>CM033473.1:32874136-33369136 GCA_019447015.1 Hymenochirus boettgeri | reverse complement strand
ACGGCAGTTTTGCGATTCTGAGACGAGTGACCATAACCCGTAGCTATAACGACGCTTTGAGATCGCAAGTAGTTTTCGACTCAGTTGATAGTTCAAAGCTCTGTAGCTCCTTCTCTGAGAATGATGCCCAACAGTCACAACATTACCTAACCGACCTCTGGGCCTGGGGGTGGTCGTGGGGGCAGAACATATGTCCGTCACTGGGCCCAGCACAATACTGACTGAGGCCGATGCCGTGACAACCTTCTGTTTCACAGAGATTTGTGACTTTCTGTAAACTTAACGCATTCAAAATCGGGTCCCCAGCCGTGGAACTCTCGCGAACCCGCACTCAATGGGTCTGTATAAGAGTGGCCTGACAAGACCTGCTGATAATGCGGTCCTCTGCTCAAGGGCAACTTGCTTCGTGCCCCAAAGGTTATTAGTATTTTCAGTCAATCGCAACTTGGTAAACACACTTGTGGCTGGCTGAGGGACTGACTGTCAGCCTTGCAGTGACGGCAACAGGCTGATGGTGATTTGTCTGGGAAAGGACCCAACGACGTCTACTGAATGGACATTTGGTAATTTTGCCTTTTCTTTTATTACCCCATGGCACCAACAACACAGAGGTCCATCCCTACCTGTACACTATAACGCCTTTGTTTATTTAGTCCAGAATAGACCAGAAGGCTCCACCACTAAAGTGCCTCCTAAATGCCCAGATTACTGCAGGCCTACCCACGACCTTCTTTGTCATCTCATTTTAGACAGAAGCGTAAAGTATCCTAAACCAAAAAAAAAAAAAAAAACATGAATGAATGGTTAGTAGACATTACCGTGCATGAATTTGGTTCTAATGGTCCTGACTGAGATTTCTTATAACGTTTGTTACACTTTAGGGTTTGTTACACTTTAGGGTTCTTTCTTCTACTGCAAAACTGCTAGCTAGGAGAAAAAAAACAAACCAATACTTTGATACAGACAGCAATGTATTGCTTGGCTAATTTGCTCCTTGGGGATACATTATTTTTTTCTGCTGTACACAGTAAAGGCGCCGACTTGCTTAATAAAAAAAAACACAACAAAAATGTTCGTACATCCAGAGCCTTTTCCCGAATGCGTTCATTTTTCCGCGGTCCGCCGTTTAGCCTAAAACAAAAGAAATACTGCAGCTAAAATCAATGATTGAACTCTTTGTTTGGCTGTTGCAAGTAATGAAACATTTCAGGCAAACATAAGTCTGTTGTATTTGAGAAATGCCAGACCAGTCAATGAAATAGGAAAATGCTTTCATCCGTGGAAACGTCCATATGCCGTCTAGTTCCTGCATAAAGCAGAAAGTGTTGGGATAAAGGGAAACGACAGGTCATATAGGGAAAAAATTGTGAATTTGGGAATGTTGAAGCTTGGTATTCTAATGCAGATATGTGGTTCTTGTAAGAAGCAAATGAAAAAAGTGGAGGAGCACACTACTTTGTTTTCAGTGTTTATTTCAGCAAAAAAGACATACAATGTTTCGGGGGATACAAATTCCCCTTCCTCAGATCAGGGCGCCTCGCTAATGATGCAGGGTGCAGCACACTGCAGAGCGGCACCCTTTAGGGAAGCGGCACTGCGGTCAGTGGGAAAGGCAGTTTTTTTTTTTTTTTTACTAGAGGCCGTCGGTTGCCCAACTCCCTACTAATCTGTTAGGGGGTGGGGGGGTGGGCTACAACATGGATGGAAGGAATACTGTAGTCTGTAATCTGTGAGACTCTGCCTGTTACATTTACTGCACCGGCGTTCGCGTCTGCACCAGCAAGCATGCTGTCCGTGATGTCTGGTCCAATCATGAATGATTTGTCCTCCAGGCTCCACCCGTACCAGAAAGTCGTTGCGTGCGTGCGCTGCCGCTGCACGTAGTGACGTGGCGTCCGCGCTGAAAGAGCACAAGTTCGGCCCGTGCAGACAGGACAGGCTGCTAGCATAGAGGCTAGAGCTGCGCTCTCGGATTGGATTTTGGTGTGGTGGTCGGAAATCTAATTGGCATTGCCACATTGACATACACATCAATTGTGCTATAAGGCAAGGCAAACACAACTTTATATTAGGGATAGGGATGGGTAATGACTGGCCTGGGTTCATTCTGTTCTGTCTCTACCCCCCACCCCAAGGAGCTGACTATCTATGACTAGCTGAGTAGTAGTATGTACCTACTACCCAATTTAATTTTCCTGACTGGGCCTGGCCGTCGGGGCTGGCCTGGGCTTGTAGGGCCCTCTTCCAAGTTCTGTGATAGTGCAGCATGGGGTTGGGATACCAGGATTATTTATATTTATATATTAAATAAAATAATAATATAATAATGTGCAGGTGTAGCATGTGCCCACTGTGTCAGTGGCACTTGCATGCCCTGTCTGCCCAGTGCCCAGGCAGGCCAGTCCAACAGATATAATATTATAAGTGGCCCAGGCAGTCATAATAAAATAAAGTGCCCAGGGCAGGGCCTAGTGCCTTGCAGAGTTGCAGGTAGCAACCATAAATAATATAATGTGCCGCTTGCAGGCCTAGATAAATAGACAAATAAATAGCCAGAGATAGATAGATAGATAGATAGATAGATAGTAGATAGATAGACAGACAGATGAGGATAGATAGACAGACAGAAAGATAGACCAATAGCTAGATAGACAGATGAGAGATAGATAGATAGACAGATAGCTAGATATAGATAGATAGACAGATGAGAGAGAGAGAGATAGATAGATATAGATAGATAGATAGATGAGATATAGATAGATAGATAGATAGATAGATAGATAGATAGATAGATAGATAGATAGTAGATAATAGATAGATAGATAGAGATAGACAGATGAGAGATAGATAGATAGATAGACAGATAGATGATAGCAAGCTAGATAGATATAAGTAGATCGATAGACAGATTATCAGATAGATAGATAGACAGAGATGCTATATATAGATAGAATAGCTAGATAGATAGACAGATGAGATATAGATAGATGATAGATAGATAGATAGATAGAGATAGATGATAGATAGATAGATAGATAGATAGAGATAGATATAGATAGATAGACAGAAGAGAGATAGATAGATAGACATATGATAGATATTAGATAGATAGTTGGTAGATAGATAGTATTGATGATAGATAGATAGATAGATAGTAGATAGATAGATAGATAGATAGATAGCGGATGGATGGATGGATGGATGGATGGATGGCTGGATGGATAGATAGATTAGATAGATAGATAGACGATGAGAGTAGATTTAGATAGATAGATAGATAGACAGATAGATAGATAGATAGATAGATGGATGGATGGATGGATGGATGGATGGATGGATAGATAGATATTAGATAGTAGATAGACAGAGAGAGATAGATATAGATAGTAGATAGACAGATGAGAGATAGATGACATACGATAGATAGATAGATAGATAGATAGACAGATGAGAGATAGATAAATAGATAGATAGATAGACAATGAGAGATAGATAGATAGATAGACAGAAAGTAGTAGACAGATGAGAGTAACTGATAGATATAGATAGATACGATCAGATATAGAGAGATAGATAGATAGATAGACAGATGAGAGGTAGATAGATAGACAGACAGATAGATAGATAGATAGACAGATGAGAGATTGAAGATAGATAGACAGATAGATAGATAGACAGATGAGAGATAGAAGATAGATATAGATAGACAGATGAGATATAGATAGATAGATAGACAGTGAGATATAGATAGATAGATAGACCGATAGAGATAGATAGATATACAGACAGATAGATAAATAGACAGATGAGAGATGATAGATAGATAGATAGATAGATAGACAGATAGTAGACAGGTGAAATATAGATAGATGATAGATAGATATAGATAGATAGATAGATAGATAGATAGACAGACAGTGATAGATAGATAGATAGATAGATAGATAGATGACAGATAGATGATAGCGGATAGATATAAGTAGATAGATAGCAGATTATCAGATAGATAATCTGTAGACAGATGAGATATAGATAGATAGATATATAGATAGATATAGATAGATAGACAGATGAGAATAATAGAAGACATATGATAAAAGACATTTCATATGCTAGCTTCAGATAGAGTTTGTTAGGTTAGGTAGGTAGATTAGGTAGGTTAGTTAGGGCCCTGCTGTCGAAAGTGTCTACATTAAAGTGGTGGCAGCTTATAGGCTTACAAATCTTTTGGCCAAAACCTTTTATTCCACAGGAAGTATGGTTGATCTGGGGTGGGAAATGGGGATGCTATTCTAGAGGGTGGGTCCTTCAATGTATTGTAAATAAATGGAGGAATGATATGTAAATACAAATAATGACACAAGTTAATCAACGTGTGTAAAGCCCCTCCCACTTCTGGACAAGCCACATCCCACTTCTGGACAAAGCACACCACCCACTTTCAATTATAAAACACACCCCTTCCGGCGGCGAGGGGGGCGGCATTTGGAATTTTGTGTCAGGTGGCAAAAAGTCTAGAGACGGCCCTTCCTCAGATACTTCTGTTCTTGTAAGAACATGGACCTATTTTGTCATGACTTAGTCACCACTAGCATTCCATTGCAACAAATTGGTTATGGCTTGCAAAATTCTTTTAGCACTAGACTGGTGAAAGGTAAATGCTGATTGGATACTGGTTTACCGAAATGCTTCCCAAATGTTCCTTATATAATTGCAAGTCTACTGTCTGTTCTGTTTAAAAAACGGACTATTTAAAAGGATGACTAAAAACAAAAAACAAGTTGAGTTAATTTTTTACATATGAGGATTTTCCATCGTATCCACACAATTCTATTGGGATCCACACATTCTCTGTTGAAGAGGATGGGTCAAAGATATGGGAGAAAACTCATGACAGTAGAATGTTAGGTAAGTACATCATTTTTGTATTTTAATTTATTTTGTGTTAACATCACCCAACGAAAAAACATGATCTGAATAAAGATAGAATATACTGTACACTTGTGACTCTGAAGCTTCTAAAGGCAAAACATAAATTCCTGTTTACACTTTAGTCTGATAGGCTGCACATTGATATCAAACAGAAGCTGATTGGACCAGTAAGAAACATTTTCAACAAGCCGTACTGCTCAAGGTCAATGCTTCGTTGTGGTGTATTTTGACTACTGCCCCATAGTGCACATACATGGGCGCCCCAAGGGACTGTACCAAGAATCAAACATAACAGCGGCTTATGTTGATAAAAAAAAGAACAATCGAATATTCCAAGCTAATATTCTTGAAACCACAAGTGTCAGTTTCCTGTTGACTTTCAAGATTTCATATATTTTACTCCGCAGGGAATCTGTCTAATAGCAGACATGATGTTCGGTCAGATTGTAGAGTGGAAGACGTCATTCACTATTAGTTAACTCATTTACAGTACAGTATTTATTTATAAAAATACAACCTGTGTATATTTTTTTTATAAAAGCTCCATCTTTTTCCACTTAGAAATACATTTTAACAATCCAATATATTGTTTCAACTGTTCGGATGGATCATTATATCTTCTCTTCATTCAAAGAGTTTTGCTAGAAGCAGGTCTAGGTGGAGTTAGGGTGTGCTGGGAAAAAAGGGTGTGCAGTAAAAAAACGCCCATCCTGTCAGTTACATAATGTTGCACGCTCATTTATTACTAAACAACGACAACTATAAATACTGTACATCATGGGGAGCCAAAAAGAAACATATAGAATTTTTTAAAAAATGTAATAAATGGGAATTTAATTCACAGTGAATGGTCACACCTACCTACTGGGATTGTGCCAACCTAGACAGCTAATCGCATTTTGCTGATGAAACAGTAAAGGGAAATCTAATTACTTCTTAGATATAGCAAGGATCTCTTTCAAAAACTATTGACAATTCTATTCATCAGCAGTGGTTGACTTTCCTTATTTAATACATCATCCTGACAGAATTTCTCTAAATCTCCTGGTAACTTTTAAGGTTCTGCTCCAGAATTTACAAACTAGTTGAAACGAGAACTAAAGCTGAAATGTGAATGAGCCTGAATAGATTCTTGAATATCTAACTAGTAGATAATTGTAACTCTCATCCAATAGAATGAAAGGATTCTAGAATTCTAACTAGCAGATAGAGAAGGCCCGAACTTCATAAAGTTCGGTCTGTTTTAAAACTTTCGAACTTAAAATTTGAAAGTTTAAATTCGGACCCATTAAAGTCAATAGGGGGAGTTCAAAAAGTCTGGGTGATTTACAGCTAAACTAACAATGGTAACTAGCTGTAAATGACTGTGGCACCTGGGAAATGGTCTATGGAACATGTCACTATCACCAAAACTTGTTAAAACACTTTTTAAACACGAGCGGACAATTGTCAGGTATTGCGCAAGCTACATTCGAGGGTTACCGAACCATACTTTCGAGGGTTAACGAAATACCATGAAATCGAGGATTACTGAAAATAAACAATACTTTCGAGGGTTAGCGAATGATAAATTTGAGGGTTACCGAAAATGATCCATACATTCGAGGGTTACCGAATCCGAACAATACTTTTGAGGGTTACCGAAAATCAAAGGCAACATTCGAGGGTTAGCGAACGGTACATTCTAGGGCTAGCGAAAACGATCCATACATTCGAGAGTTACCGAAAACGAACAATACTTTCGAGGGTTAGCGAACGGCCTGTAAATTTGATAATTATTGAAGTTATGATAATTATCAAAAATAACAAACTAGTTTGAATAATTCGAGTTTGTCCAAACTCATAAAATTTGGCTTGAACTCGAATGAGTTCGGGTTTTCTGTCCATCTCTACTAGCAGGTAATTTTTACTCTCATCCAATAGAATAAAACATTCTATAACTCTAACAGATAATTTTTACTCTCATCAATAGAATGACTTTATTCTAGATCTCTAACTAGCAGCTCATTTTTACTCTCATCCAATAGAATGACTTTATTCTAGATCTCTAACTAGCAGATCATTTTTACTCTCATACAATAGAATGACTTTATTCTAGATCTCTAACTAGCAGATCATTTTTACTCTCATACAATAGTTGACTGTATTCTAGAACTCTAACTAGCAGATCATTTTTACTCTCATCCAATAGAATGAATGGATTCTAGAACTCTAACTATTAGATAATTGTAACTCATCAAATAAAATTAATGGATTCTAGAATTGTTACTTAGAAGATAATTGTAACTCTCACTCAATATCTTCAAACTAGAAGATAAACATAAAACTCACCTAACAGACTGGATGTATTCTAGAACTAGAAAAGAATTGTTACTCTCGCCCAATAGAATGAATGGATTCTAGAATTCTAACTAGCATAGTTGCTCAGCAGCTCTCGTGGGGAAAGGAACGGGCCTAGATAATTTACAGTGTTATAGCAACTATAGGCAATAACTAGAAACCCAAAATATCGTTATTACCAATACACTTGGCTCATATTGGCAGTGAAGGAAATGTGTCGCCATACTGATATCAACAATTAGGTTGTTAGTGGTTATTTTATATAGTTATTTTGCAAAATATATATAAAATAATGTTATTTTACCAAAAGTTTTGTTATCTATTGGTCGATGCCGCATAATAATAAATCCCTTCAATATTAGCATTTTATGGTTGGGTCGTTATTTTACGGTTCTACAAAATTCAGACCATTGGTACCGCACATGTTGGTTGTGATTGCAGAATATGGAAAATGGCAGATGTCCCACATAATAGTTGTGTCAGAAACTGTGTCTGCAAAACATGTTTCCCCATTGGAAGCAAATTGGCTGAATTGGCAGATTTACCAGCAGCACCCCCACGGTTAAGGACCCATCATTTTAGGGCCTCACCTTGTGTACAGCTTAAGGGAAGGGGGGTGATATTTTACTTTAGTTTACCTTTAAAATAAAGAAGGTGTTGATCATAATGGATGTGTCTCTTGTTAAAAGAGTATTACGGTGTTTCCATTATCCTCACACCACCACAGCCCTTCTGGGTCAATGGCTTTTTAATTATTTTCTTATTCGGCCTCAGATCCATTACTGCTAACATTCTCCCTTCTTAACATCCATCTCCTTTTGTTTCTTGTCTCTGCACTTTCATTTATTTGCAATGAGATAAAAAGGGAATCTTCTTAATTCTCAAACAGACACCAGAATATAAATAAAAACCGAATAATGTACAGTATCAACCAGGGAGGTTCTTACCCCAGTATATAAACGGGATTTTTATCTTGTCTCCATTCAATTCCATGAACGTTTTCACCATCTGCGCAGACCTGCAAAACTCCAAATTCAGATGGAAGGAAAGAATAGGAATTCTAAGCTCAGCCAGTTAGGTGGACAAAGATAAGACGTTGCAGATGTCCTGAAGCAAAGCCAGGGAGCAATTAGATCGAATTGGGGTCAGCTGAGAATTGGCTGAACACGGGAGATTCGGAATGATAAGATGCAGGTGAGGAATGGAAGTGAATATTCGTGTAACAGTAGGATAAACACACAAGAGTGGTTATTAAGTAAGGGTGCTTTGGGTCAAAAGCAAGGAACTGCTCAAAAAAAATTGCATATCTGTTTTATAGGATGGTCTGCAAATAAGGACAGTTGGATAATTCCCTGGGTTGGTAAATTCCCACAAAACTTAGTGTATAAATAACTGGAACATTATAAAATAGGGCTTAGTTAAAGGACAGGTATACTCATCCACCCCCCCTCCATGTTTAAAGTAGCCAGGGTGAGGGCCTAAGGCACTAGCTCTTCAACCCTGGGTATAGTGTGGATCAGCCTTAATATATACCTTAACATTTCCTTTAAGTCCAGTGACAAAAAGGTCTGGAAAGAAGTTGTTTGTAAAAATTTGCCAGACTGATGACAGAGGCAGAACTGGACTGCACAAGGATAGGTATGTATAACAGCTGATCCAGACTGTACCTATCAGGGGTGTCTCTAGGGTAAAAGACATGGAGCACTTTTGGGTAGCATAGAACACCCCTTTCTCCGCCCCCAATTAACCCACACCTACTAGTTATTTACTAGGGATTGACAGATAGACCATGAGACACAAACAGGCAGCCAGGTAGGCAAACAGAGAGATAACTACACAGCCAGATAGTGATAAATAAACTGGCAATTTCATCACATACTAGTAGCAAACTGGCAATTTCATTATATACTGGTAGCAAACTTGCAATTTCATTATATACTGGCAGAAAAAGGGAATTTTATCATATACTGGTAGTAAACTGGCAATTTCATTATATACTGGTAACAAACTGGCAATTTCATTATATACTCTTGAAAGTCCCAATTAGCATATAACAGCCAGGTGTTAGGGACCTTCTGAATGCAAGACGTGAATGCATTTACACCCTTTAGCCTCAATGAAAGCCAGTCGGATGACTAGCGAAACGTCTTCAAGAACTAAACTTTAAGTCCAGTTGATCTAACTGAATACAACAGATATACCATGACCTGGATGAATGAGAACCTTCACAAGCATACTGGTAACAAACTGGCAATATCATTATATATTGGTAGCAAACAGACAATTATACTAGCAGCTTACCAGGATCGCCCCCATAGGATCCCAATACCAGGGTCAGCCCAGCCGAGCCCAACACAACTGTTAGGTGTTGATTGTATTGTAGCAGTGTTATCAAAACTGCCCAGGGTAAGGCATCAAAACAGCATTGTACATGGCAGACAATTGGTGTTAACCCCCTCCCCCCACACACACACACACACACACACACACACACACACACACACACACACACACACACACACACACACACACACACACGGCTCTGCGCTGGGCCATACGTTGATGCAGTTGATGTTTCGTCTAACTGAATACCACAGACATTCATTAACAAAAGGTAAATATAATTTTCCTTTAAGTTTATAATGAAATTCAGCTTTAAAATGTTTTTAAATACTGTACAGCTTGGAAAAAAACTAGGGAATTCTTATGGATTGTGTTTTAATGTAAAATTATGATTGAGATACAATTCAGGTTCATTGGAGTTCCATGGACTAGGTCTATTTTTTCTGAGAGCATACAGAAGGGAATTTGATCAATAAAAACGATAAGAGAAAAAAACTAGGAGAAAAGGAATATTAAAAGAGAGACAGAGAAGATAGGTATGTTATGTGTTATTTGGCAGTGCTAAACGTTGCTTCACACAGCATGGCACAATAATACATTAAAACATGTGGACATACCTCCCAATTTTCTAAAGATGGGACCAGGACAGGGCAGAGCCCAACAGTGACATTATTGGCTCTGCCCTGGAATGGCCACACCAAACCCATCAGGGTACTTTACAGGCGTTACTGGGATTCTGGGGTAGACCCCACAAACTGGGTCTGTCCCGGAGATATCAGTACTTTTGGGGGGTATGATTTGGGCAATAAAAATGTCTTTAGCTTAATCTTGTGAATTACCAAGTCTTTACATTTGGAATATTTGCCTTGTGCAAGACCCAGCACATTCAATTTATTGATAATGTAGATAGTAAAGTGTATTGATGGGAAATTCTATTATAGAGCAGCGATGTCCAGTCTGTAGTGCTCCAGATGTTTTCCATCTACAACTACAGCCAGGGAATGTTGGACTTTGTAGCTTGCAAAACATCTAGAGGACCACAGGTTGGAAATTTTATTGAAATTTTCTGAAAATATCTTATTTCTAACAAACAGCATTCACGTGGGTGACTCTTTCTGCAGACTTGCCAGGAGTCCCTATTTGGACATCCTAGGAACAGCCATGGCAGCTCTGCCCATGGAACACCAACTCTCTGCCCCGCCATGTGCCTACCCTGCCTCTCTACCCCCATCAAAACTACTCTCAGCCCCCACCATGCCCAATCCCCCCTCGCTCTGCCACCTCCCTCCTGAGTGCCACCAGAATCTGGCAACCCTGACCACTGTCCATTGACAGCTTGGTACAGATGGGACAATATTTTGATTTAATCAACCATCTTGATCTTTATATCAGATTGGGCAATGATTTGTGGTGGAACCAGAAGCCGATTGATTGTCCATGATGGATTTTCTATCAAAATCAGTTATTTGGAAAGATCAGAAAAAATTTCAATGTCTATTGCTCACACTTTGTGTGGACGAACAACCGCTTGGAGCTAGAGATCGGCTATTTTCCTGGCAGTGGAAATGTACAGTGTCCACATATGGCATTACATTTAGTTGTACAGAAACACATATGCAAGAGGCAATGGGGCTTATTCAATAAGAGGTGCAGAATGTTGCCTTAATCTGTAGCAACCGATTAAATGTTTTCCAGAAGTAAAAACATCTGATTGGTTGAAGCAAAATAGAAGCTTCGGCACATTTTCATTAAAGAAGCCTGAATAGTCTACTGCAGAATCGTCAAATTCCACTGAGTTCAGTCTGACACAATCTTAGTTAAAGGGTATGTCCACATCCCCACAAATTTTTAGAGTTAGGCTAATTGCCCGACCTCCGAAGTTCTTAGTTTTCAAAGCTGCTGCTAAACCTACCAACGAGCCTTCATTACCTCATCTTTCTTCTGCTTAGCTTCTGTGCATGGAAGTTGCAAAAGTGGCCGGACCTGCAGCGGTGCCTGTGATTGGCTGAGACGCTAGTTTGCTGCCAGTGTGTAATGAAAAGCTCATGACTACCAGTATGTAATGAAATTCCCATGGCTACCAGTATGTTATTAAATTTCCCATGGCTACCATAATGAAATGACCAGTTTGCTACCAGTATATAATCTAATTGCCAGTGTGTTACCAGTATCTAATGAAAATAACAGTTTGCTACCAGTATTTATTAAAAGTGCCAGTTTTCTACCAGTATATACTGAAATTTCTAGTTTGCTACCTGTATATACTGAAATTGCCAGTTTGCTACAGGTATAATGGAACACTGTGCATCTGTGACATTAATTTGTGTATCTTTGTCTACATCTTATCTCTGTCTATTTCTCTTTTGTTCTATTAATAACTTTCTGGCTGTGTATCTATCTCTCGGATTGTCTATGTTTGCCTGTCTGTTTGTTTCTCTGTCTATTTCTATTAAGTACCTAGTGGCTTAGTTGGGGCGGGGGGAAGAGCGTGGCATAAAGTGCCCGAGAGTGCCCCTGATCTTCTCAGACCATAGAGATGCCCCTGAATATAAACAAACAGTAAAGGTAAGTGGTGGATAATTGGAATGTGGATTTTGTCAGGTGAAATGTGAGGTCCCCTTTAAATTGGTAGACATCTAATCTGCATTTACTTTACTTACTCCTGCTCTATTTGTGAATGGATCTCTTTAATTTATTCACAAATACTATAGTAAGCTGTCACAATGACATCTTACTATAGCAGGTACTAAACTGCGATCTAAATGGTGACCGCAGTTCAGTACCTTACACTGGACCACCTGGGAAGTTCTATTTGTGAATGGATCTCTTTGATCCATTCACAAATTCTGTATTAAGCTGGTGTTCATTTTAACACCGGTTTACTATAGCAGGAAGTGAACTTTAGGCGAAACTGATGGAGGATCGATCGGTGCCCCCGAGCGTTTCCTGCACACATTTTTTTTTTGGGGGGGGGGGTTGCTGCCTATCCAAATTCCCCCAAAGGTGCCGCTTGAGACAAATGTCTCACGCTGCCTCATTAGAGAAGAGGCCCTGCATAGTAGAAACTCTTAACCTGTGGGCCTCCAAATGTTTTTCGCAGAGTGCTGTAGTGGAATGCTGGGAGTTGTATTTTTACAATCAAATGGAGACCCCCCCCCCCCGTACTGTACAGTAGAGAGCAGGCAGGGTGCTTAAAATATAATACAGTATATCTCTGCTATTCCAGCTACCTACACCTACCTATGGGCCTCTGCTCTGGTATCAGCTGTTTTTTCACTCTCTATCTACAGGTCCATTCCTACAGTTTGTAATCTTCACCCACCTGCATTATGGAGACAGATCAGGAAGGGCTTGTTTCCAGAGCAGAGGCGCATGGGTAGGGAGAAGTTGCAGCTGGGGACATTCCAATTGTATATTGCAATGTCATCCCATTCCCTACATCCCAATTGGGTCTGTATCATTACCATTTATTTAGCATTTATGTTCATATGTCACACACATTACCGAGCAGCCACACAATCCCCTCATCATATCATTGTCCTTCTTGCCACCGTTTGAAAAGATCCATATCCTGCTCTGATAACTACAATTCCCAGCATCCTCTGTCTGATGCTGTACATGAATGCTGCTCTACAATGCTTGGGAGTTTTTGTTTTCAAATGTCTGTTGGTCCACATACCTGCTATAGTTATAAGCTGAGCCCCATCTAGTGGTAGATTGGTATTATCATTAGAATCTTCCACATCCCATAGATCAGGGGTGTCGAATTCAATCATGTAAGGGGCCAAAATAAAAAAAGACAGGCTAAGTGGTGGGACACATTTTTTTATTCAGATGCTTAGCAGTTGCAGGATTGAGTCTCTGTCACTCTTGTGCCTAGCGCTGGGTCTTGGCAGGGAAAGGGTGTGACTGAGTCCTCTGCCTATAGTGTGAACATGTGCTTATGTGCAACGCCCACCTTACTCTTCTGGCACGGTAACGGAATGGCCAAACCAATGGAAGACCCCTTTGTTACACCTCCCTCTGCAGCGCCAGCCTTACTACACTATCCATTTGTGGAGTCCCAAGTAGTGGGGTAACTATAGATCGACTTTGGGTAACCCTCGAATTGACCTTAACCCTCGAATGTAGCATGCGGAAACCCGACGATTGCCCAACTGTAGGGGAAATTTTTTTCTATATTAGTTTTGGCGATAGGTACGTGTTCCCCAGACAATTTCCAGGGTGCCACAGCCATTTACAGTACATTACCATTACTATATTATCTGTACTTAATCCGAACTTTTCAAACTATTTTCTCTCATAGACTTAAATGGGTTTGTTTCTGATTTTCCGAACTTTTACTGAAGTTCAGTAATTTCGTCCATCTCTAATGTGTAAGATAAGATCAGTGCAGGTAGAACTGACAGGGTTTGTTACTTTGCTGGCTGGAGAATTCATCAGGGAAGATTAACCACTGCCTTCCAAGCCACTCCAACATTTAATATCTGCTTTTTACCCAGTGATCTTTGCAAAACCTTACCAGGCACTACTAAGTGTTATAGTTCAAACTGCCTGTATTCCCCAATGGCATCCTGGCATACCCAGCCAAAACATAGTCTAGGAGCTGCAGTTCAGCTTTTGCATCCAGATCATCTATGTCCAAGCCGCAGGCCACATTATCCCACATATGTCCTGACCAGTGAAAATCTCAGTCTGCCGGTCCAATGGGATGAGCGTTACAGTCTGGGGGAGGGTATGGGTAGTCTAGGGCAGAGCCAAAAGTGTCCAGTTTACTTACTGGGGTGCCAATAGCATAGCCACAGCCTGGGCTAGGTTAGGCACCCCTGACTTAGATAACATTGTCCTTTATCTGCCATAGTTAAGTATAGATTATTACAGACAGATCTCTCTTCAGGAACAATTTATTTTATTTACAGACTGTTATTCTGCTACCCGACCTGCAATTCTATATACCCTAACCCTGCCCACAACACATTCAAACTTAATGCGGTTTACCTGTACCCAACCCTGCAAAGTGGGTAACCCCTCAGTAACCTTGTGTACCCAACCAGATGCAGGATTATATTGTATACCATATATACTCGAGTATAAGTCGAGGTTTTCAGGCTGTAAAAACAGCCTGAAAACTGAACCTCGACTTATACTCGGGTCAGTCACTAACTTAGAAAGAAGAATCCGGCTGCCGCATCACCCGATAGTCGCATCCACTGACGTCACTACTCGGTGCCTATCTTACTTCCCGGCGCCGAGTAGTGACGTCCGTGGATGTGACGATCAGGAGATGCGGCAGCAGGATTGGACTGACATACTAGCAACGGGAATCCCGGTGGGCCCAGGACCTTTGGGGTCTTATCCTTCAGAGAAGAGGTACTGTAATTTATTATATGACTGCTCCTTGGGGCCTGGTCTGGCCTGCTGCCTCTGGGCTTCTAGGGTTGGGGGTATGGGGTTATGGTGGGGATAAATAATGATGGTGGGTCTTAAAGGGCTTTTGTATAGGGAAGAAGGGTTAGGACTATGTGGTCATGGAGGCTGCTGGGGGATATGATAGTTTTCTAAATGGTCTTCTGTACATGGAGGGGGTTAGGGGTATTTCTACCCTTGACTTATACTCAGGTCAATCACTTTTACTCATTTTTTAGGTAAAAATAGGTACCTCGACTTATACTCTGATCGACTTATACTCGAGTATATATGGTATACTGTATATACAGTGCACTTTGAATTCATAGACAATTGGTTTCAATAGCAATGTTTAATGGATTTGTATATTCCATTTAACAAAATGACCCATTAATTCTTTATTTTTTTGTTTATAAGACATACAAAGAATTGATATCAATCACAGAGTTCTAACCAGGTTTTAACCAGCCAATAAAATTCTATGCCATTATCTTTCCTGTAAGCTGGCTTCTGCGTATTTATTTTTGGATAAAAAATAATTGTTTAAACCCACATAGGCAGGGGTGCCTGTCCATGAGGAAAGCTGAACAAATTGCTCAGGGCAGTGGCTATCCCTGCAATGGAAGCCTTTGCATGTGCCTGCCCCCTCACCATAAGGAGCAATGACAAAGGGAGACAGCACCAGAGGCATTTTGTTTCAGGTGCCATTTCCCTTAGAAGTGCCTTTGCACATGGGTCTCTTACATAAGGTTTCAAACTATTGTTTCTGTCCTGCCCCTCCCTGGTAAATCACTGGGTGTGCCACCTATGGAAGGATATGGTCCTTGCATGGATTAAAGTGTGTGGTGATGGACTAGACTGTTGCTATTTTAGGGTGAAATTAACCCTTTAGTTCCTCATTATCCTCAAACCTCATTTACAAAGTTAAAGTATTAAAAGTATAAAAAGATGTTTAACCTGTGTCATGCTGCCTTATACATATACAGGGTTATTCAATAAAAGTTCTAAAATGGTGCTAATCAGATGTTAGCTTTCAAATGTTAAATAAGTTCTGATTGGCTGGGGCAAATTTAGCACCATTTTAAACGATAAGAACTTTTATTGAATAACCCTGATATTCTGTTAACCATCCCTATAGTACTTATCTCCCCCCAACACCACCAGCATTCACACGTTTACCTCGTTAAATATATTTTACGGGAAAATACGCCCCTTACAGTGTAATATAAGGATATAAAGTCACAGAGGAGTTCCCTGACCATATAGAAGTACAAGACCGAAGGCCAACAGCTTTTATACAGAGCAGGGAACTCAGAGTTGACTTTATATCCTTATAATACATAAGTGTGATATTTTATAATGGGAGCTGCAGTGGTATATATCCTTATAAAAATCCCTCAGCTATGTCACTAAGTGACTCATTTCTTATATTTCTTATATCACACTGCTCCGCCCATTCCAGTGTTCATGCCTGGACAATGACTCAGCATTTTTTGCAGTGTTTAACTTCACTAACAACCTGCTGGAGCTTCTTCCTGACACTTCCTGACCAATGTCTCTCTCCTCCTTCACAAAGATTTGTTTAACCGCATAGATACTGGGCTGGGATGTTCCTTTTTACTGGGTTTAAGTTACAGAAGGTAGCTTGGGGGGTTTAAGGTGGAAAAAGGGACAAGGCTAGAATTTAAAATGTAAATGGGGTGAAGGAATCAGATACTTATGTATTATAAGAAATAATGCGCCCCTTCACATTATAATATAAGGACATTATGCCACCTCGGAGTTCCCTGTCCTGTATAAAAGCACTCGGCCTACGGCCTCGTGCTTCTATATGGTCAGGGAACTCCTCGGTGGCGTAATATCCTTATATTACACTGTAAGGGGCGCATTATCCCTTATATATTACACTGTAATGGGGCGTAATTTTTCTTATAATACATATAAGTGTGTCATACATAATTGCTAATACCTTACGAAATGTAGATGTTAAAAAAATAGGACACAGACCTGGGCTTTATTTTCTAATATCCAAGGAGCCAGAATGAGATTGAAATTTATGAGCTGTCCATGTCTGAGCTATTAGTGTAGACCGGGAGACACCCAAATATTGTATATATGACTCATAGCAAAGTCCTTTCTCTCCCAGTCTACACAATCCGCTCAGACAGGGACAGATTGTAAATTTCAATCAGACACTGAAAGAAAATGATTGACCCCGTGGCTCCTTGGATGTTAGAAGATAAAGCCCAGGTCTGTATCCTATTTTTATTAGCATGTACATTTCGGAATTCATTAGGAATAATGTGTGACACTCCATGTAAAGTGAATGGGGAGGTGCAGTGAGATGTATTCTTATAAAAACATCTTAACTACGTAGCCAAGAGGTTTTTATAAATAATATATTCCACTGCACCTCCCCATTAAAGGTCCATAGCCTTATGAATTATAGACAAATAATGTAAAACTGGAAAATCATGTCCAGACGATCTGTTGTGGCAAACTGTTGCCCGTGGCTACTTTCACAGCAACAAACAGCGATTCGTCCAGGCCAACTGCTCACTTATGGCGGCTGTTTAGGTGGGATGAAGAATCTGCTGATATGTACCCAGCAGAAATGGTATAAAAACTTGTAAATGCTATTGATCTGCAGCACCCAATGTTATCTAACTGCAGTAACCATGTAGAAAACTAACATCTGATTGGTAACTACAAATTAATAGCATGGATACACTTCCTCAACCCTAACTGCATTAATTTGGTGGCACAGGGACATTTTACACAATAGCACCATCTTGTGGACAAATGGCAAATATGTTTAAATATTTGTTGAAGGATTTAACATTTTTCTAAGCTCATTTCTCCTCTTTTGTTAGATCTCTGTGTCTTTATATGTGTGTGTATATCATCAGTGTACTCAACCTTTCACAAATATTAAGTAATCAATCATTTTCTGTGCATTTTAAAGTGCAGAGAAATTTTTTCCTTGTCTGGTTGCAAACCAGTTAAATTTTTTAACCTTAAGATAACTGTACTGTACCCACTGAGCCAGACAAACAGCAGTACAATGCAATACAGGTTTATTGGCTTTTCAGCTTTGACAAGTGATATTCAGTCAGTTAAGCTTCTTACACATGTGCAAACATGTGAATGAGGCCCGACTGCCTAGTGTGTGTAGTCGCCCGGCCTGGGTTTATTTGTATATACAACCGTGCGACCAAACACGTGCAACAATTGTCCGAATCGGATGTTCGTCACAAGTCTGTTGGCCCTATAGATGTTGTGCAATGTTTACACACTTTAATGTGTGTGCCAGGCTATTGAAAGATAATGAAACAGCCAATCATTGACCAGAATGGAAAATGGGGGTTATTTAATAAGAGGTGCAAATTTTCAACAATGAATCTATAGCAACCAAAAAGATGTTATCAAATGTAGTAGACTGGTAAAAAGGGATCATCTGATTGGTTGATGCAAATGAGCAACATGTTTGCACCTCTTATTAAATAAGTCCTAGGGGCATATTTATAAAGGATTATTATTTTCACCCAGAACAGATTTTACTCCCATAGCAGATTTACCAGAGGCTGCTCAGTGACTCTCACCGGCACGTAATTATTTAAGGCCATTTATCAGCTGGTGTTACATACTTTTGTGCAGCCTCTGGTAAATAGGCTTGCAAAAGCTGCGTGAGTGTCCCTTCCAGTATCTTCTGTAGTGGTATACCCGGCACACCTTCCATTCAGGGTAAGTATAATCCTTGCCGGTTGCTTCTGAAGTGCCACTAAGTACAACACTTAGTGGTATCTGAAAACAGAATGATATTAGTGCACACCAGTCTTAAAGCAATGTGTTATTTGTTGCACACACATGTGATGCTTCGGTGCCAACATGGCACCTTCTTCAGACTGTATTAATCAACAGGTGGAGGGTGACTTTCCGAATAAGGAAGGCTAACAAAGTATCATTGCCGGGCGCAAATCTTTTAGGCCACAACCCTTTCCACACCCAGGTCATGACCCTTTCCAAGTGATGGGAAGCAAGGGGGCCCAGATACGTAGGGGGCCCAGTAATCTGCCAGCACCTCGATCTGCTGCTTTAAACAGCTTTTTGTACTCTCTATTTCTGCATACGATCAGCTGTTTAAAAAAGTGAGGGCAGGGTCATTGCGGATGGGGACTTGGGGCCTGAAGAACCCTGCAGGGGAGCCCCGTGCAGTGACAGTATTGATGGAAAGGTGCCCATACCACATGGAACCTCCATAAATGCCCCCACCTTTAACCTAATGTTAGCAGTGGCAGCACCATTGCCCTTCCCTTACAGCTGCAGAGTGAATTATGGGTGATTAACCCCTTGACTGCTGTACAGTATCTCTTTATCTGTGCTGGCAGTGTAACAGTGAATTCCACTCTGAATCCAGCAGTGCAGTGTCAGCCATTAAACAGACAGTGTAAAGGCAGTTTCACTCCCTGTAGCACACACTGGGCTATGGGACTACAGGAAGACTTTATCTATGAAATGGGCAGTGCAGCACTGAAACTCTAACCTTACTTACAGTCAGGCTCCTCCTTTCCCTGGTTCAACAGGATGGCCTAGCTCCCAGACAGACCAATGGCAGTGTATTGTAGGCAGGATAGCTCCCAGACAGACCAATGGCAGTGTACTGTGGGCGGTATAGCTCCCAGAGAGACCAATGGCAATGTACTGTGGGCGGGATAGCGCCCAGAAAGACCAATGGCAGTGTACTGTGGGCGGGATAGCTCCTAGACAGACCAATCGCAGTGTACTGTGGGCGGGATAGCTCCCAGACAGACCAATGGCAGTGTACTGTGGGCTGGATTGCTCCAATTTGAGCTGATGGGGAGGGAGAGCAGGAGTGTCAGAGCTGCTGCTGCTGCTGGACTTTCAGGCCTGTCACCCCTCCCACAGACTGATCAGACCTGCTATGATAGGGAAGCTCTCGGGCAGGAGGGGGCGGAGCTCTACCTTCTGATTGCCTTATTGTGTTAGTAAAGTTTTTTTTTTTTAAACTTTATTGATACCAACACTGCCCGGCCGGTACAAATAGAGGAGTTTAGGAAGGGTGCCGGGACACCACGTGATATTGGGAGGTATTGGGAGAGGAGCTACTGATACCAGCACACCCCTCCAACCTCGGAAATGGGGGGGGGGGGGTACATTCCTTTTTTTTTTCTTCCAGATTTCACTTAGGAAGGCTAAGCCTTATGGACATTCCACCTATGAACAAGTGCTTCCTTAGGGCTAGGCCCCACTAGGATTATTTTGGTGTGCACTAATAAAAGAGGATGGGGATGGCCCCGCTGTCTCCGCTGCCCTGCAATACAATGTCTACCCTTTTACCCTTACCGCATTAGGTTAACATCAATGAAATCTCAGCGCATGCACAGGGCAGCACACATGAATCAGGCGACATTTCAATTGTGCTGTGTCGCGTGATTCCTGTGCGTTGCCTAGCGGGGCCTTGCTCTTAAATAGGAGTAAAAAAACCTTGTACGACCTCTAGTGGTTAAAACTAGGAAATAGTGTGTCAACATTGTTCCAAAGATAAAAACCTTCTATATTGATATTTAGATACAACGATGTTTCAAGTTATGTCTTTATGTCTGTTTCCTGACAGTAAGTTTTATAATTAACATATCGGATTGACCCGGTCCGTTATAACAAAGCACTGCAGCATGCATTTCTCTCTGGAAACTGATCCGTTTTTAGCAAAACAATAGGGGAAAGTTGAGTTATGTAACCTGTCCTTAAAACATTGGAATCTTTGCGTTTGAAGGCTCTACCCATTCACAGGACATGAGCAAAAAGTGACCAGAACTTTGCAAATGACTTGAGAAGACTTCCAAAGTGGGAGGAGATACAGTCCAATTACTGGAAAAAGGAGAAGAAGAAAGAAAAGGAATAGTATTTTGGCTTGTTCCATACAAATTAATCCGTTAACATACCCGAAAACTCACACCATGATAAACCAACCAATTTGGGAAAAGAAGGCTTGAAATCTTAGACCAAAACAAAATATTTTTAAAAATTAAGGTTGTGCATACTCTGGAAAATTAATGACCACACCCAAGTTAGGTGTGGTCACTATTCATTGGTCATTTGGACCAATTAAGTTATTCTGGATTACGGTCATGGAATAGTTATTCTGGATTACGGCCATTGAATAGTCATTCTGGATTACACCCAGTAGTGATTCTGGATTACGGTAATTGAATAGTCTTCTGGATTACGTCATCGAATAGTCATTCTGGATTACGGTCATGGAATAGTTATTCTGGATTACGGCGATCGAATAGTCATTCTGGATTACACCCAATAGTTATTCT
Source organism: Hymenochirus boettgeri (assembly GCA_019447015.1). Classification (NCBI taxonomy): domain Eukaryota; kingdom Metazoa; phylum Chordata; class Amphibia; order Anura; family Pipidae; genus Hymenochirus; species Hymenochirus boettgeri. The sequence goes on along the minus strand of CM033473.1, from coordinate 33,347,771 downwards.
GGGTTACGGTGATCGAATAGTCATTCTGGATTACATTCAATTGTTATTCTGGATCACGGTCAATGAATAGTTATTCTGGATTACAGCCAATGAATAGTTGTTCTGGATTACGGCCAATGAATAGTTATTCTGGATCACGACCAATGAATAGTTATTCTGGATTACGGCCACTGAATAGTTATCTGGATTGCGGCCAATGAATAGTTATTCTGGAAAACAGTCAATGGAAAGTTATTCTGGGAAAACAGTCAATGGAAAGTTATTCTGGATTACAGTAAAGTAATAGTTATTATGGATTACAGTCAATGAATAGTTAGTCTGGATTACAATCAATGAATAGTTATTCTGTATTAAAATCAATGAATAGTTATTCTGGATCACAGTCAGTGAATAGTTATCTGGATCACAGTCAATGAATGATTATTCTGGATTACAGCCAAAGAATAGTTATTCTGTATTACCATTTGTGATATTCTGGATTACGGTCAATGAATGGTTATTCTGGACCTTGTTTATGCTAGGTGCATCTTTATGTCTGTTTCAGTACATTTTATTTTTTTAAGATATCAGATTGACCCGGTCCCTTAAAAAGCATGCATTTCTCTCTCTGGAAACTAATCCGTTTTTAGCAGAAAGATAGGGGAAAATGGACCCATCCAGACAGACCCAAACAGAGAAAAAACACGGCCTGTCTGTGTAGTGTGAACTAACTCTTAAGGCTCATACACACGTGCGAACCACAATGTATATGAGGTCAATCATTCTGTGTATGGGCACTTTGTCGGCAGAAGCGGATGTTTGGTTGGGGCTCATTGATGATCCACTCAGCAGATCAGGCAACGAGCCCCGACCGAATGCTCGTTTCAGCCATTAATGTGCCAGTACATGGCACGATTGATGGCCGAAACGGGCGCTCATGCACATTGTGTGTCGCAGGTCAGCCCCCGAGATAGTACATGGGTATGAGCCTCAAACGTTCGATAACCATTGAAAAAACGGACGGAAACTTGAAAGTAGATCGTATTTTCATGGGATATCGAACGTTCAAGTTTATTTTCAAGGGTTACCGAAAGTAATCTTGTTCTTTAAGTAACCCTTGAAAATAAGTCCCGAAATTCAAATGATCTTGACGATTTCAGATGGATTGTTCAGATTTCGGAACAGATTTTCAGAATCTCTACTAGTGACACTACATAGTATATTTACAACCCCTAATAGATAGATAGAGGGAGATAATAGATAGATCTAATAGATAGATAGATAAATTGATAGACATGTAGAGAAATGGAATAGATAGAGAGCTATAAATAGATAGATGATAAATAGAGAGATAGGAAAGATAGAGAAAGAGAGAGACAGATGGGATAGATAGATAGATAGATAGATAGATAGATAGATAGATAGATAGATAGATAGATAGATAGATAGATAGATAGATAGATAGATAGATAGATAGATAGAGAGAGATAGATAGATAGAGAGAGATAGATAGATAATATATAGAGAGATAGATAATATATAAAGATATAGTACATACTAATAGAGAGATAATACATATTAAGCAGAGGTATCCCTGATTTTACAATGTATGCACATGGTACACCGGCCCCAATCTAAATCCATTTTAAAAGTAAAAGCACATACTTTATTCCTAAATCTTAGTTAATATCCACTAGGTGGCGATGTTTGCTTTATTTTGAATCTTCATTCCCCCAGCACACACATTTAAATCTGCTGCAGGAACATACCATCCCTAATTTGTTGTTACTGTTAAGAAGAAAGTAAAAGGGCTTTTTCTTAAAATGTGAGAAAATTTATTATAAACGGACTGTAAGGATTTTATAGCACTGTTCCTTTCTGCAAACAGTTTGTTCCTGTTATTTCAGAGGAAAAACATTCAGCAGAGGAGAATTGCACATTCTCTGCACTAAAATAGGTCAAATTCTTCTATCTGGTTAAAACAATGTTATTTCAAAGTTTTATAGAGTCAATTTAAAAAGACAAGGGTCCTGCCCTCTGTAAATGATGCTTTAAACAAAGATGTCCGAGGTCACATTACTGCAAATCTCCCTAAAAATAAAATGGTCTAGAAATGAAACACAAATATCCTTTCACTGGAAAATGATTACTTGGCCTTGCGATATCAGGGAAAGTCATCGCTTTAACATATACAAGAGCAATATAAACAAAATTACATTACAGGGAATGGTCTCATATAAAATAAATTACCCCATTAACAGGCTTTTAGTTTTTCATTTTTTTAAATAAGATGTTAAGTTCAGGCAAAAACACATTTTTTGGCCATTACCCGGCTGACTAAACAATGTTACACTTTTCTTTCTAAATTAAGAATATACCTAAACTTATCCTTTAAAACAGATTTGTGGAAATTTGGGGCATATTTCTAAGAGTTTGTTAACTTTTCACGGACGTTATGAACGCTGTTTTTGGCAAATATGTAACTAGCGACAAAAAGTACCACAGCATATCGAATGTTAATGTTAAGCCTTCCAAAATCACCAAGTCTAAAGTGGAGAAAATGCAGTAGTAGCCATATTTCTAGCTTGGAAAAGGGTCAGTACAATATGGTTTTACCAATACAAATAAGGGTCCATGGCTTAAGCCTCACACGTGCGACCACAGGGGCCGGCCCACGATGCACGATCTGTCAAATTCTCAGATGTAGCTCTGAACTGGTATTGGTGGACGTTATGGTGCTATTTCTCATTATTGGTCACACAATAAATATGGCAATATTACCGCTGCACATCGATGCTGCAAAAATCTTCATGGCGTTAATGATCCAGTTTATAAAAACACCAATATTAAACGGCAACCGTGGTCCCAAAATGACCCAAAACCACAGAAATTACTTTCCTAACAGGGTTATTCAATAAAAGTTCTTATCGTTTAAAATGGTGCTAATTTTGCCCCAACCAATCAGATGTTAGCTTTCAAATGTTAAATAAGATTTGATTGGTTGGGGCAAAATTAGCACCATTTTAAACGATAAGAACTTATATTAAATTTCCCTGCATGTATTTTCTTTTTTTTTTTTTCAAACTAATTTTAAGATGTTTACATTTTTATGTGTCCTATTTAACCAGCATCCTCTGCACTTCCAGGGGGCGTCTTTTTAAAGAAGGTTTAGATTTCCGGGTGTGCCAATTGGCACCTGTCAGTTCACCGGATTTTCCTCTTTCCCAGCAGTTACAGTGTCTGGTCATGTGACACTGTCTTGATAAGAAATAAAAATACCATGAAATCCTTATTTAAAAAGTAATTAAAATATATGGGAAAAGTAATCAGGGAAGCACTTTCTGCAGATTTACTTTACGTTATTTTGGTAACATGGTTGCCCTTTAATGCTATTTGTGATTGTGAAGTTCGGCATTAGGCGAAAAAAAACACTTCTTTAGAAATATGCCCCCAAAGCTGGATACACACATTAGCAATATAGGGCCGATCGCGTCGGTAATGACAGCATGGGCCTAATGTGTGTATGGTTGGTCGAAATTACCTTTTCTGATGCCGACAAATGTTCGGCATTGGCAAAGGTTATTCTGACCGGAAAATTTACCAAGGTCGGCCCACTGTACTAAAGAATAGGGAATTAGCCACGATCCTAGAGTGTATAGCAGTCACAAATGGACTCCCTATACTTTATATATACTTTATATAGGGAGAATGATCGTGACTGTGTGTACTCCCATCTGTCTCCCATCAGAACCTTGCAGATTGGTACTGTGTATACCCACATTTAGTCTAATTTATTTGCAATGACATTTACTTTAACATTAAAGGGCATGTCCACCCCCAAAACTAAAATTTAACCTCTTACTGGCCACATCAAGTAGTTTAAAACAATCCTTACCTTACATTCCTGCTCAAAATAGTTCCCCTGCTGTGCCCCTCCAAAGTCCAGGAAACTGCTGTGTAGGAGCAGTGTGTGACTCATGCTGTGCCTGAGATTTCCTCAACCTCATCAAGGTTGAGGCATGCTCAGTGCAGCACTCCCTGCCTCTCAGCCAATCACGGACGCGGCTGCCGGTCCCGCCCCCTGCTTTCAATTCCATGCAAGCAGAGGGCCTGAACACTGCAGCAGGGGAGAGAGGGCAGGTAAGTAAGAATCGGGGGACTTTCTAACAATTATATTATTGCGGTTGGGGCTGGGGGAGCATGCCCTACCACATATCAAAAGTTAAATTTTGGGGTGGACATGCCCTTTAAATCCTGGGTTTATTTTATTATAATTATTATGGATTTATATAGCGCCAACATCATCCGTGGCGCTTTACAATCGCATGTATACATTCACATCAGGCCCTGCCCCAAAGAGCTTATAATCGAACTCAGGACTTCATCGCTGCCAGGCATCAACGCTAACCACTGACCCATCATGCTGCCCAGTTCATTTGCTATAATACATTAAACATTTTAGATACCCAATAATATGTACTATATCAGTTAAATAGCACGTACTTAACGTATACTGTATATAACCGCCTGTGGAAGTGTATTCAATAATAAGGATTCACAAACCCACTAGGGTTTGTTCTGCAAACAGATTCACAGAAAGGAACAAATATCTTCATTGCAAAACCCATTTCTGATGATCAAAGTAGAACCGGTAGTTTAAATTCAGGTCACAGGTTAAATTTGGTACAGTCCTATTTAGTAACAGTCAGTGCCACCATATTTTTTACATTCTTGCAAACCGTGAGACCATATAACAGCCTTGCTTTCTGGCTGCACACAGTCACAGTGTCTGTAACATGATTGGCTAGAGAATATGGCGCCTGTGCAGGTGTGTAACACGATTGGCTAGAAAATATGGTACGTGCGCAGGTCTGCAACAGGATTGGCTAGAAAATATGGTACGTGTGCAGGTCTGTAACAGGATTGGCTAGAGGCTGGATTGTTAAGAAATAGGGCAAATGATAGGGCTAATAAACAAAAGCAAAATGACAAGGGGACACACATAGCTGCTTTGTGTCAAGGAGCTCTGTCTTCTGATTCATTGTTGTACAGAGGTTGTTATCCTTAAAGGTAAGGTCCCATTGCACTGAAGAATACAGCAGTTAGCTCCCACTGCATATAAAGAATACAGCACTTCTTTCCCCTTTGCAATCCCTCTGTTTCTTTCAAATATGAGAATGGAAATGCACCTGATCTACACCAAAGATGGTGATTACACACTACCCAGATAGTGGACAATCATGGGTGGAGCTCTGTGTTCTGATTCCCTCTGTCCCAGGCTCAGGCTCAGTGCAGTAAAGTTTTTGTTGGGAGAAAAAACAGAACTTCCAGTTTTTGAAAAACTTTATTTGCACTCACACTGCCTGGCCAGCCAGATACAATCCAGGAGCTTAGGAGGGGCGCCGAGACATGGGTAATGTTGGGAGCTAGCTATGGGAGGAGCTACTGACACCAGCGCACCCACAACACCCCCACCACCACCACCCCTGGAAATATTTAAAGGTACACTAGGTTTTTTTTTTTCAGGTTTTTTTTTTTTGGGCCAGATTTCACTTGGGAAGGCTAAGCCTTCCTAAGCTTTATGCAAATTCCGCCTATGTGGGCAATGCAATTTCTATGTTATTGTGGTGTCCAAATAATTATACACCAGAATTATATATAATATGTATTATTGATTGTATCCCATCAATTTCATTTCTTGTCTGTGAAATAATTTGCTGCACAGAGCTGTCAGTGGTAATTTTTTTACCCACACTCCAGAGTGGCCTGAGTTTCTGGCCACAGATCATCACAAAGGATAGAGTCAATGGGAATCACTGGGCCCCTCAGCAACACTATAATGGGGCCCCTATCCCTGCTTCATATAGAGTGTTTTCTTGGAAGAGGCTATATCTGTCATAATTAAAATAAGATGGGGCCCCTTCATTTCAAGACCCCCCTGTCTCCCCTGGTACAGTAGTTACGCCCTTGCTCCTACCTCCGACAACATCAGGAATAAGTTAGACTGAGCTAGTTAATTTCTGAGCAGTAAATATAAGCAGATTACCTTGCACTAAAATCTATACTTCCTCACTGCTCCAAACCTGAAGCTCCTTATACCTTCTTGTCTCCACCGGCAATGGCCTCTACTGTTCTCGCCTTCTCTGCAAGCCCAATGAGCTTTTACAGAGCTTACGCAGATACAGAGGAGGTGTAATGGTTTGCAGCCGTAGGTTATTGGCTGTGAATTTGACATCATGGACATGGCTGACAGCTGCCACCAGGATAAAAGTTGGCATCAGAGGAAAATCGTTGTGAGAAAAGCCAGTGAAAGGCGCAGGGACTGCAAAGAGTTGAATAAATATAACGATCTCTGGGTCTGGAGGTGGGGAAGTTCAGTAAAGATTTTAAAGGTGGAGGTGGACATGCCCTTTAAGGTAATATTTAATCCTGACCAACCACCTTTGGCTGCCATTGTTTAAAATTAATTGGACATGTTGTTAGATTGCAGGCTACGTGATGGGGGGTGGTCTTTGGAGTGTACGCCATCTCTTTGGGGTGGTTATAGTCAGCGGCAGGGTCCTTTCTTTTACAAGCTGATGTGGTGCACACAACTTACTTTACTGCCAATCACTTGGTCTACTGTTATTTTGTTTTTAAACATAGTGCCTTATTCAGTAAGAGGTGCAAAAAACCCACATCTGCAGCAACCAACTACTGCAGCTGTAGTAGATCAGTATAAAGGTATCATTTGATTGGTTGAAGCAAAGTATCAGATCAGGCAACATTTTGCACCTCTTATTGGATAAGCCTGTTGTGTGTTAATTGTATTATATGGAATGGGGGGGGGCTTCCCTGCACATGAACCAATATGCTGATAAATATTGTTTTTATTCTATACCAACTGACTACTAATTGATTTGTTGATGGTTATTCTGTCGGGAAGGAATTTCAGGTTAAATTGACCCATGTGCAGTTTCTGACAATGAAGGTTAACATCTCCTTTAAAGAGAAATCTCACCGTACCATCACACTCACCCATAACCTTTTCAGTCTCCACCATGCTGGATAACCAAGTCCATAAATAAGTAATATAGTAATAATATAGTAATAAGTAATAAAGTGCAATGACGATAACACAGGACTGTTGCTAGTGTGCTAGTTTCAGACAGGAGTCATTTCTCATGCACTCCTGTCCGAAACATTATACTTATTTATGGACTCACCCATAACCTCACTTGGCTCATGTCATCATATATAAGCCACTTTTGAGAAGAACCAGGAAAAATAGGAAGGGAGATTGCAGCAGCTTCTAAATGTACAGTATGTGAATGTACAGTATATTCTTCTATATTCACTGTTACAGTTATAAATATATAGTATCTACATGTACAGTATATTCTTCTATACTCACTGTTACAGTTATAAATATATAGTATATAAATGTACAGTATATGAATGTACAGTATGTGAATGTACAGTATATTCCTCAATATTCACTGTTACAGTTATAAATGTACAGTATATAAATGTACAGTATATTCCTCAATATTCACTGTTACAGTTATAAATGTACAGTATATAAATGTACAGTATATAAATGTACAGTATATTCCTCTATATTCACTGTTACAGTTATAAATGTACAGTATATAAATGTACAGTATATTCCTCTATATTCACTGTAACAGTTATAAATGTACAGTATATAAATGTACAGATATCCTCTATACTCACTGTTACAGTATAAATGTACAGTATATAAATGTACAGTATATTCCTCTATACTCACTGTTCACAGTTATAATGTACAGTATATAAATGTACAGTATTTCCTCTATACTCACTGTTACAGTTATAAATGTACAGTATATAAATGTACATATATTCCTCTATACTCACTGTTTCAGTTATAAATGTACAGTATATAAATGTACAGTATATTCCTCTATATTCACTGTAACAGTTATAAATGTACAGTATATTCCTCTATACTCACTGTTACAGTTATAAATGTACAGTATATAAATGTACAGTATATTCCTCTATACTCACTGTTACAGTTATAAATGACAGTATATAAATGTACAGTATATTCCTCTATATTCACTGTAACAGTATAAAATGTACAGTATGTAAATGTGTTCAGTATATTCCTCTATACTCACTGTTACAGTTATAAATGTACAGTATATAAATGTACAGTATATTCCTCTATACTCACTGTTACAGTTATAGATGTACAGTATGTAAATGTGCAGTATATTCTTCTATATTCACTGTTATAAATGAACAGTATATAAATGTGCAGTATATTCCTCTATATTCACTGTAACAATTATAAATGTACAGTATATAAATGTGCAGTATATTCTTCTATATTCACTGTTATAAATGAACAGTATATAAATGTACAGTATATTCCTCTATATTCACTGTAACAGTTAAAAAATGTACAGTATATAAATGTACAGTATATTTCTCTATATTCACTGTTAGTTAGAAATGTACAGTATATTCCCCTATATTCACCTTTACAGTTATAAATATACAGTATATAAATATATAGTATATTTTTCTATATTTACTGTTACAGTTATAAATGTACAGTATATTTCTCTATATTCACTGTTGGTTATAATTGTACAGTATATTCCCCTATATTCACCGTTAGTTATAAATATACAGTATATAAATATATAGTATATTTCTCTATATTTACTGTTAGTTATAAATGTACAGTATATTTCCCTATATTCACTGATACAGTTAACTAATTGTACAGTATATAAATGTACAGTATATTCCTCTATATTCACTGTAAGTTTTAAATGTACAGTATATTTCTCTATATTTACTGATACAGATATAAATGTACAGTATATTCCTCTTTATTCACTGATACAGTTATAAATGTACAGTATATAAATGTACAGTATATTCCTCTGTATTCACTGTTAGTTATAAATGTACAGTATATTCCTCTATATTCACTGATAGTTATAAATGTACAGTATATTCCTCTATATTCACTGTTACAGTTATAAATGTACAGTATATTTCTCTATATTCACTAATAGTTATAAATGTACAGTATATTTCCCTATATTCACTGATACAGTTATAAATGTACAGTGTATATATTTACAGTATATTCCTCTATATTCACTGTTACAGTTCTAAATGTACAGTATATTTCTCTATATTCACTGTTACAGTTCTAAATGTACAGTATATTTCTCTATATTCACTGTTACAGTTCTAAATACAGTATATTCCACTATATTCATCGATACAGTTATAAATATACAGTATATTTATATACAGTATATTCCTCTTTATTTACTGCTAGTTATAAATATACAGTATCCCTCTATAAATATACAATATATAAATTTACAGTATATTTCTCTATATTTATCGATACAGTTATAAATATACAGTATATTCCTCTTCACTGTTAGTTATAAATATACAGTATATAAATGTACAGTATATTCCTCTTTATTCGCTGTTAGTTATAAATATACAGTATCCCTCTATAAATATACAATATATGAATATACAGTATATTCCTCTATATTCACCTTTACAGTTATAAATATACAGTGTATGAATGTACAGTATATTCTTCTATATTCACTGTTACAGTTATAAATGTACAGTATATAAATATGTACAGTATATTCCTTTATATTCACTGTTAATTATAAATATACAATACACTCACTGTTACAGTTATAAATGTACAGTATATAAATGTACAGTATATTCCTCTATACTCACTGTTACAGTTATAAATGTACAATAAATAAATGTATAGTATATAAATGTACAGTATATTCCTCTATACTCACTGTTACAGTTCTAAATGTACAGTATATAAATGTACAGTATAATTCTCTATACTCACTGTTACAGTTATAAATTTACAGTATATAAATGTACAGTATATTTCTCTATACTCACTGTTATAGTTATAAATTTACAGTATATAAATGTTGAGTATATTCCTCTATACTCACTGTTACAGTTATAAATTTACAGTATATAAATGTGCAGTATATTCCTCTATGCTCACTGTTACAGTTATTAAATTACAGTATATAAATGTACAGTATATTTCTCTATACTCACTGTAACAGTTATAAATTTACAGTATATAAATATGCTGTATATTTCTCTATACTCACTGTTACAGTTATAAAATTACAGTATATAAAAGTACAGTATATTCCTCTATACTTACTGTTACAGTTATAAATGTACAGTATATAAATGTACAGTATATTCCTCTATATTCACTGTTACAGTTATAAATGTACAGTATATAAATGTACAGTATATTCCTCTATACTCACTGTTACAGTTATAAATGTACAGTATATAAATGTACAGTATATTCCTCTATACTCACTGTAACAGTTATAGATGTACAGTATATAAATGTACAGTATATTCCTCTATACTCACTGTAACAGTTATAAATGTACAGTATATAAATGTACAGTATATTCCTCTATACTCACTGTTACAGTTATAGATGTACAGTATATAAATGTACAGTATATTCCTCTATACTTACTGTTACAGTTATAGATGTACAGTATATAAATGTACAGTATATTCCTCTATACTCACTGTAACAGTTATAAAATTACAGTATATAAATGTACAGTATATTCCTCTATACTTACTGTTACAGTTATAAATGTACAGTATATAAATGTACAGTATATTCCTCTATACTCACTGTTACAGTTATAAAATGTACATATATAAATGTAACAGTATATTTCTATACTCACTGTTACGTTTATAGATGTACAGTAATTAAATGTACAGTATATTCCTCTTATACTCCAACTGTTCCAGTTATAAATGTACAGTATAAATGTACAGTTATATCCTCCTAATCACTGTTACAGTTATAATGTACAGTATATAAATGTACCTCTATATCACTGTTACAGTTTAATGTCCAGTATATAAATGTACAGTATATTCCTCTATACTCACTGTTACAGTTATAATGTACAGTATATAAAGTACAGTATATTCCTCTATACTCACTGTTACAGTTATAAATGTACAGTATATAATGTACATATTCCTCTATACTCACTGTTACAGTTATAAATGTACAGTATATAAATGGTCAGCATATCCTCTATCCTCACTGTTACAGTTATAAATGTACAGTATATAAATGTACATATAATTCCTCTATACCCACTGTTAACAGTTATAAATGTACAGTATATAAATTACAGTATATCCTCTATATTCACTTAACAGTTATAATGAAAAGTATAAAATGTCAGTATATTCTTCTATATTCACTGTAAAGTTATAAATGTACCGTATATAAATGTACAGTATATTCCTCTATACTCACTGTTACAGTTATCATGTACATTATATAAATGTACAGTATATACAATGTACAGTATATTCCCTATACTCACTGTAAACAGTTATAAATGTACAAGTATTAAATGTACAGTATATTCCTCTATACTCACTGTAACAGTTATAAATATTACAGTAATAATAATACAGTATATTCCTCTATACTCCTGTACGTTATAAATGTTACAGTATATAAATGTACAGTATTCCTCTATACTCAACTGTTCAGTTATAATGTATACAGTATATAAATGTACAAGATATTCCTCTATACTCATGTTACGTTATACATGTACAGTATATAATGTACAGTATATTCCTCTATATCCTGTTACATTTTAAATGTACAGTATATAAATGTACAGTATATTCTCTATATTCACTGTACCAGTTATATAATGTACAGTAATATAGTACAGTATATTCCTTCTCTATACTCACTGTTGTACAGTTATAAATGTACAGTATATAAATGTACATTATATTCCTCTATTCACTGTACAGTTATAATGCAGTATATAATGTATCTATTCCTCTATATTCACTGTAACAGTATAAATGTACAGTATTTCCCTATCTCACTGTAACAGTTATAAATGTACAGTATATAATAGCTGTATATTCTCTATACTCACTGTTACAGTTATAAATGTACAGTATATAAATGTTCAGTATATTCCTCTATGCTCACTGTTACAGTTATTAAATGTACAGTATATAAATGTACAGTATATTTCTCTATACTCACTGTACAGTATAATTTACAGTATATAAATGCTGTATATTTCTCTATACTATACTCACTGTTACAGTTATAAATTACAGTATATAATGTACTTACATTCCTCTATACTTACTGTTACAGTTATAAATTACATTATAAATGTACAGTATATCCTCTATACTCATGTTACAGTTTAAATGTACAGTATATAAATGTACGTATATTCCTCTATACTCACTGTATACAGTTATAAATGTCAGTATATAAATGTACAGTATATTTCCTCTTACTCCCTGTTACAGTTTAAAATGTACAGTATATAAATGTACAGTATATTCCCTCTATACTCACTGTTACAGTTATAGAATGTACAGTATATAAATGTACAGTATATTCCTCTATACTTCACTGTTACAGTTATAATGTAGTCATATAAATGTACATATTTCCTCTATACTCACTGTACAGTTATAAAATGTACAGTATATAAATGTACAGTATATTCCTCTATACTTCACTGTTACAGTTATAAATGTACAGTATATAAATGTACAGTATATTCCTCTATACTCACTGTTACAGTTATAAATGTACAGTATATAAATGTACAGTATATTCCTCTATACTCACTGTTACAGTTATAAATGTACAGTATATAAATGTACAGTATATTCCTCTATACTCACTGTTACAGTTATAAATGTACAGTATATAAATGTACAGTATATTCCTCTATATTCACTGTTACAGTTATAAATGTACAGTATATTCCTCTATATCACTGTTACAGTTATAAATGTAAGTATATAAATGTACAGTATATTCCTCTATACTCACTGTACAGTCAGTAAATGTACAGTATAAATAATGTACATGTAATATCCTCTATACTCACTGTTACAGTTATAAATGAACAGTATATAAATGTACAGTATATTCCTCTATACTCACTGTTACAGTTATAATGTACAGTATAAAATGTACAGTATATTCCTCTATACTCACGTTACAGTTATAAATGTACAGTATATAAATGTACAGTATATTCCTCTATACTCACTGTTACAGTTATAATGTAACAGTATATAAATGTACAGTATATTCCTCTATATTCACTGTAACAGTTATAAATGTACAGTAATAAATGCGATTCTCTATATTCACTGTAACAGTTATAAATGTACCGTATATAATGTACAGTATATTCCTCTATACTCACTGTTACAGTTATAGATGTACATTATAATGTACAGTATATAATGTACGTATATTCCTCTATACTCACTGTAACAGTTATAAAATGTACAGTATATAAATGTACAGTAAATTCCTCTATACTCACTGTAACAGTTTAATAATATACAGTAATAATAAATGTACAGTATATTCCTCTATAACTCACTGTAACAGTTTAATATGTACAGTATATAATGTACAGTATATTCCCTCTATACTCACTGTTACAGTTATAAATGTACAGTATAAATGTACAGTATTTCCTCTATACTCACTGTTACAGTTTATAAATGTACAGTATATAAATGTACAGTAATTCCTCTTTATCTCACTGTTACAGTTATAAATGTAAGTATATAAATGTACAGTATATTCCTCTATATTCACTGTAACGTTATAAATGTACGTAATATAATCAGTATATTCCTCTATACTCACTGTTACAGTTATAAATGTACAGTAATATAATGTACAGTATATTCCTCTATATCACTGTTAACAGTTATAATGTCCAGATATAAATGTACAGTTATTCCTCTATATTCACTGTAACAGTTATAAATGTACAGTATATTCGCTATAACTCACTGTACAGTTATAATGTACAGTATATAAATTGCTAGTATATTCTCTATACTCACTGTTACATTTATAAATGTACAGTATTAAAAGTACAGTATATTCCTCTATACTACTGTTACAGTTATAAATGTACAGTATATAATGTACAGTATATTCCTCTATCTTCACTGTTACAGTTATAAATGTACAGTTGCTATAAATGTACAGTATATTCCTCTATACTCACTGTTACAGTTATATAATGTACAGTATATAATGTACATGTATATTCCTCATATCACGTTTACAGTTAAAATGTACAGTATATAAATGTACAGTATATTCCTCTATATTCACTGTACATTTATAAATTACATTATATTCCTCTATACTTACTCACTGTTAACAGTTATAAATGTACAGTATATAAATGTACAGTATATTCCTCTATACTCACTGTTACAGTTATAAATGTACAGTAATATGTACAGTATAGTCCTCTATATCACTGTTACAGTTTAAATGTACAGTATATAAATGTACAGTATATTCCTCTATACTCACTGTTACATTATAAATGTACAGTATATAAATGTACTATATTCCTCTATACTCACTGTTACAGTTATAAATGTACAGTATATAAATGTACAGTATATTCCTCTATACTCACTGTTCAGTTATAAATGTACAGTATATAAATGTACAGTATTTCCTCTAATTCAACTTGTACAGTTATAAGTACAGTATATAAATGTACATTATATTCCTCTACTCACTGTAACAGTATAAATGTACAGTATATAATGTACAGTAATATTCCTCTATACTCACTGTTACAGTTATAGATGTACAGTATATAAATGTACAGTATATTCCTCTATACTACGTTACAGTTATAATGTACAGTATATAAATGTACATTATATCCTCTATACTCACTGTAACAGTTATAAAATACAGTATAATAATGTACAGTATATCCTCTATACTTCACTGTTACAGTTATAAATGTACAGTATATAAATGTACAGTATTTCCTCTATACTCACTTTTCAGTATAAATGTACAGTATATAAATGTACAGTATATTCCTCTATACTCACTGTTCACATTTATAGATTCGTATATAAATGTACAGTATATTCCCTATAACTCACTGTTACAGTTATAAATGTACAGTATAAAATGTACAGTATATTCCTCTATATCTCACTGTTACATGTATAATGTACAGTATATTCCTCTATATTCACTGTTACAGTTATAATGTACAGTATAAAATGTACAGTTATTCCTCTATACTCACTGTTACAGTTATAAATGTACAGTATATAATGTACAGTAATTCCTCTATACACTCACTGTACATTTATAAGTACGTATATAAATGTACATAGATATTCCTCTATACTACTGTACAGTTTAAAATGTACAGTATATAAAATGTACATATTATTTCCTCATACTCACTGTTACAGTTATAAATGTACAGTATATAATGTGCAGTATATTCCCTATACTCACTGTTAAGTTATAATGTACAGTATATAATGTCAGTATATTCCTCTATACTCACTGTTTACAGTTATAAATGTACAGTATATAAATGTACAGTATATCCGCTATCTTACTGAACAGTTATAAATGTACAGTATTAATGTGCAGTATATTCTTCTATCTATTCACTGTAACATTTTCTATAATGTAACGTATAATAATGTACAGTATATTCCTCTATACTCCACTGTTACAGTTATAAATGTACAGTATATAAATGTACAGTATATCCTCTATATTCACTGTAACAGTTAAATGTACAGTATATAAATGTCAGTATATTCTTCTAATTCACTGTAACATTATAAATGTACCGTATATAAATGTACAGTATATTCCTCTTTACTCACTGTTACGTTATATGTACAGTATAAGGTACAGTATATAAATGTACAGTATATTCCGCTATACTCACTGTAACAGTTATAAATGTACAGTATATAAATGTACAGTATATTCCTCTATACTCACTGTAACAGTTATAAATGTACAGTATATAAATGTACAGTATATTCCTCTATACTCACTGTACATTTATAAATGTACAGTAATATGTACAGTATATTCCTCTATACTCACTGTTACAGTTATAAATGTACAGTATATAAATGTACAGTATATTCCTCTATACTCACTGTTACAGTTATAAATGTACAGTATATAAATGTACAGTAATATTCCTCTATATCCACTGTTACAGTTATAAATGTACAGTATATAAATGTACAGTATTTCTCTATACTCACTGTTACGTTATAAATGTACAGTATATAATGTACAGTATATTCCTCTATATTCACTGTAACAGTTATAAATGTCAGTATATAAATGTACAGTATATTCCTCTATATCACTGTACATTTATAATGTACGTATATTCCGCTATACCTCACTTGTACAGTTATAAATGTACAGTATATAAATGTACATATATTCCTCTATACTCACTGTTACAGTTATAATGTACAGTATATAAATGTACAGTATATTCCCTATACTCACTGTACAGTTAAATGTCAGTATATAAATGTACGTATATTCCTCTATATTCACTGTAACAGTTATAAATGTACAGTATATAAATGTACTATATTCCTCTATATCACTGTAACAGTTATAAGTGACAGTATATTCCTCTATACTCACTGTTCCAGTTATAAATGTACATATATAAATGTACAGTATATTCCTCTATACTCACTGTTACAGTTATAAATGTACAGTATATAAATGTACAGTATATTCCCTATACTCACTGTTACAGTTATAAATGTACAGTATATAAATGTACATATATTCCTCTATATTCACTGTTACGTTATAAATGTACAGTATATATGTACGTATATTCTCTATACTCACTGTTACAGTTATAAATGTACAGTTATAAATGTACAGTATATTCCTCTATATCACTGTACAGTTATAATGTACAGTATAAATTTACAGTATATTCCTCTATACTCACGGTTACAGTTATAAAGGTACAGTTATAAATGTACAGTATATTCCTCTATACTCACTGTTACAGTTATAATTACAGTATATAAATGTACAGTATATTCCTCTATACTCACTGTTACAGTTATAGATGTACAGTATATAATGTACAGTATATCCTCTATACTCACTGTTACGTTATAAATGTACAGTTAATAAATGTACAGTAATTCCTCTATCTTCACTGTGTACAGTTAATGTACAGTATATTCCTCTATATTCACTGTTACAGTTAAATGTACAGTATATAAATGTACAGTATATTCCTCTATACTACTGTTCAGTTTAAATGTACAGTAATAAATGTACATATATTCCTCTATACTCACTGTTACAGTATAAATGTACAGTATATAATGTACAGTATATTCCTCTATACTCACGTGTTACAGTTATAAAGGTACAGTATATAAATGTACAGTATATTCCTCTATACTCACTTTTACGATTTTTATAAATGTACAGTATATAAATGTACAGTATATTCCTCTATACTCACTGTTACAGTTATAAATGTACAGTAATAAATGTACATATATTCCCTCTATATTCACTGTAACAGTTATAAAATGTGCAGTATATAAATGTACAGTATATTCCTCTATATTCATCACTGTAACAGTTATAAATGTACAGTATATTCCCATACTTCACTGTTACAACAGTTATAAATGTACAGTATATAAATGTACAGTATATTCCTCTATACTCACTGTTACAGTTATAAATGTACAGTAATAAATGTACAGTATATTCCTCTATACTCCGTTACAGTTATAAATGTACAGTATATAAATGTACAGTATATTCCTCTATACTCACTGTTCAGTTATAAATGTACAGTATATAAATACAGTATATCCTCTATACTCACTGTTACAGTTATAAATGTACAGTATATAAATGTACAGTATATTCCTCTATATTCACTTTAACAGTTATAAATGTCAGTATATAAATGTACTTATTCCTCTATATTCACTGTAACAGTTATAAATGTACAGTATATTCCCTATACTCACTGTTACAGTTATAAATGTACAGATATAAATGTACAGTAATTTCCTCTATATCACGTTACAGTTATAAATGTACAGTATTAAATGTACAGATTTCTCTATACTCACTGTTACAGTTAAATGTACATTATAAATGTACAGTATATCCCTCTATACTCTGTTACGTTTATAATGTACAGTATATAAATGTACAGTATATTCCTCTATACTCACTGTTACATTATAAATGTACAGTATATAAATGTACAGTA
This sequence comes from Hymenochirus boettgeri, assembly GCA_019447015.1. Lineage (NCBI taxonomy): Eukaryota > Metazoa > Chordata > Amphibia > Anura > Pipidae > Hymenochirus > Hymenochirus boettgeri. The sequence goes on along the minus strand of CM033473.1, from coordinate 33,329,550 downwards.
TATTCCTATACCACTGTTACAGTTATAAATGTACAGTATATAAAGTACAGTATATTCCTCTATACTCACTGTTACAGTTATAAATAATGTACAGTATATAAATGTACAGTATATTCCCTATACTCACTGTACAGTTATAAATGTACAGTATATAAATGTACAGTCTATATCTCTCTATACTCACGTTACAGTTATAAATGTACAGTATATTCCTCTATATTCACTGTTACAGTTATAAATTTACATTATATAAATGTACAGTAATTCCTCTATACTCACTGTTACAGTTATAAATGTACAGTATATAAATGTACAGTTATATTCCTCTATATTCACTGTTACAGTTATAAATGTACGTATATAAATGTACAGTATATTCCTCTATATCACTGTTACAGTTATAAATGTACAGTATATAAATGTACAGTTAATTCCTCTATACTCACTGTTACAGTATATAAATGTACGTATATAATGTACAGTATATTCCCTAATTCACTGTACAGTTATAAATGTACGTAATAAATGTACATATATCCCTTATACTCACTGTTACAGTTATAAATGACAGTATATATGTACAGTATATTCCTCTATACTCACTGTTACAGTTATAAATGTACGTTATAATGTACAGTATATTCCTCTATACTCACTGTTACAGTATATAATGTACATTATATAAATGTACAGTATATTCCTCTATATTCACTGTAACAGTTATAAATGTACAGTATATAAATGTACAGTATATTCCTTATCCACTGTTACAGTTATAAATGTACAGTATATAATGTACAGTATATTCCTCTATACTCACTGTTACAGTTAAAATGACAGTATATAAATGTACGTATATTCTCTATACTCACTGTTACAGTTATAAATGTACAGTATATAAATGTACAGTATATTCCCTATACTCACTGTTACAGTTATAAATGTACAGTATATAAATGTACATGTATATTCCCTATACTCACTGTTACAGTTATAAATGTACAGTTATATAATGTACAGTATATTCCTCTATACTCACTGTTACAGTTATAATGTACAGTATATAAATGTACAGTATATTCCTCTATACTCACTGTTACAGTTATAAATGTACAGTATATAAATGTACAGTATTCCTCTATACTCACTGTTCCAGTATAAATGTCACGTAATATAAATGTACAGTATATCCTCTATACTCACTGTTACGTTATAATGTACAGTATATAAATGTACAGTATATTCCTCTATACTCACTGTTACAGTTATAAATGTACAGTATATATATTACAGTATATTTTCCTCTATACTCACTGTACAGTTATAAATGTACAGTATATAAATGTACAGTATATTCCTCTATATCACTGTACAGTTATAGATGTACAGTATATAAATGTACGTATATTCCTCTATACTCATGTTACAGTTATAATGTACAGTATATAAATGTACAGTATATTCCTCTATACTCACTGTTACAGTTATAAATGTACAGTATATAAATGTACAGTATATTCTCTATACTCACTGTTAACAGTTATAATGTGCAGTAATAAATGTACAGTATATTCCTCTATACTCACTGTTACAGTTATAAATGTCAGTATAATAAATGTACAGTATATTCCTCTATACTCACTGTTACAGTTTATAATGTACAGTATATATGTACAGTATATTCCTCTATACTCACTGTTACAGTTTATAGATGTACAGTATATAAATGTACAGTATATTCCTCTATATTCACTGTTACAGTATAAATGTACAGTATATAAATGTACAGTATATTCCTCTATACTCACTGTTACAGTTATAAATTTACAGTATATAAATGTACAGTATATTCCTCTATCTCACTGTTACAGTTATAAATGTACAGTATATAAATGACAGTAGTATTCCTCTATACTCACTGTTACAGTTTAAATGTACAGTAATAAATGTACAGTATATTCCTCTATACTCACTGTTACAGTTAAATGTACAGTATATAAATGTACAGTATATTCCTCTATACTCACTGTTACAGTTATAAATGTACAGTATATAAAGTACAGTATATCCTCTATACACTGTTACAGTTATAAATGTACAGTATATAAATGTCAGTATATATTCCTCTATACTCACTGTTCAGTTTAAAATGTACAGTATATAAATGTACAGTATATTCCTCTATACTCACTGTTAACAGTTATAAATGTACAGTATATAATGTACAGTATATTCCTCTATACTCACTGTTACAGTTATAAATTACAGTATATAAATGTACAGTATATTCCTCTATACTCACTGTTACAGTATAAATGTACAGTATTAAATGTACAGTATATTCCTCTATACTCCACTGTTACAGTTATAATGTACAGTAATATAATGTACAGTATATTCCTCTATACTCACTGTTACAGTTATAAATGACAGTATATAATGTCAGTATATTCCTCTATACTACTGTTACAGTTTATAATGTACAGTATATAAATGTACAGTTTTTCCTCTATCCTCACTGTTACAGTTATAAATGTACATTATATAATGTACAGTATATTCCTCTATACTCACTGTTACAGTTATAAATGTACAGTAATATACATGGTACAGTATATTCCTATATACTCACTGTTACAGTTATAAATGTACAGTATATAATGTACAGTATATTCCTCTATACTCCAGTACAGTTATAAGATGTACAGTATATAAATGTACAGTATATTCCTCTATACTCACGTTACAGTATAAATGTACAGTATATAAATTAGTATATTCCTCTATCTCCTGTTAACAGTTATAATGTCAGTATAATAAATGTTCATATATTCCTCTATACTCACTGTTACAGTTATAAATGTACAGTATATAAATGTACAGTATATTCCTCTATACTCACTGTTACAGTTATAAATGTACAGTATATAAATGTACAGTATATTCCTCTATACTCACTGTTACAGTTATAAATGTACAGTATATAAATGTACAGTATATTCCTCTATATTCACTGTAACAGTTATAAATGTACAGTATATAAATGTGCAGTATATTCCTCTATACTCACTGTTACAGTTATAAATGTACAGTATATAAATGTACAGTATATTCCTCTATACTCACTGTTACAGTTATAAATGTACAGTATGAAAGTGCATTTATATTCTTCTATATTCACTTTATAATGTACAGTATATAAATGTCAGTATATTCCTCTATATTCACTGTAACATTATAAATGTACAGTATATAAATGTCAGTATATCTTCATATTCACTGTTATAATGAACAGTATATAAATGTACAGTATATTCCTCTATCATCACTGTAACAGTTAAAAAATGTCAGTATATAAATGTACAGTATATTCTCTATATTCCCTGTTAGTTAGAAATGTACAGTATATTCCCCTATATTTCACCTTTACAGTTTAAATATACAGTATATAATTAAGTATATTTTTCTATTTTCCTGTTACAGTTATAAAATGTACAGTATATTTCTCTATATTCACTGTTGGTATAATTGTACAGTATATTCCCCTATTCACGTTAGTTATAAATTACAGTATATAAATATATGTATATTTCTCTATATTTTACTGTTATTTTATAAATGTACAGTATATAAATGTACAGTATATTCCTCTATATTCACTGTAACAGTTATAAATGTACAGTATATAAATGTACAGTATATTCCTCTATATTCACTGTAACAGTTATAAATGTACAGTATATAAATGTACAGTATATTCCTCTATACTCACTGTAACAGTTATAAATGTACAGTATATTCCGCCATACTCACTGTTACAGTTATAAATGTACAGTATATAAATGTACAGTATATTCCTCTGTACTCACTGTCACAGTTATAAATGTACAGTATATAAATGTACAGTATATTCCTCTATACTCACTGTTACAGTTATAAATGTACAGTATATAAATGTACAGTATATTCCTCTATACTCACTGTTACAGTTATAAATGTACAGTATATAAATGTACAGTATATTCCTCTATACTCACTGTAACAGTTATAAATGTACAGTATATAAATGTACAGTATATTCCTCTATACTCACTGTTACAGTTATAGATGTACAGTATACTAAAGTTCGGAAACAAACTGAACTTCTGCCATCTCTAACAATGTTATTTGCAGATAGCGCTTGACTTAAGCATGGTCTAGTTTCCCATATTTATTTCAATATTTTTTAATTTACCAAATAATTATCCATATATTAACTAACTTGAGTGTTAATTAAAACCATACAACTTTATTTTTATAACATCTTCAATTGTATTACGCTAGAATGCCCCTCAGCTTGACGATCCCTGCCAGGCTGCCCTTTCATCATCACCTTGCTTTCCCAGTTCGTACGCCACTTAATACCAGTTAAATAACTCCTTTCTAACCACAACATGTAAATAACTGCTATCTCATGCTTAAGATGTTTGACATAATGACCTAGTATCTACCACCCTGGCCACCCCACCTTGAGGGTTAGACCAGGCCAAGTTGATTGTCCTGTTTTCTCCATTTCCATACCCTGTGCCTATCTCCAGCTGATCTTGGCCTGCAGGCAGCCTCCTGAAATTGAACAAACTAGAAAAATGAAGAAAACACCTTGTCGAGACTCACCTGACGCTAAAGGAGGGAGGGTCGGTCTGTTTTTTGCTTGTGAGATGGCCTCACAAGCAAATTATGCTAAGCCTCATCCTTCTTATTCCCACAAACCCCTACCCCCCTAACAATCCCTTGTTCTCAAAGTCCCTTGCTCTCATGTAGCCCCTCCTTCGAATTCTCTCATCCACAGCTTACTTTACCATTGCACCAAGTCCAACAATGGTTAATAGCAGTCTGTGACGAGAGCCGCTATCCGCATATGAGATTGCCACAATTCCACTGGGGAGCAGATATCAGCTCTTGGTTCACCGCCCTGTAATAAAATGTTAATATGACACTTTACCCGTATCGGTATATTACATTGTACAAAAACTGATACTGTGCTGCATCCGGTATCACGCCATATTAGAATACCATTGTGGTCTTTACTGACCTTGCCAGTATTTTATCACCGCGGCCATAAAAAATGGCGTGGCATAAACTGCCTATAACAATACGCCAAAATAGACCCGCGGTATTGGTAATTACCAATAGTGCATGTGTATGAATAAGGCCCATATCACCTAACTGTCCTGATTTGCCTTGGGCCGTCCTATTTTTTGAAGCACTGTTGTTCCAGAATGAGCAGGGATTGGGTAGATTTTAGAGATGTTGGAAACTGTTGAATTTCATTCTGTTTTCCAAATTTCTAAAAAGTTACAGAAATCGATCATTACTTTCGAGGGTTATTTTAGTGGTTGCGATTTTCAATTTAGATAATTGTCTATTTTCGATAAAAATCGAAAATCGGAAAATCTGGGTTCCATCAAATCCGGGCGTTCTGAAAGTTTTTTGTCAGGACTTCGAAACCCTCAGATTCGATTGGAAACCACATTACAACTCTAGTAGATTTAGGTATAACTTGGTCAGATCCAAGCAGTGTCCAAGGAGGACTTTAAACAGCAAATCATTGCCGGTGCTTCCCAGAATTCCACATTTCTGTATAAAAGGTTTTTCTTTCCACAGTAACTCATCGGTCATTAACACATTGCCTGGAATATCTGCTAATGGCTTGTGACAGCTTTTTATCTCTTCGGGTTAATATAGAGAACAGAGACAGTGTGATTGATGTGATAAATAGTCAGATACATGATATAGCTGTTCTAAATAGCTCCACAAAGCACATTTATTCAGTCTTAGAAAGAGTTATGGCTGAAAGAACAAATGATTACTTTTTAAAACCAGAAAATAAGCTCTGGATAATAATCTCCGATTTACCCTTGGCTTTTTAATATATTGAATTTTGGGCTCAATATGCAGCTTTGTAAAATGGAATCGCACGAACAATATTACACTTTATGCTGTGGCTGGAGGGCTTTATGGTACTGTATTCTTTTACCGATGCCAAGTATATTACTGGCTCTAAATAAACATGAAATATGTAAAAAGGAAAGGTCCAAAAAATATATATGAGTCGCGAATAGACACATTGTTCAGCGGATGGAAAACCTATTAATGTTTAATGTTTCGCTCTGCTCCGCACGTGGAAGTAATCATTCTGTCTATCGACTTTAAAATAACATTTCATTAAGAAATTACTAACTTATTACTGATTAATTTTATGCTATATTGTAGTAATTAGTAACAGCCATTAAATATAAATGTTATCTAGTATATTGGTGGGGAATATAGGTTAAGGTGGAATTATAGTCAACTTGGCAACTAGAAAATTCATGAAAATGTCTGCACTCAATCTTTTTGTGTTGGTGAAACCATCTTTTATTCAGTTATGATTTCCCTCTTTAGTTAACATTTGTGGACCTTAAAGGAGAACTTTATCCTAATGTGAATGCTTTTCTTCCTAGAACACCTATACATTAAAAGATTCTCTAGTAAGTTTCATTTGGTATATGTGCGTAATAGATTCTGTAAAAAGAAGGCTTCCATGTTGTTGACAATACAACGCACGGCCCATGTTGGCTTCAAACCACGCCCCCTGACCCCAGTATTCACTTCCTCTATGCAGAGTTTTAGGAACACACAGTCCAAGAAGTCCCAAGTTCAAAGCTCCTAGTTTACTTATGAAACAATACAACATAGACTACTATCTTTTTTGTTTGTTTGTTTCCATCATGTTTCTAGAAAAATATAATGTTTGTACAGTTTCTGTACAAACTTTATATATATCAGCTCTGTTTTTTTACTTACCAACCAGTGTGAATTGCTGACAGCCTTTCTGGAGCAATACACAATAGTGAACTGATTTAACTGACATTTACTGAAATTTACTTGCATTAATTGTATCTGTAGTGGGGATGCACTGCTAAAGTGCTGATTTTGGAAAAAAACAGACCATTGAGACACAGGTTCAATTCCCCAGGCTTCCTTTTTTCTAGCAAAAGATAAAGATTCTACATGTACTGATATCCTGCCTAGTAGCCCTTGTGGGGTAGAGGATGAAAGCTTTCTTTTTAGCAAGACTAAAGGTTTGATTCCCCATACTTTTACCATACTAATTTTTTACAGAAATGTTAATATTCTGTTTCTAACTTCCATGCTAGCAAAGAATTAAACTACAAAGTTTACTTTTCTTTTTTTTTATGATTTATAATTGTTAGGGACTGGAGCATTTGTAACATGTTTACAAAAAACCTGCACTGAAATCTGTGTTCTGGGTCAGAAGGAGTGATGATCTCAGAGCTGTAAAATGATTGGCTGTAAGCTTCCAGTAAAGCAAAGCTGCAGCTTCCTTTGAATTATACTGTGTACACTTAGCTAGATAAGCTACATAAGGTGAATTATGGGAGCTGACCCCTAGTACCCACATGTTATTTTCATAAATCACCTAGCATGCACAGCAAAGGGAGAGTTGAGACACAGCTTTTTGTATCTTTGTAAATGTGCTCTTTCTATTGGGGCAATGTTGTCTGGCGACTTTAGTTCCCCTTTAGTTAAAGACTCTCTGAGAAGAAAATCTAAGGTAACACAAAAAGAGATTATCTATGTTACTGTAACACAAGTATTGCTTACCCCTAATCGTTTACATCTCTATAAAATACTTATGTTAATAACTCATGAGTTGACTACTGAAATCTGAAAGATGTTACATTTTCAATGCACTGTCCAATATCGTCAAAAATGAATGGACTATTTTGGTGGTTTCCCCTTTAATAGATTGTTACATGACAAATAATAGCCTGAAACAACCTTTGCAGTCCACATTGTCACCAACTTGGCTTTTAAAAGTATAGGATTCCAAGGGCCTATTTTGCAGCTAATATAAAATGGTTACACTCGTATCCCGCAAACTAATGTTTTTACCATCTGAGAAAAATAACCAAGCCCCAGTCATTACCAGATATGTTTCAATCACTATAATTTCCAGGAGATAGATTTTTTTTTTCTGGCATGTAAATCGAGACCATTCTTGCCGTGTTCCTTCCATCTTAATGATGAGGCGCATGATATGTCAACATATCCTCACTCCGAGAAGAGAGCAAATGGATTAACATTTGCATCCACCGTTCAATGACAAAGAAAGTTCTCTTCTTTTTGTAACTTGATCTTTCCATCCTTTAAGCCCCCAAAGCAACTGTTAATAGCTCAAGCCTCGGGAAAACCGATACTGTCCTCTTAGCCTTTGTGTAGAGCCGGTTGCTTAGCAATGCAGTGCAGTTTATAAACCAGTTGGCAAGCTATTCATATTTGCTCGGCTAAATGAATTAAGTAATCATATAATACTGCAGATTATATTTGTAAGGAATTTCCATATTACAATATTTGATACTCCCAACTTGCTTCTTGGTTACTACAAATATGAGAGTTTTAGCTGAGTGGATTGTAATTTGATAGGAATCGAAGTTCTTATTAAGCAGTTGAGATGAAACCAGCCAGAGTTTTATATTGCATTAACCGGGTCGCCCTCTTTATTATCACTCATTAGAATGAAGGATAACTCATGGTGCTAGAGATTCATTAACCAAAGTCTGACCTTTCATAGGTATGGAAATGAAGTAGTTATGAGACGTAAATCTGGAATAGACCACACACGTTATATAATGCTTCTTGTTGGCCCCATGTGCAGACAGTTTTTTTAAGAAGGTCAAGAAGAACCGAGCTAATAATTCAACCCTGTTTTGGATTATGATTTTATTTTCGCTCTACACTATTGAATATGCAATAGCTTTATGCAGTGTACAGCAAATGTATGGTGTCACCCCTTTTGGATTCCAAGCAATGGTTGTTGACATCTGAATATCTGACAACATTTTGACAGTCATTTTCAGGAGTCACAAGAGCTGCTGTATTTGTCATGCCTGATATTTATAAACATTGCCATTGGTTGTGGGGCAGCCTGTGATTTTATGGCTTTCATTTTTGGATTTTAAGTCCTGTTTATAATTCTTTTAGACATCTATACTTAAAGGGACTGTCCACCCCTCTTTTCAAAAAGTGATATAATGTAGATAACCCCCCAAAACCTTAACTTCGTTTTAGTCAAAAATTAGAAATTGGCTCCCACACAGAGATATTATACTCACAAGCTCCTCGCTCCACCGCCGCTTCCGGGTTCTTCTCCCAGTCTCCACTGTGGCTGCTCTGTTCTTTTTGTGTTCTTGAGCAGCCACAGTGGAGACTGGCCCGGGAATGGCAGTCAGTGATTGGCCGTGACGTCACCGTCACAGCCGATCACTGCCTTCCTTACCCGGAAGTGCAGAACCGCTGCGGTGGAGCGAGGAGGAGCATGTACGTATAATAACTCTGTGTGGGAGCTGATTTCTAAAGTTTGACTAAAACAAAGTTAAGGTTTTGGGGGGTAATCTACATTATATCAGTTTTTTAAAAGAGGGGTGGACAGTCTCTTTAACACTAGAGGTGTCCTGGAATTTTGCGACAAACATTTATGACAAAAACCACAATTTTTTGGGGGGGGGGAGTTGGGCATCGACGTGAAATTCGACTAGTAAATTTTGCAGACAAAATGTAGCCACCAAATTTAAGGATATTTCACAAACATTTGGTCTTTACTACATAAGATATATTTATAAGTTATAGCTTAGTGTTCTCTAATTAAAAAATGGTCCATATTACACAAGGCAGGGGTGCGATTTGTATGCATCAATATATTAGTTAAATAACAATAGTTAATAACAGTTTAAAGGGATATTCTCTCCACAAAAAAAGGTGATTTTATTGTAAAAAAGTTTTTTCCTTGGAGTATCTGTGTATTCAGTTAGATCATCTGGACTTGAAGTTTAGTTCTTGAAATAAACTTTTAGGTCCAGTTGATCTAACTGAATACCAAAGATATACCATGACCTGGATGAATGAATATTACAGATATACCATGACCTGGATGAATGAATATTACAGATATACCATGACCTGGATGAATGAATATTACAGTATATACCATGACCTGGATGAATGAATATTACAGATATACCATGACCTGGATGAATGAATATTACAGATATACCATGACCTGGATGAATGAATATTACAGATATACCATGACCTGGATGAATGAATATTACAGATATACCATGACCTGGATGAATGAATATTACAGATATACCATGACCTGGATGGATGAATATAACAGATATACCATGACCTGGATGAATGACTATTACAGATAAACCATGACCTGGATGGATGGATATTACAGATAGACCATGACCTGGATGAATGAATATACAGATATACTGTGACCTGGATGAATGGATATTACAGATATACCATGACCTGGATGAATGAATATTACAGTTATACCGTGACCTGGATGAGAATATTAAAGATATACCTGACCTGGATGAATGAATATTACAGATATACCATGACCGGATGAATGAATATTACAGATATACCATGACCTGGATGGATGAATATTACAGATATACCATGACCTGGATGAATGAATATTACAGATAAACAATGGACCTGGATGAATGAATATTACAGATATACCATGACCTGGATGGATGAATATAACAGATATACCATGACCTGGATGAATGACTATTACAGATAAACCATGACCTGGATGGATGGATATTACAGATAGACCATGACCTGGATGAATGAATATTACAGATATACTGTGACCTGGATGAATGGATATTACAGATATACCATGACCTGGATGAATGAATATTACAGTTATACCGTGACCTGGATGAATGAATATTACAGATATACCATGACCTGGATGAATGAATATTACAGATATACCATGACCTGTGGATGAATATTACAGATATACCATACCTGGATGAATGAATATTACAGTATAACCATGACCTGGATGAATGAATATTACAGATATACCATGACCTGGATGAATGAATATTACAGATAACCATGACCTGGATGAATGAATATTACAGATATACCATGACCTGGATGAATGAATATTACAGATAACATAACCTGGATGAATGAATATTACAGATAACCATGACCTGGATGAGTGAATATTACAGATATACCATGACCTGGATGATGATATTACAGATATACCATGACCTGGATGAATGAATATTACAGATATACCATGACCTGGAGATGAATATTACAGATATACCATGATCCTGATGGATGGAATATTACGTATACCATGACCTGCATGGATGAATATTACAGATATACCATGACCTGGATGGATGAATATTACAGATATACCATGACCTGGTTGGATGAATATTACAGATATACCATGACCTGGTTGAATAAGAAACTTCACAAGCATTTTTCCTTGGAGGCCTTTCTAGATCCTGTTTTTGTATACATAGTGAAAGTTCAAAAACAACCACGTAAATGTCAAAGACTAAGGGATTGTACCTTTTTGAAATTGATGAAATTGCTGATCTTCATTCAAATACTGTAATATTTAAAGGGTATATATACTTTAGACTTACCTTTTTTCAGTTTAATTGAAGAATGGGAGGTATAGAGCTATATCTTACCCCCTGATCTTCAATTAAACTGCTAGGAGACAGGAGCAGACACTGAGAACTTAACTCTGATTGCACTCAATCGATGTTCCTCTGACAGGTCCTCTGACGCACCCATCCAATGTATATGCATGCGCATACAGTTCAATGGCGCGTCGGGACCCATCAAAGGAACAGCTGTGTTCACGCCTGGCTGTTTAATTGAAGAACAGGCGACAAATTTTTCACCTAACATTCTTCAATTAAATTGAAAAAAGCTAAGTATAAATTTAGAGTGGAGAAACCATTTAATAACTATTTCAGTTTTAGGAATATTAAGACATTTGTTGTTTTTTGTTTCTTTTAGACAACATTGCCTTTATAGAAAAAAATAGACAAAGTAATTGGCAAAAATAAATAGCGCATTGCTGTGTTTATGTTCTATGGGGAACATTACTCTATTGTTGAAGTACCTCTTAGTGTTTGTATACACATTTTCTAGATGTATATCTTGTCCACTCTATTTTCATCTTAGCTCTATGCGGAGCTGTGTCTGATCAATGCAGTCATTGTCTTAAAATAACACAGGCCAGAAATACAGGACAATAGCGTGATACACATGGTTGCAGAATCTTGGTATTTCTGCATTCTTACTTCTATAAAACTGTGGATGACCAGGATTTATAAAAAAGCTCAAGGGGCTGCAAATTGTCTAGTTTTGTGATGATTCCAATGTTCAAATGGGGAGACATTGAAAAACACAGGTCATTTAATGTTATAGAGTATGTGCTGCTGCCTAAATATCAATAACTACAGATACTCAATGGCCACTAAAATAACATGTTTCTACATTCCTGGCCAACAGTCTCCATGACATTCTATGATCCATCCATGTAAGTTCATATGAGGTATTATTTTTAATAAGAGAAGAACAGAGAATCTAATAGCTCACAAGAGTTTACACGTTTTGAACCTCATTTAAGGCCTGTCCCATGAGCGATTAGCTCTGAGCGATTTCCTGTTTTAAAGAGATTTTTCTGTTTTTAAGAGAATTGACAGCGTTAAAAAACTAAAGCGTTTATTAACTGTGGTTGCAGCCTAGTAAATGTACTAACCTAACACTATTTATTTCTAGGAGGGTGCCTGTGTAAGTAATTAATCACTAGTGTATTTTTATTTTTTTTTACTACTTACTGCTTGAATAAGGTGGTAGGAATTGTTTGAGTAAACTCAAAGCACTGGATTACTAAAACAAATACTTGTGTTTAAAAAACACTGTTACCTGTGGAGCGGGGGCTGGTAGGAGACAAAGGAAAGGTTTTTTTTTTTTTTCTCTCTCTCTCTGATTGGATGGGGGTGTAACTAATTGGTTTAAATTGGCTGAGGCCTGTTGGCTCTGGTTGGTTTTGAACCTCATTTAAGGCACTTCCCATGAGCGATTAGCTCTGAGCGATTTCCTGTTTTAAAGAGATTTTTCTGTTTTTAAAGAATTGACAGCGTTAAAAACTAAAGCGTTAAAACAGAAAGCGTTTGAGAACAACACTATTTCTCTGCTGGTCTCTGCTGTGTATTGCTGTTAGTATGGACAGTTTTGTTGGTGGGGCCGCGCAATGTGCATCCTGCCGCATGTATGGGATCTTGGAGCAGCCGCCCCAGGGGACCTATGTATGTGTCAGGTGTGAGTGGGTTGCCCATTTGGAATCTGAGGTACAAGTCTAAGGGTGTAAACTTGCAGCATGCAGACTTGGCAAACCTGGGGGAAATGCAGTACTGGCAGGGGCCAGTAAACTGGGTGGAGATGGGGCAGATAAGGTGGAAAGAATAGATTTGTAGGGTCACCAGGGGAAGTAGGGGACGGAAGGATAGGGGGCTCTTCTTCCCAGCTGGTCATCCCAACAGATTTGCCATTTTAGGTGAAGATGTGGAGGACGATGGCTCGGAGCACATGTATGGAGCGGGCCTTTCCCTTAGCACCCAGGGGACGGCCATCTCCAATACAAGGGAGGGAGAACTGGGGGCTAGGAAGGATAGACAGTGGTAGTGGTAGGGGATTCATTTTAGAAGGGTAAATAGGGAATCTGTCGCCAGGACCCTGCATGCCGAACAGTGTGTTGTCTGCCTGGTGCTAGGGTTCGACATGTGGTGGATCGTGAGACAGATTATTGGGTGGCTGGAGTGACCCGGCGGTCTTGGTTCACATTGGTGCCAATGACAAAGTTAGAGGTAGAGGTGAGGTCCTTAAAAATGATTTTCGAGAATTAGGGGCCAAGTTAAAAGCAAGGACCTCCAGGGTAGTGATTTCAGAATACTACCGCAGCCACGTGCTAGCTAGGGAGGCAACGGGAGCTCAGGAGTATAAATGCGTGGCTAAGAGAGTGGTGTAAGGAGATGGTTTGGGTTTTTAGAGAACTGGGCTGACTTTTCTGTTGGCTACAGGCTCTTTAGTAGTGACGGATTGCACCTCAATGGTGGTGGTGCAACTGTTTTGGGGAGAAGATGGCTAGGGGTTGGAGGAGATTTTAAACTAGGTATGGGGGGTGAGGAACTTTAACTACACAGGGGTAGATAGAGAAGTTAGGGATCTGGGGGCTAGTAACACAACGGAGGGAGGAGAAGGAGGAGGGGGGAGCATAGAGGATAAGGAGGCATGTACGACCATGTATGGAAGTAAATCAATTGATAATCTAAAATGTATGTTTACAAATGCAAGGAGTCTGGCTGGAAAAACCGGCGAACTTGAAATAATAGCGTTAAAGGAAAGGTATGATGTAATTGGTATAGCAGAATCATGGCTTAATGATTCACACGACTGGACAGTAAATATTGAAGGGTACTCCTTATTTAGACATGACCGAGTTAATAAGAAAGGAGGAGGAGTATGTATGTATGTTAAACAGGAATTGAAGCCAAATTTAAAAGATGGAATAGATGGGGGAGCAAACGATGCGGCAGAAACATTATGGGTGGAACTGTGTACAGGAAGCAAGAAGGTAGGTAAATTAATTGTTGGAGTGTGTTATAAGCCGCCAAATGCCGGGGAAGAGGTGGAAATGAATCTCCATATGCAGTTGGCGAAGGCTGCTGGTATGGGGCATGTTCTGGTTATGGGGGATTTTAACTACCCTGAAATAGATTGGAGTAATGGAACTGCCAGCACCTCAAAAGGTATAAAGTTCTTAAATTTCCTATATGAGCATTTTCTTTCACAGATGGTAGAAGTTCCTACTAGAAAGAATGCGTTGTTGGATCTGGTGATATCTAATAACCCAGAGCTCATTTTGGAGATGAAGGTAATGGGAAGCTTAGGGAATAGTGACCATGATATAGTGTCATTTAATATAGGTTGCAGAAAACTAAAGTGCACTGGCTTAACAAAAACTTTTAACTTTAGGAAAGCTAATTTTATGCTTTTAAAGGAATCGCTCCTGCTCATAGACTGGGGGGAACTGTTTCTAGGTAAAGATACTGAGCAGATGTGGACCACTTTTAAAGGGATATTAAACTATAACATTTCCAAATCGGTACCTTTAGGAAACAAGTGTAAAAAAATTAGGTCCACTCCTGCATGGCTTAATGCTCAGGTAAAAAGGGAAATGGAAAAAAAGAAAAGGGCTTTTAAAATTTTGAAAGCAGAAGGCACAGAACAGGCTTACAGGGACTTCAAAAGTTGTAATAAAGAGTGCAAGAAAGCAATTAAACTAGCTAAAATAGAAAATGAAACACGGATTGCCGAACAAAGCAAGTCCAACCCCAAGATGTTTTTTAAGTATATAAATGGTAAAAAAATGAGGACTGAGAATGTGGGACCATTAAATAATGGAGCTGAGGTGGTTGTAGAGGATGCCGAAAAGGCTAATCTGCTAAACCGTTTTTTTACATCGGTTTTTACTGTTGAGAATCCTTACAGTAGGGATTGTAACAATGTGCAGGGAGGAAATGAAGAGTTTTCACATTGGATAACAGAGGATATGGTACGGAATCAATTAGACAAAGTTAATATCAATAAAGCGCCAGGACCAGATGGATTGCATCCTAGGATTTTAAAAGAGCTTAGTTCAGTTCTAGCAAGACCACTGTGTCTCATCTTTTCAGATTCGCTTTTGTCTGGGGATGTGCCGCTGGATTGGAAAAAAGCCAATGTAATACCAATATTCAAAAAAGGTAGTCGTTCACAGCCTGGTAACTATAGACCTGTAAGCCTAACATCAGTGGTAGGGAAGGTGATGGAAACTTTGTTAAGGGATCATATCCTTGACTTTGTCTCCAGAGATCATCTTATTAGTAGTAGTCAGCATGGATTTATGAGAAATAGATCATGCCAGACAAATTTAATTGGTTTTTATGAAGAAGTGAGTAAGAAGTTAGATTCAGGCACAGCTGTGGATGTGGTATATTTGGATTTTGCAAAAGCCTTTGATACTGTGCCACATAGGCGACTAATGTATAAACTGAGGACTGTTGGCCTTGAAGAAAACATTTGTTCATGGATAGAGAACTGGTTATTGGACCGCAAACAGAGAGTGGTGGTTAATGGAGCTACATCTATGTGGGCTAAAGTTTTAAGCGGAGTTCCTCAGGGTTCTGTACTGGGGCCGCTTCTGTTTAATCTGTTTATAAATGACTTAGAAGGGGGCATTGAGAGCAAGGTCTCTGTGTTTGCTGATGACACTAAATTATGCAGAGCTTTGGAAACTTCCAATGATGTGCAAGTGCTGCAAGCAGACCTAGATAGATTATCAAAATGGGCAGCAGAATGGCAGATGAGATTCAATGTTGATAAATGTAAGGTGATGCATTTGGGATTTAATAATCCCTGTGCCACCTACACCATAAATAACTCTGTGTTAAGTGCATCTGAAATGGAAAAAGATTTGGGGGTTCTGGTAGATAACAGACTTAGCTGTAGCAAACAATGCCAGGTAGCAACAGCTAGAGCTAGCAAGATATTGTCTTGTATAAAGAGGGGAATGGAATCAAGAGAGAAAAATATTATTCTCCCTCTTTACAAGGCACTGGTAAGGCCACATTTGGAATATGCGGTGCAGTTTTGGAATCCCATATACAAAAGGGACATCTTGGAAATTGAGGCAGTTCAGAGAAGGGCAACTAAATTAATAAGGGGAATGGAGGGGCTTGAATATGCAGGCAGATTAGACAAGTTAGGGCTGTTTACATTGGAGAAGCGGTGGTTGCGTGGGGACATGATAACCTTATACAAATATATTAATGGCCCATACAGTGAACTCTCTGGTGCATTGTTCACTAATAGGTCATATCAGAGGACTCGTGGACATCCTTTAAGGTTGGAAGAAAAGAAGTTTCATCTTCAAGTTAGGAGAGGTTTCTTTACAGTGAGAACGGTGAAACTGTGGAACTGTCTTCCAGCAGAGGTGGTAATGGCAAGTTCATTGAATAACTTTAAAAAAGGCCTGGATAAGTTTCTAAAACTAAAAAATATTGAGAATTACTGGTATTAATGCATATAGATCTGGTTGATCCAGGGATACTTTCCGATTGCCGTTTGGAGTCAGGAAGGAATTTTTTCCCCCCTTTTTTAGCTGGGGTTTTTTGCCTTCCTCTGGATCAACTGTTAGGTAGGTTTAAAAAAAAAAAAAAAAAAAAAAAAGTGAATAGGTTGGACTTGATGGACGAATGTCTTTATTCAACCTTAATTACTATGTAACCCACTATGTAACCCACTATGTAACTATGTTGCAGTTCGTATAGTGAACATTGAACAATATTTAATCTAACTGAATGTAATTCACTAAAATCCCCTTTATTCACTAGATTTATCATCTATAGACGTCTTCCTTATTTCTCCCCCCCTTTAATTCTCTTCTTTCCCTACTACTTTCATTTTTCTATTTTCCCAGACCAATCAGATGTGTACATTTAATTCAGTAATACCATTTTCACCATTTGTTAAGTAAGTACATTGTACTATTTCTCCCACCACTTTCAACTCCTTTTCTTTATGGTGTGCCCAGATATATACAGAACACTTCCTTTTGTACTCCAAAATGGATTCTAAGCTCATAGCAATTCATTGATTCTTTTATAACATTTAGTTTCCTTTGATTCTCTATGTTACACGGAACTAAACATTAATCTTTGGAACATTAGGTCATCAACCACAGGGGACTGTGGAAACAGAATTAGCAACAATGATCCAATTCGTTAGTAGTAGTGATAAATCTCAGTTTTCAAAACGAATCTGGTTTTAGTTCGGAACTGCTGGTCTCAAAAATCTACGGATCCAACTGATTTTTCAAAACACTGAACTTTTCATAGAAAAATCAAAAAAATTTAATTTTTAACCATTGCCTTCGAATTTAAAAAAATTCCTATAGAAAAATAAAAAATGACGATAAAAAATTCAAAGATTCAGATTCACTTGGGGTTGAATCAGATTTTGGAACCAACAACCTTAAAAATAATGAATATGATTTTTGTAAAGAGAGGAATCAATACTAGATGTTCAGAAAAACATATTGGGGCTTATTTAATAAGAGGTGCACAATGTTGTCAGTGTGATTTGCATTGACCAATCAAATGCTATATAACTGCAGTAGATCTATAAACGGGTCGTCTGATTGGTCGCTGCAGATTAAGACAAACCTTTGAACCTTTTATTAAATATGCCCTATTGTCGGGATGTTTACTGTGAACAGCTGCAACAGTGTTTCCCATTACAGCATCCATTAAGATTGAATCTTCTGACTCGTAGAATCATAACCTCTGATTTTCTGTCCTCATCCTATTTATTAAACAATATTAATTCTGCTGACATTATGTGTCCGTAGTTTTTTGATCTCAGAGCTTTTAATGACTTTTAATGTATTTGTTAGAAAGTTACTTTGTGTTGAATTATTTGCAAAAACTTCTTACCCCAGTCTTGCCTTGAGTTAGTATAGTTGTCTTGGAATTCCATAGACTTAAAATAAAGAATATAGCTGCACACAGCTGTAGTACGTCTAACGTCCTATGGAATCCATGTAAATAATGATAAAAGTAGTTCTACTTGTTAACCAACAGATGTCTCTAGCCATGCAATAACCAACAACCCCAAAAAATGAAAACGAATTGCTTAATTCAAAAGTTACGTGCGAGTTTTTGGGTCGGGGGGGGGGGGGGGGGGGTTAGATTTCATTTAAACTCATTTTCTCATTTTTTTTTTTTGTTTTGGTTTTGATCCCGCAAGAACCAGAAATCTTCTTTTGAGTCATTTAACAAAAACATGTCTGTAAAAGGGTTTGCCAACTGTTAAGCACATTACATATTATTGTTGGACCTCCCAAAACTGTAAATGTTTTGATTTGGGTTCATGTTTAGGTAAACTGTTTATGAAATACATGGGCTAGACATTTTCTGGAGGGGAAATATTGAAAAATAGAACTTAGTGTTAAGAATTATAGCTGGAATCTTCTATATTGCCGTCTTGGGAAATACAGTTGGTTTTATTTTTCATATACTTTTGCAATATTGAATGTCAGTTGCACTGAACAGAAAAACACATTTTAATGTGTACGGGGAACGGCCGCTGTTTCTGTTGGTAAACTTGATACTAAATCGACAGAAAAAAATAGAAAAATACATTTTATTTAAAAGGATTAGCAGATATCAGGGGACAAATATTCTCTTAGAATAGGGATGTCGAACATGGTGAAACCAACTGGAGGACCACAAGTTTGACATCCCTGCCTTGGATAAAATGTTAATCTATAAATACCTTTACCATTAGAGATGGACATACCTGGTGAGTTTAGTTTCAACTGTGGGTCCGTTAAATATTTCTGGAAACTGGGAATTTGAATCAAACCCAATTGAAATTAAGGGAGATGTGGAGATTAAATGGAGAATTAAGTGGAGATGGACCGGAATATAAACCCAGTTCTGAAGCGGATTTCACGGATCTGCCAGGACTTTGCTGACTTATTCGGATATGCTGAATTTTGACATTCTTTCCATACCGGGGAACAGATTTCAGTGAGTTCGGCCAGAATTTTTTAAATTTTGAACATTCCATAACCCTAGAAAATACGATCAAACTCCAAATTTGTTTCCGATCGTATTTTCGAGGGTTATCAAACTTTCTAGATTATTTTTAAGGGTTACTGAAAATAACCTCGTACATTCGGTGACCCTCCAAAATGTGGCTCGAACCCTCAAAAGTAAGTTCCATTTTTGGATTTTCAGATCCTCGGATTTTTCCCGAGTTCCGTAAATCCGAAAAGGGAATGAAACTTCCGAGTTTCAGCAATCTCTACAAATAATAAAGAAACCTCAATAATCCATTGGTTTGTGGGGGTTTTACACTAATTCGGCAGAATAGCAGTTGATATGACTTCATCCTTTATTTTTTATTAAATAACTAATTACCCTTTTTATTAGCATAACAACCTTTTATGCTATAGGTCAGGTAAATGTGATTTGGCCCATAATGTTCCTTCATAGCTTCATCACAGATGTTTGGTTAAATATATGGCAATATACCGGTATACAAGCTATCTCCTATCCCTGTTACCTACAGAATCTAATTCTCCTCTCTCCACTCATTCAGGATGTAACTAGGGATGACTGTGGTTTGCAGTTTTGTGTTAACTGTGTTGGCAAATTCACTAAAACTGAACTTTTTTCACTGTGCGGTATTCGGCCCATCAGATGCCTACAAGTATGTCAGCCTGTGCAATAGGTGGGCTTGGGGAAGTTTACCTCCCACTGTCCACAATAGTTTTCAGTAAAAGTTTTTAAACATTTGCACCTGTGAAATGAACCCGTTAATCTTCATTCCTCTCTAAATCGACCTTCGTCTCACAGTGTGCATCATTAGCATTAAGCCATTGTTGTCTTCGGGAGTCTCCTCAGGACTCATCTGGTTTTGTTCACGGTAAAATTTTTGCAAACTTTCGCACCTGTGAAATGAACCCAGTAGAGTTATTCTATCTCTAAATCTAACCCTCTTGTCTCCAACGCGCATCATCATTAGCATTGAGCCATTGTTGTCTTCGGCAGACAAATTCATCTGTCTTCATATTACAACACATACTGCATGTGAAACTTGTTGTTTAGACTATATCAAGTATATCCCAATGCAGCAATAATCATTTAATACTCCAGTGCTCAACTTACAAATTACATTTTATTCAAAGAACATTGAAGTCTAGTAGTTTTCCTCATGGTCTAACCCCGTGGGCTATTGTTGCATGCAGCCAGTGACACAGAAGACTGATTTTCACTTAGTGGATACGTGGTGATTAGGATTATTAACTTACAGGAGTAATTTATCATGGACGCTATATTCAGACACTTTCTCATTCTATATTCTTTTTTTAATGATTTGCTACAGGAAACACAGCGATTTGTCATATTAACTAAAAGTATTATTTAAAGACTTACTATGGTTCCATCTTGAAGTGCTTCAGAAAATTACGGTTTTAACCACATTTACCCAAGGATCCCAGGTTAGCAAACCACAGAAGTAGTTGAAACTTTCATAAAGATATGATTGCGCCATAAGTTGGTGTGGACGCTGTTTAAATCTTATATTTACAGTATCTTGACCTTTCTTTCACTTAAAGGGAATGTCCACCCTTAGGGCTGGTTCACACTACATCAGTTTGTATCCGTTTTTCAAACACAGGTGCGTTTACAAAAATGGACAGACAGTAACACCCCATAGGATTTCATAATATCGTTCACACCTGCTGCTTTATAATCCGTTCCGTTCCAGTCTGCATGCAGCATTTCTGTCCATTTTTTCATCCATTTTCTATAGAAATCTATGGAATACACATTGTTAAAAAATGGATACAAATGTATGAAAAAAATGGATACAAACTGACAGAAACACATGCTGTGCGTTACTGTCAGTTTCTAGTGTGAACGAGCCCTTAAAACAAAAAATGGGTCAATTGTCAGTTACCTGCCTCCAACTCCAACTAATATATTGACAGGGTTATTCAATAAAAGTTCTTATCGTTTAAAACGGTGCTAATTTTGCCCCAACCAATCAGATGTTAGCTTTCAAATGTTAAATAACATCTGATTAGCACCATTTTACTAACCATTTTGCATTACTAACCAGATATTTAAAGATTAGTGTTGTCCCCATTCTGACAGAGTAAGCTGGCCCCTCCCTCCATGCAGTCAATCAAGGCTGTCACTGCTGACATCACAGCCAATGATTGACTGCTTTTTCCCCTGATGCTTCCTCTGTACATTCTCAAGCATATAAAAAGCTCTTGGAACAGAGGGAAGAGACATGTTCCTTTGTCAGAAAGGAACAGAATGTCTCATTCAATATCTGGTTATAAATGCATATAATAAACGGGTAAAATTAGAAGTTGGGGTAATGGGCAGGTTACTGACAAGTAAACGTTTTTTGTTTTAAGGGTGGACATGCCTTTTAACTTATTGTGGATGTGTATATTCCAGACCCATTCAAGCTTATTTAATAAATGGGGCAAAAATATGTCTGTGCAATTAATTTACACCAATGATTGATGAAAACATATGATTGGTTTCTGCAGATTAACAGCACAAGCAAAAGTATGCACCTTTAATTATAGAAGCCCCTAGTGTTCTCATAAGGATCTGCTAAATATTCCTGTTACATGTCCACATTAGGGAGCACCTTAAATAACATAAGAATTGGATGGTAACTTATTTTGTTTACCTGTTGATAGCTAATAAACAAATAGCTAAAGTTCAGTCCCTTTCCGAACTATAGAAATTTAGTAAAAGTTCTAAAGTTTTATTATTTGAAAACTAACCCATTAAAGTCTATGGGAGAAAATAGTTTGAAAATTTCTAGTTAATTAGCAATGGTAACTTACTGTAAATGGCTCTGGCACCTGGAAATGGTCTGGGGAACATGTCACTATCACCAAAACTTATTTAAGGGTATGTCCACCACCCAAGATATTTTTTATTATGGTTTGTAAAGAACCCTCCCCAAAACCTCGATCTTGCAAGGTTTTTAACTTCCTGAGATGCTGCTAACAGTAATTACCAGCCCTTCTGCTTCTGCTTGCTTCCATGCCTTTTCTGTCCACAGAAGCAAGTAAAAGGGTCCAGACCGGCAAAGTCTCCTGCGATTGGCTGAGATGCAATGTTTTATTGGGGTGGACATACCCTTTAAACACTAACAGAGATATTATTTAACATTTAAATGCAAACATCTCATTGGTTGGGAGAAACCAATTTAACGATAAGAACCTCATCGAGTGTTTGCTATATTTGAGGCTTATGGACAAATTTGAGGGTTACCGAATGACACATTCGAGGGTTACCAAATGATCCATTTGAGGGTTACTGAAATCGAAAGATACATTCAAGGGTTACAGAAATCAGATGCTACATTCAAGGGTTAACGATTCAAGAATTCGATAAATATCGAATTTTTGATAATTTATGAAAATAAGTCAGCGAGTTCAAAAAACCCAAGCTAGTCCGTAATTTGAGAAGTTTGGGTAGAACTCGGGTTCAGGTTCGGTCCAGCTCTACTAATAAACTGGGTTCGGAATTGACTGGGTTTCAACAGAATTGCAGAACTTGTAGTTAAAGGATCTCACCTAAACTGGCAAAAAATCACAGGTTTCAATTATGTGTATTTTTCTCAATAACACAATGCAGTTTACACAGCAGGCTTGGGAGTGGGCCAACCATCATGGTTATTTTATTTTGTTTAAACCAAGGATGTGGAGTTGTAACAGGAAAGTTTTGAGGTGCGCTCCCCTATCTCCGTGCCACGAAACGTAAGGGTTATAAACAAAAATACTAAAAGGGAGGCACACTCCAAAAGTGCTTTACAGCATAACTTATTTATTCAGTGCTGAACAAAGTGCAAAATACACACAATGCTTCGGGGGTTTTCTCCCTGAGGAAGGGCAAAAAACCCTGAAACGTAAGGGTTATAAACAAAATCAGATGTTTGCATTTTGGACTTTGCAATCAGATGTTTGCATTTTGGACTTTGTTCAGCACTGAATAAATAAGTTATGCTGTAAAGCACTTTTGGAGTGTGCCTCCCTTTCAGTATTTTTGTTTATTTTATTTTGTGCCAATCACCCAACTATAAAATTACATTTGGGTTGTTATTGAGAGAGATAGACAGTGCTCTATGACAGACATACAGTATTACTGTTATGTGTGAATGTGAATTATAATAGCCACATTGCCAGCCAGTTCACCAGTCAACTTGCTAGCAGAGTCCACTTGCTAACATTCATTTTTTCATAAGGTCCCATCCTGGAATACCTAAGCCCTGGCCATTCCATGGCATGGATTGGCAGTCCGTGAGACTGGCTCTTAAAAATGGGACTGTCAAATGCAAACTAAGACAGTTAAAAGGGCTGCAACAATATCATATTATTTAAAATTATGATGGGGATTTATGAAGTTAACCTGTTGGTGGCCACCTCTCATAATACGCCTTCGCTGGGTGCCACCCAGCTAAGTGTATACTGTACACTTCATAGCAAGATGCAGCCTTGCCCCCTAGAAGCTGACAATCAATCATGTTATAGTTTAGAGATCTGACCTCTCTCTGACACAAAACAGGGATTCCAAGATAGTTTTTTGTAAACATATTTAAATGCTCCTGTCCCTAACAATGATATATTCCTTTTTTCATACAAAAAAGTATTCTGTGCAGTTTATTTCTTAGCTAGCATGGGTGCAAGAAACAGAAAATTAAATCGCAAAGCATTATACCACAATCCCAACAGAGGTACTATGTAAAATGTCAGTAGATGTAAAATGTTTCAGGTAGAAACTTTATCCTATTTCCTAGAAACAGAATAGAAACAAATCTAAAGAAGCATTAAAGTCAGCTGACTATCTATTGTTTAAAGGGTATGTACACTTGAAAAATATTTTTTTTATTTGCCCATTACTGTAAATAATAATTAATCTGCCACACATTTCTTTAGACATCCAATCTGAAGCATAAGTTGCTTCAGTTGTCAACCAAGTACCTTATCTTCTACTGTGTGCAAGTACCGGATGTTGCTGTAACTGAAAGTGTGTAACTGGATGGGAACCAAAAAAAAGGAAGTTAAGTCTGCTGACTATTTTGTATTGTTTCATAAGTAACCTGGGGATTTGAACATGTAATGTTATGGGCTGTGTGTTTCTATAAAAAAAATCAGTATTTCTATGCTGTGCTACCAATGCAAAGTATACAAGTACACGTAGAAATGTCATCTTTTGCTAGGAACAGAAGCAAAAAAATAGGAAATAGTGTAAATAGTGAGGTTAAGGGGTGTGGCCAATAGGTTCACATGCTCACAAGGCTCTTTGAAGATTGCATGGGCTGTGAGTTGTACAGGCAAAAACATGGAAGTATCGTTTACTTCATTGATGTACATAGTTCATGTGAGTAAATGCAACTTACTAGAGAAGAATAAGTGTCCTGGGGAGAAAAGCTTTCACATTAGGATTAAAAACATTTAGGAACTATTGTCTCAGCAATAGAAGTCAATGGAAAAAATAATTTTTTGTGTCAAAATTTCTCCAGTGAAAGCTGAAATTTTGACCAGAAACAAAGTTTTGCAATGAAACTTCAACTGAAGAGTAGAAGTGTTGGGTAATGTTGGTTGGCAAGCTGGCTATTGGAATTAATTCACTATTCTAACTTTCAGCTCTGCCTAACACACTCCGAGACACTGACAAATGGCTGCTGGGTGTGGAAACAGCATTTTTTATAGCCAGAGGGCTGGCACAAAGAAAAATAACCTTGATTGGTTGCCTCAGGCCTGCTGACTAGCACGTAACCACCCTACAGTGCATTTTGGGGTTTTAAACAGTTTGTGCCTGTGAAATTGTGTAACCCAACATTTCTTCATGTACCCAAGATGTCTCCCTGTTGGCAAGCCATTTAAGCTTTTAAAGATTTTATACTTTTGGTTGGGTCCAATCTTTCTGTGCAAAGATTATTTATGAGGAAATTCTATTTTTAGCATTAAATAACAGTAGAACAGAAGATGACACAAAAAGGAGCTTCAGTTCACAAAAAATTCCTGCTTTTAGTTAAATTTGTACAAATAACACATATTTGCAGAGATAAAGACAAAACACTCTCCTCCTTTGTATATTTTTGATGTGATTAGTATTTCTAAACATTCGGTTTAACACCCTATTGATCAGGAATTAAAGCAGAGACGTGAATTGAGTAAACATTGCTTAAACAGTTTATTTCCTCTTACACTTAGATAAATCTAACAAACATTAAATGAACCCAATTTCTCCTTCTCACGTGATTCATCAATGTCATCGGTACTATTAAACTCTTAAAAACCCTTCTTAGTCATTCTGTTCCAACAATGCATTGCAAAATGGGACGAAGCAGTAACGATGCCTTCTTCTTTATGCATGTTTAATATGTTTATTTTTTAAATGATCTGGAACATACCATTACTTCACAAACCGGGAATCATATATACGTTTTCGGCAACACTGGATGATTGGATTACAGAATTATTTTTCTTGGCCGGTTCTAGAGGGTGTGTGATATTGGGAACCACAGACATTAATGTGAGAATGTGTAAATCACTATTAAGGCATGATAACAAATTACAAGTGAGTTTAGAATTTGGGAAAATGGAAAATGAAGGCATAGAAAAGAGATACAGCATGTTAGCGATGTCATCAGGGTCATGTGACTAACTGAAAGGTGGGTTTTAAAGGAAAGAATAAATTGTACATTACAATGGTGACTTCTAATTAGAGATGAATCCCTGTTTTAAAACAAACCTAGTTTCAAAGGGAAATCAGATGGTTTTGGAAATATTTCAGAATTTAAAATTTATTGAAAATGGCAGCCGGAAATGTAATATTCCAAAATTGTGGCCAAATGACAAAAAATCCTAGTTAAAATGTTAAAAATTGCGGTTTAAAAACTGAGAAATTCCCCTTCAATGGGGATCAAACATTGGCTCTCTGCTTCCAATACCCTCCAATTGGACATGATTGTCACAAAAGAATGTTTGTAAGATCTGATATATCTAGTAGTCACAGTCTCGGTAAATTCTTATAATTATTTTCTTCAAAGCCATTGTGGCAGGTCAGTACCCTTATCCCCTTAGGATGGGCAACCGTAAGACTCTCATAAGGCATATATTAAAGCCATATAAAATGTCACAAGACTTATGACTCACTATAAGCCATGAGGCAAAACCAACCTAGAGAGTCATGTTGTAATATACCACAGTGTTTTTTTTAAAACCTTTTTCATACCATGGCACACTTATTAATTTTTTTTTCTCAAGGCACACCTCTTTTCTGAATGTTAGACTTAAAGTTGTAATTACCCATATTTTATGTGTATGTTTTAAAGTAAAAAATAATAAAAATGTACTGGTGAAAATATTTCCATTAACACAATTCTGAGGCAAACCTCTGGGTCTTTGAAGTCATGCCAGTGTGCCCGGTGCACCCTTTGAGAAACCCTGTTTTTTTAAGGAATTTTTTTTCCCTCAAGAACATGGGCAAACCTCCAATAAGGCTTCTCAGGAATGAAGTAGAGGTAATAGAAAACTTGCTGCATGATGAACAAAAAGTTCCAAACAATGTAAAACAATTTAAATGTCACAATCGGGAATTATGGCCATTGTAAAAATTTTTGAATTTCTGTATCACTTGCAGTAGTCGTGGGCAAACGTTTTAACAGTGACACAAACGTTGTGAGTGGATTATCTCAGGATGCTTTATTGTTAGCATGACGCGGGACTCATGATAGCGTTTATCTTTTCTTCTTTAATCAATTTTCCAAATGTCCCAAAAATATAAAATGAGGTTTACCAGAGAAAATAGCTCTTCTGCTGTGGCTGTTCTTGCCCTTCCTGACACAAGGCTGTTGTCCGAAAATCTTCACTTCACTGTTTGTGCAAATTAACTCACACCCACCTGCTGCCAATAAAGAACAAGTATAATTCTGTAGCTATCACCGGCTTGCAAGAAACTCTTGGACATCCTGAAGCCTTTTTCACTGCAAATAAACCTCCCAATTTGGAAAATTCTAAATGGTCCAGCAAATGGTTCTTCTATGTGAAATATTTTTAATAAAATTACCACCACAAAAATGAAATTTTGCAAAACACAACATTTTTGTCACTGCCAAACCTTTTGCCCATCACTGTATAAAAATCTATTTGTAGATACAATTCATACAAAATCAGCCTTGCCATTTTAAGGTGAAAAACACAAAATAGACTTCATAGGGTACATGAGTTACTCTAAGGGGCATAATTATAAATGAGACATATGCAAGTCTATTGTACCGAGAGCCATTATCAGCTATTTGTGTCTTAAAGTCATGTTAACTGACTAGGGTTAACATGACTTTAAGATACAATTAACAGCGATTGTGGTGGTACATAACTGTGTCAGGCAACTGCCACAACCAATGTACCGAGCTGATAACAATGGAATACGAAAATCAGATACTTTTGTACATTCTATACGATAGGCACTCTCCATACATCATCCCTTTAACTTTTAGATTTCTCTACTCTTAACTCTATAATTTAAACCTTTGCAGTGGAAATGTTGCCATATTTATGAATCAGTGAATTTTAATAGAAAAACCAATGTAACTCAAAAAAATAACAAACACTGCCAGAACATATCCAATAGAGCATGTTACAGGAAACACAACATCGGGATTTTAAAAGTATTTAATATAGAGCACTCCAAATACATTACTGTGGTTATGATAATAAACAGATTACTGTAGTTATTATAATAAACACATTACTGTAGTTATGTTAATAAACATATTACTGTAGTTATGGTAATAAACATATTACTGTAGTTATGATAATAAACACATTACTGTGGCTATGGTAATAAAAACATTACCGTAGTTTTGATAAAACACATTACTGTAGTTATGGTAATAAACACATTACTGTAGTTATGATAATAAACACATTACTGTAGTTATAGTAATAAAAACATTACTGTAGTTATGTTAATAAACATATTACTGTAGTTATGGTAATAAAAACAACTGTAGTTATGATAATAAACACATTACTGTAGTTATGGTAATAAAAACATTACTGTAGTTATGATAATAAACATATTACTATAGTTATGATAATAAACATTACTGTAGTTATGGTTATAAACACATTACTGTAGTTATGATAATAAACACATTACTGTAGTTATGGTAATAAACATTACTGTAGTTATGGTAATAAACATTACTGTAGTTATGATAAAGGCACATAACTGTAGTTATGGTACACATTACTGTAATTATGATATTAAACACATTACTGTAGTTATGGTAATAAAAACATTATTTCTGGTTATGATTAGAGATGGCCTAGAACTCGAACTCGAACCGGAGTTCTAGACAAACTATTCGAGTTCGAACAGAATCAGACTTCTCAAACTATCCGGGACCCGGATTTTCGATATTTTAAGGACTTTCGATAATTATCGAATGTTCGAACTTTGGAGGCATGTGAATATGCGAGTAAAATATATATTATACCTATACGTGAGTAAATGTCGAATTCTCGAATACACGTGTAAAATGTCTATTATACCTATACGCGAGTAAATTTCGAATTCTCGAATCCGTGAGTAAAATGTCAATTATACCTATACGCGAGTAAATGTCGAATTTTCGAATCCGCGGGTAAAATGTATATTATACCAATACGCAAGTAAATATCGAATATCAAATCCGTTAGTAAAATGTCTATTATACCTATATGCGAGTAAATGTCAAATTCTTGAATCCACGAGTAAAATGTCTATTATACCTATACGCGAGTAAATGTCGCATTCTCGAATCCGTGGGTAAAATGTCTATTATACCAATACGCGAGTAAATATCGAATTAAGGAATATGCAAGTAAAATGTCTATTATACCAATATGCGAGCATCGAATCTGCGAGTCGTTCAAGGGATAATTATCGAATGTTTGAACGTGAGAGCTCGAAAGTAGCGCACGTGAGTAAAATCGAGTCATGATGCGTGTGACGTGACATCGCATGTGCACTACGCCGTGCGCTCGCCAACGTCACGTCGCACGCGTCATGACGTCACTTGCGCATGCGGCGGGTGGCGCACGCATGCACGGATCGAACTGGCACAGAATATTTGGACACAAGTTGGAAACGAGGTCCAGAAACTCTCAGGGGGTGGAGCTTACCGGACTTCATTCATGTTCCAAGATGGCCAGCACTTTCCAAGGGCTCAGTTAGGCTCTGAATGGACCTTAAAAAAAGGGGGGGGGGGGGGGAGGTTAGTAAGGGATTCAGCTACCATTTAAACTGTATTTGTTTTTTCAGTATACTTATCCTTTAAGTTAACATTGATATTTTAATTGTATTTCATTCGAACTATTTGACTCCCATTGACTTTAATGGGTCCGTTTTCAAACTTTCCATATAGTTCCAAAGTTCGAAAACGGGTCGACCTTTCCAAAGTTCGGCCATCTCTAGTTATGATAAAAGGACATTACTGTAGTTATGATAATAAACACATTACTGTAGTTATGGTAATAAACACATTACTGTAGTTATGATAAACAAGTTACTGTAGTAATGATAATTGTGTAGTTATGATTAGAGGTGAGTCCTGGTTTCAAATAAACCTGTCTTTATTTTAAAACTGTCAGTTTTGAAAATCCATGGATCCAACAACATTTATGGAAATTCTAAAATAGAAAATTCAGAAATCTCAGAAGAAAATTTGAAAATCGAGATTGAAAAGTTGAAAATCAAAGAAAATGAAAACGTTGAAAAACGCAGTAAAAAATGTACAAAATTCCTGTCAAAAATTTAAAAATTCTGATACAAATAAGGTTTATATTGGGTTTTGGGGATTTTAACAATTTCCATGTTATCTCTAGTTTTGATTAGAGAAGTCTTTTTTTTCCATGGATTTTCCAAAAAAACAGGAAATCCGAAAATCTGCAAGCAAACCCATTGAAGTCAATGGGGGTTAAGAAATCTGAAAGTTCTATCTAAAATTAAGGAGCTGTATAAATACAATGGTATATTACTTAAATGGCTCAGGGACCTGGGAAATAGTCTGGGAAAAACATATCAATGCCCAAAATCTTTAATAAAAAAAACCACTGTCCAGTATCAGAAACTTCCTGCGCTTCATGTTTTGGGATTCTGCAAAGTATTATCGAAAATAGTTCCGCGGTTTGTGAAAATCCGAAAAAGTCAAAAATCTGCAAAGTCCGTGTTCTGGCGGATCTGTGAAATCTGCTTCGAAACCAGGTTCGGATTCGGGCCACATCTAGCTATAATAATAAACACATAACTGTAGTTATAATAATAAACACATTACTGTAGTTATAATAATAAACACATTACTGTAGTTATAATAATAAACACATTACTGTAGTTATAATAATAAATACATTACTGTAGTTATAATAAACATATTACTGTAGTTATAATAATAAACACATTACTGTAGTTATAATAATAAACACATAACTGTAGCTTGTGAAGGTTCTCATTCATCCAGGTCATGGTATATCTGTTGTATTCAATTAGATCAACTGGACTTGAAATGTAGTTCTTGAAGACGTTTCATTTATGTGAAAATAAAGAAACCAAGCCTAGGGGGGGTTCGACACCAACTGTCTGCCATGTACAATGCTGTTTTAACACCTTACTCTGGGCGTTCCTATAACACCTCTTAGCCACTATCCAATCACGCCCTTAACACCTGGCTGTGATATGCTAATTGGGATTTTCCAGGGTACATAATTGCCACAGATTCTTGTACAAGTCATTCTGAATTGAGAAAGCCAGTCGGATGACTAGCGAAACGTCTTCAAGAACTACATTTCAAGTCCAGTTGATCTAATTGAATACAACAGATATAACTGTAGCTATAATAATAAACACATAACTGTAGTTATAATAATAAACACATTACTGTAGTTATAATAATAAACATATTACTGTAGTTATAATAATAAACACATTACTGTAGTTATAATAATAAACACATTACTGTAGTTATAATAATAAACACATCACTGTAGTTATAATAATAAACGCATTACTGTAGTTATAATAATAAACACATAACTGTAGCTATAATAATAAACACATAACTGTAGTTATAATAATAAACGTATAACTGTAGTTATAATAATAAACACATTACTGTAGTTATAATAATAAACATATTACTGAAGTTATGATAACAAACACAAGAATGTAGTTATGATAAACATGACTAATTATGATAATAAACACATTAATGTGGGAGGGCCCCACACATAATTTTACTATGGGGTCCTGCTTTCATTGGCTTCTCCAAATCTAAAATTCATACCTTATGAAGTTACATACTAAAATAGAGTTTTTGCCAAAAATGTTTTTTAAGATACCATCTTAAGCAGCCAATTATTCTTCCCAATATAAATCAAGTTAGACCAGAATGCTCAAATGCTGTGTCTGCATGTTGGAATATGTCTAAAACCTTATAAGGAATTAATATGGAAACTTATATAAAACAAAATCGGACAAAGAAGGATTGTTATGGCAACCCAAAATGCCTACATCATCCAAGTGAAAGCACCTCCCTAAAAAGTTTGAGCTTACTCAACTAGAGGAATAGTATTTTCTTGGGCAGCAAAAGACATATATGAGCTTTTTATCATTTGGTAATCCTCTCTCACTTTTATTTAACATTTAACATTATTAGTTGGATGTGACTGTGGCTGCTCAAGCAGGTTTTGCTCATAGAGTAATTCAGACTCTGACTGGAGCTACAGATTAAGTTATATAAACTTTAAAAAGCTTGGAACTGTCTGTTTTCTTCAGTCGCAGCTGGTAGGGGAAGTTAACCCAAGTGCAATGGGAGGACGTTCAGGAAAATGTGCTATTAGCTCTAAAGGTGGTCCATCTACCTACCACCATCAGGCAGCACTATCTATATGATTATTAAATAATAAGTATAATACAAGTATCATATGATCGTGTTATTATGTGGATGGGCCCCTTTGCCTTCCACATATTTTTATACTTATGCTTTTTTCATCAATGGCCCAATAAAAAGCTATAAAAATGGGGGGTTTGCTTTTTGCTCTGCCACCCCCCCCCCAATCACTTTCCAAGTTCAATAATACCTTTGATGTCTATGTTTTAATGACTCAAGCATGGGGTTGGTGTTTTTATATGCTGTCTAATTCATGTTGACTCAGTGGGACTCTTCAAAAAGCTCCAGCGTTTGGTTCCTGAGAGCATCTGAGAAAGGAAACCCAAGACGTATTGATACATCCTCTTCAGAGCTTTGAAAAGGATCGTGACGTGAGTCTTGAGAAGATGTTTTTAAGTGAAGACATTCAACTTATTATTGATTTGACATGAATTTGGCCCAGAGCCCTGAGGGAGCGCTCTGTATGCATAATTTACTCTTCCTGTGATTGTATTTTTAACTTGGCAATCCAAAGTAATTTTTCCTGTCAGAAGAGACGGAGACGTCAGTGCAGCATTGGTTAGATTCATTAATGAGACCTAATAATGTTCATAATAAAAACTAATGATATGATACCTTTCCCCGCTGTTTCCTGTCAACTTCCCCAGGAGATTTATATCACAAAGTAGGTACACGGGATTCATGTTTCCTAAAAGGTTCTTTTTTCTTCTTCATTCCTTTATTTGACGCAAACACAGTGAAGGAGGCGAATGATAAGTGTAAAACCATCTGTTGCATTGAATCCTTGACATTTTATTTCATTTCCCAACAATGGAACAAAGGAAGCGAATATAAAAACAAGGGCTAATTATATTCTACTGACATGTTTACAGATTCAAATATTTCTTTGTATACAATGAGCCTGGCTAATTGTTTAACTATGACATAAATGCTTTTTTCAGAAGTTTTTGTTTTAGCTTTTTTTAACCTTTATGCCTTATAAAAATACATTATTTTCTTTAGGTCATAATGTTTTTTTTTATGGTATTTTTTTTGCATTTAACTTGTGGTAATGTTGCCAATGTCCTTATAAAAAATGTTCCTAGAAGCAACAGCTTCTGGTGCATACAGGGCAGGGATTGGATGGGTGGCCTTATGTGCATTTGTCTGATATTGTAAAATAGTTTTGCTTGCATGGGCATTTTTACTATCTTTGTGAGTACAGTACCGGCCAGGAGCAGCAATTTTTAGGCTCCAGCCTCCAGGGTTTATAATAAACCCACGCATCAGCTCTAGATAATTGCTAAAACCTTAGCTCGAGCTTCAAGGCTATTTTAGACGCTACAGCACAAGGGGCATTTCTGTGAGCAGCTAGAGAGTGTTTTAACCTGCTCCAAGCTTTGACCACTCTGCTCCAGCTTACCTTATGGAATATTACGAGAGATGGGTCTCTTTCATCAATTTCTACTTTGCTTGCTAAAAGTTACAATATTTTTAGAAGAAACTCCTTCTTCCCTTTCCCAGCAACAAATGAATTATTGGGATAGTTCATATTTGTTAACTTGTTAGTTTGTGTAATGCCTTCTTAGTTATTCTACATATTCTCTTCCATTTTGAAAAATCAGTTGATTTCATACCCTTTGCTGTTCCCTGCTGTTGACATTAGTGAGCTGACATTTAAGGTTCTAACGGTCCTTCTTCTTCCCAGGATGCACCACATCCTTGGAATGTTCCTAACAGTAATTTCTACGGATTGGCTGTTGGATGGGTCAAAGATGCTCAGATCTCTACTGAGCAACTGAATCAACCCAGGCGCTGGGTCAAGGGCAACACCATAAGTCTCTATTAGGGGTCCTGCAAACAGTCAGTATTTCAGTTGCATTTATTTATACACAGACACAATGCTGAAGTCAAATCTTTAGAGGACTGCAAGTGGTTCAGAACATTACAGCTGCAATACAACATAGCTAAACCTAAACCAATAAAGTTAGCTAATTTATGGTACAGCTATGGTATCAGTAAATGTTAATACCAGGATTTTATAAATAGGCCACTTAATATTTCCCATAGTTCTCTGTAACTGGTGATGTCAGTCCTGTTGCAGTTTATGGGGCTAGTGCCAAATAAAGATTTGTCCAGCCATAAGGTGTTACCAGACACAGAGGAGTTTGGGAATAAGTGCAGGAGCTGCACACACAATCTCATTAATTTTTAGGTAAGTGTTAACATTTTGAAAGTTTAAAATATAGCAGTTCAGATCCTTAGTGTATGGGAAATCACCTAAATTGAAGTCATTAAATGCGTTTATTTCTACTTAAGAATAATAATTTCAAACCTCTAAGAGGAAAAAACACTATTTATTATTTAATTAACTATACTTGTTTTCACCATGGAGAGCCATAATAATGTGCTCAAATCCTGCCATGCACCGAACAACTAATTTATTTTGGGGGCAGATCTGTTCCAGAAGGATGGAAAGCTATAAAATACCATGAACAAAGATGGCTTGATACTTTCCATTCAGTTTTCTTCAGCTGTTTTCCATCTGTTTAAGCTTTCATCAGCTTCTACAGTTAGCACTTTAAGGAACGGCAAGTCCTTAGTCTCTGATTGGTACCTGGGAATTCCAATATTTTATAGCTTCATGGTGAGTTCTTTGTTGTGTCAATGTTCTTCTTAGCCCATTCAGATCTCTATTAAAATTGAGAATCCCGTAAAATACAGCAATTGACCTTTTGTATACGTTCTTTTTCCATTCCAAACACTCTACAATTGGAATACGTCAATTGTTTTCCATGTTAATTAAGACAAATGCAAAATGGGCCATTTTCCTATTGATCAAATAGTCTTGTGATCGAAAATGAATGAGCAAGTTTATAAAATAATTAATTTTATCACTTTACAGTTATTTGGGAAGAAATGTGAGGACTCTTTCAAACTCTGTAAACTATTTTTCCATAAATCAGTCTATCTGTCTATCTATCTGTCTGTCTGTCTGTCTGTCTGTCTGTCTGTCTGTCTGTCTGTCTATCTATCTACTGTACCTATCTGTCTGTCTGTCTGTCTATCTTTGTCTTTCTATATCCATATCTATCTATCTATCTATCTATCTATCTATCTATCTATCTATCTATCTATCTATCAATCAACTATCTATGTATCTACTGTATATATCTATCATCTATCTATGTATCTACTGTATCTATCTATCTGTCTGTCTGTCTGTCTATCTTTGTCTTTCTATATCCATATCTATCTATCTATCTATCTATCATCTATCTATGTATCTACTGTATCTTTCTATCTGTCTGTCTATCTTTGTCTTTCTATATCTATCTATCTATCTATCTATCTATCTATCTATCTGTCTGTCTGTCTGTCTGTCTGTCTGTCTGTCTGTCTTTGTCTTTCTATATCCCTATCTATCTACCTTTAGCTTTCTGCTGTCTGTCTATCCATCTACCTACATCTATCTGTCTATCTATCTATATTTCTATCTACATCTATCCATCTCATATACTTCTTTAAGCTAGCCATACACGGGCAGATATTCTTCCAATCGAGTGCAATGATTGGAAATCTGATCAGTAGAACCACTCAAAGTTGTGGGAACCTGAGCCATTGATCACAGAGATGAGGCTTAAGATGGATTTGTTTTTGCTCAAAATATCAACCTCGTGTATGGGGGGCTTAAGATACTTAAATACAATGGATATCTACCTCTTGCACTGAGTGCACCTTGAAGGTATTTGTGTTGACGGTTTATGGTTTTTCTTCTCTGTCGCTCAATTACTATCTTCATAAGGCTTTTTTAAAAGACGGGTCACTTTGCTGATCTACCTCCAATAGACTCCCTTCCACAGATACGGTACCCCTTGGCATTATCAACTTTTAGGTAACATTAAAAAAAGACAGCAAAGGAAGTTACAGCTATCACGGGAAGTTACAGCAATCACAGGATGTTACAGATATTACAGGATGTTACAGCTATCACAGGATGTTACAGCTATCACAGGATGTTACAGCTATCACAGGATGTTACAGCGATCACAGGATGTTACAGCGATCACAGGATGTTACAGCTATCACGGGAAGTTACAGCTATCGCGGGATGTTACAGCTATCACAGGATGTTACAGCAATCACAGGATGTTACAGCAATCACAGGATGTTACAGCTATCGCAAGATGTCACAGCTATCGCGGGATGTCACAGCTATCGCGGGATGTTACAGCAATCACAGGATGTTAAAGCTATCACAGGATGTTACAGCAATCACAGGATGTTACAGCTATCACAGGATGTTACAGCTATCACAGGATGTTACAGATATCTCGGGATGTTACAGCTATCACGGGATGTTACAGCTATCACGGAATGTTACAGCTATTACGGGATGTTACAGCTATCACAGGATGTTACAGTTAGTACTGGAAGTTACAGCAATTGCGGCAAGTTACAGCTATCACGGGAAGTTACAGCTATCACGGGAAGTTACAGCTATCACGGGAAGTTACAGCTATCACGGGAAGTTACAGCTATCACAGAATATCACAGCTATCACAGAATATCACAGCTATCACAGGATGTTACAGCAATCACGGGAAGTTACAGCTATCACAGAATGTTACAGCTATCAATGGGTACAGCTCAGTACAGCTTCACGGGAAGAGTCAGCTATCACAGAATGTTACAGCTATCACGGAGTTACAGCTATCAAGGAAGTCACAGCTATCACAGAAGTTACAGCTATCACTGGATGTTACAGCTATCACGGAAGTTACAGCTATCACAGAATGTTACAGCTATCACTGGATGTTACAGCTATCACGGGAAGTTACAGCTATCACAGAATGTCAGCTATCACTGGATGTTACAGCTATCACGGGAAGTTACAGCTATCACAGAATGTTACAGCTATCACTGGATGTTACAGCTATCACGGGAAGTTACAGCTATCACAGAATGTTACAGCTATCACTGGATGTTACAGCTATCACGGGAAGTTACAGCTATCACAGAATGTTACAGCTTTCACAGGATGTTGAGTTGAAAATTATTGATTGTCTTCCTTCTGAAAACTTTAAATTAACAGGTTGTTTGGACTGTTTTTCGAGTCTTTACATTGAAGTAATTCCTGTATCATTTGTTCAGTCCTCACTGGCATTATAAATCCCATTTCTAGTAAAGTTAAAAACATGTTGTGGCCATTAGAACACTAAATTAGTTGTCACGGGGAGTTAAATACCCAGTGGGAATTTAAAAGATATCTCCTATAAACATTCCTACTTTACCATATATTACGTGCCCTGTAAAAGCTCATTTAGCCATCCTACCATTCCATTCAGCTCCTTGTGTGAGGGTTACAGCTGTTTAACATTTGGCACCTGTGAAGTACCTTTGAGTAGGTCCAGACTACCGGCAATTTTTATTGGAAATGGGGCTAATTGTGATCTCTTGTTCAAACTCAGTGTATTTTTCTGTAAAACTCTTTCAATGAGCTACGAAGGTGTCGTGATTTAACTTCCTTCTAGAATCTGTGATTTAGAAACCTTCCGAGAAACAGCCTACCAGCCTTTTTAAAGTAACAATAACGGCTTTATTTTGCAAAGAGTATGTTCTTTATGCAGTGGTTATTTCAACAAATTAGGTCAATTTAAAGGGGAAACCAACCTTTTTATTTTTAATAAATAGTGTTCATCTTTCATTAGAATTCCTTGGCCGGTGAATTAGTGCACATTATACAGACTCATTTTACACGACAAAAGCATTACTTCGGAGTGTCCTTAAATATTGTATGTACATGTCGGAGATCATGTTTAAAGGGCAGTTTTACCCCTAAACTTTGCCTTTTGTATATAGGCAAATCACCACCCAAAATCTGAGAGATGTAAGTCTAACTTGAAATGCTGCCCAATATCGTATAACCTTTCTTTCTGCTTCCTGGTTCTTCCAGTTAGCAGCTGTCAATCATAAATGTAACAGATGACATCGCAACCAATGACTGAATGTTATTCCCCTAGTTGCCTCCTCTAGACATGTGCAAGCTTGTAAAAGAGCTTGGAGAAAAGGGAGAAACCATTTGAAAGGCACAACAGGCTAGTCCTACCTCTAAATATTGTGGTTTCTGTTGTGATTTACATATATATAACTTTTAATTTGAGGAGTGAATATCCTTATTGTCTATGAAAAACTCCACCAGTGTTAACTACCAGAAAAATGTATTTCCCTCTGCCGGTCTAAAATTGAGAACTCCACATTTATTGTGACACAATAAAGTAGTTTGTTGCTAAGGGTTAAACATTTAATAAGGGAGTTATCCCTTTATTTTCTGTATTGGAGTTTGGGGAGTTGAGGAACCCATTGTACTGGTATAATTCATTATCAGTAGAGATGAAGTTCGGGCCTGGTTCTGACTGGTTCTGGTTTCAAAGTTACATCAAAACTTTCTGGATTTGCGAATCTCGGAACTTTCCATATTTTGGTAACCCTCGAAAATATGGAGCTACTTTCGAGGGTTGCCGAGGCTACAAGGGTTAAGAAATATACCAGGGTACTTTCAAGGGTTAAGAAATATACCAGGGTACTTTCAAGGGTTAAGAAATATACCAGGGTACTTTCAAGGGTTAACAACTATACAAGGGTACTATCAAGGGTTAATAAATATACAAGGGTACTTTCAAGGGTTAACAAATATACCAGGGACTTTCAAGGGTTAACAAATATACCAGGGTACTTTCAAGGGTTAACAACTATACAAGGGTACTTTCAAGGGTTAACAAATATACCAGGGTACTTTCAAGGGTTAACAAATATACCAGGGTACTTTCAAGGGTTAACAAATATACCAGGGTACTTTCAAGGGTTAACAAATATACCAGGGTACTTTCAAGGGTTAACAAATATACCAGGGTACTTTCAAAGGTTAAAAAATATACCAGGGTATTTTCAAGGGTTAACAAATATACCAGGGTACTTTCAAGGGTTAACAAATATACCAGGGTACTTTCAGTAACTCTCCAAAGTAGTAGAAAATAGTTTGCGTGTACAGGAAGTTTTGTTTTTAATAGGTTTTGTTTATATTTACGTATTCCCCAGACCATTTTCCAGGTCCCGGTGTCATTTACACTGACTTACTATTTATAGCTTAAATTCGATCTGAAAATTTTTTCCCCATTGACATCTATGGGTCCATTTTTGGGTTTTCCAAAATTCTGAAAATGGAGCGAAACTTGTTGGTTTAGAACATCTCTAATTATCAGTAGCTCACTGTGTAAGATATATCTTAAAGGGCATGTCCACCCCATTTTCCCAATTCTTCTGTAGTGGGGGTGGGAGAGGGAGCCCTACACTACAGAAAAGGGGATTTAACATTAGGAGAACTGTAAACCTACAGTGGATCGGGAGGGAGGGCTTCACTGAGCAAGCCACAAACCTCTTAGAGGACACCTCAGAGGCGGAAACAATTTCCCTGCAGCCAGGCTCCCTGTGTTCACTTTCTGGAACATTACAGGAGAACCATTTGGTGCAGAGAGGTAAGGTAAGGATTTTTACACACTACACAGTGGGGCCAGTAGTGGGGGACATGCCCTTTAATATGCGAGTGGGTAGACCCATAACTTTGGCAGGTAAGATAGGCCATTAAACCCTATGACAAAGGTGTAACACAGAGGGGGGCATTATCATAGGAAGGGTCGTTTTACTACGCAGCATCCCTTCTGGGTCAGATTTTGATTAGTGATTAAAAGCTGAGGTTGAGCAGTTTAGTTTCAGTAAGAAGGGTTCAATTCTACACTACTACAGTGCTAAATAATAGAAATGTCTATAAAACGTTTGGGCAAAAGCTGATCTGCAGCAACCAATCATATGTTACCTAACTACAGTAGCCCAGTAAAAAGCTTACATCTGATTGGATGCTGCAAATGAATAGCAATCATTTGTATCAGCCCCCTGTATAGTACAAAACCATAAAGAGATTTGCACAGATACCAATTGTTTGAGAAATAATGTGCAGCCCATTTTTAAATTTAAATGTCCACGTTTCCTTAAATCCCGAGGGAATGGGTCTCTCTTTATCATGGAAAATGTCCGTTTAACAGAGGAGCAGTTATATTTCACATGGAGTTTTGCAATATTGCACATTTGTCACTTCTTCCACCTGCAGAGTAAAATGATAACTTAGTGTAAGTCGAGTGCAGACAAGTTAATATCTAATTATACTGAATGGGAAATACTATATATAAATGGATTTGGTGAATAAACTGGGAAATGGAAGGAGAAGGGGAATAAAGTCTATTATTAATATTTTTGTTATCATATAACAGCCTGTCCTTGCCACTATGAGGTCTCTGGGGGACATAGAGATACAGGTGTGTTTAACATTACCCAAACAGGTGGATTTAATCAGGTTTCTGATAAATACAGGGAGATATACAAGTCTTTTTCCTATTTCTCCCCCTTCTGTCTTTAAATGGGATTGCCCATGTAGCACAAAGGGCTTGATTTACCCACATGTGCTGTGCTAAAAATAGGGATTAAACTTGTGCTAACCGATATTGAATAGGTTAGCACAAGTTTAACTCCATATTTGCACTGGCTGCACCAGTTTCACAAAAGACACCCGTGAAACCAGTGCAATGTATTTAATAAAGGATTTGCACCACTTTTAACTTCACAATTTAAGACCAGCTAATGGCTGGTCTTAAAGTGGCGCTGGGATAAAATTCCTTTTGGGATTTACCCCAAGGTGCAAATCCAGTATTAAATACTGAAAGCCATATTTGCCCAGACAATTTGTGGCTCTGGGTAAATGAGGCCCTTAGTCTTGCAGAGAAACAAGTAAAATGCAAGTTAAGTTAATGATAATAAGGCTTCATTTATCAGAGCAGGATTAATATGGGGGCAAATTGGGAGGAGGATGTGTGAATTCTGTAACCACAGATTACTGTATGGGGGTTATTCAATAAAAGTTCTTATCGTTTAAAATGGTGCTAATTTAGCCCCAACCAATCAGATGTTAGCTTACAAATGTTACATAAGTTCTGATTGGTTGGGGCAAAATTAGCACCATTTTAAACGATAAGAACTTTTATTGAATCTCCCTGTATGTCTCACCAGTATTTTGGAGGAATCGTCCTGAAAACAAAAAATAGTCACT
Organism: Hymenochirus boettgeri; assembly: GCA_019447015.1. Taxonomy (NCBI): domain Eukaryota; kingdom Metazoa; phylum Chordata; class Amphibia; order Anura; family Pipidae; genus Hymenochirus; species Hymenochirus boettgeri. The sequence continues at coordinate 33,287,924 of CM033473.1, read as the reverse complement.
TTCTACAAGTGACTATTTTTTGTTGATGGCTGAAACATACAAAATCCTGAAGATCCGAAAACGGAACGAATTTCCGAATGTACGGAGCTATTTTCGATCTTCGAAAATACGATTGGAAACTCGAAAGTGGTCTCCGATCGTAATTTCAAGGATTTTCGAATGTTCGAAGATATTTTCAAAAATTATCGAAAATAGCTCCGTACATTCGAAAATCTTCGAAAATTTGTTCCATAGTCCCGAAATCCAGACGATCCGTCCGCATTCAGACAGATCTTTCGGATTTCAGAAACAAAGGGGTTCCGTGTCACTTGTCAGTTAACTGTCACTTGTCAGTTACCTGGCCCCCAATACCAAACAATATATTCTGCACATAATAAGATGTATTACGCATTAGATATATAAGGATAATTATTGCCCCTATTCTGGCAGAGTAAGCAGGCCCCTCCCTCCATGCAGACAATCAAGGCTGTGACTGCTGACATCACATCCAATGATTTACTGCTCTTTCCCTTGCGTTCTCCTCTACACATGCTCACAAGCTCATTGAGCAGTGTGAGGAGACAGCAACCTCTGCCAGAAAGAAAAAGAATAGGGACAATTCTTATCATTAAATATCTGGTTAGAAATGCTAGTAATTACGTTTTAGCTTTGCAGTTGGGGTTAGGGGCAAATAAATGTCAAGAATACCATTTTTTGTTTTAAGGGTGCACAAGCCCTTTAATTCTGCAGGTTACCGGGTTTCACACATACATAACAGGCCTATGAAATAACATTTCTTAGTGTTAAATATGGTGCTAATTTTGCCCTAACCAATCAGATGTTATCTACTATTTGAAAGCTAACATCTGATTGGTTGGGGCAAAATTAACACCATTTTTAACTATAAGAACATTCGTTACCTAGGCCTGATAGTTGCATATGCACAACAAGTTCCTCCCCCTACCAAAGCTGTCAATTACTATCAACTCCTGTGTGACCTACCCGTGACATCGCTCTAATATTAATAATTAAATAATAATAATTATGGGCAATGTCTACTGTCTAACATATTAGGTCAGTGATGTCGAATCTTGGCACTGCAGATGTTTGGAAACTACAACTCCCAGCATGCCCTGGGTAATGTAAATCATCTAAGCCTCATGTCATGGGGATGATTAACATTAAATGTAAATGAGCATTTTATATGAAAAACTGCACATGGGGCCAAAGGAGAAAACAGGAGGATATTAAAACTATATATCATTACATGGAATATAATTTACCATTACAAATGTCCATGTCCTCAGGGGAGAACAACACCTGTTTCTTGGAAATGAATAAGGAAAATGTCCAACCCCCCATAATGTGGCATTGATAGAAGTAACTATTCAATCTACTGTAATATGGTACAGTTTAGCCTGTCTGTCTGTCTGTCTGTCTGTCCGTCCGTCTACCTTGTCTGTGTCTGTCTGTCTATTCATCTATCTATCCATCTTTCGATATGTCTATTTAGCTCTCTAATATCTATCTCTCTGTCTATCTGTGTATCCATATATCGATCGATAGATCTATCTATCTATCTATCTATCTATATATCTATCGATCAATCTATTCATCTATCTATCTGTCTATCTATCTATCTATCTATCAATCTATCGATCGATCGATCTATTCATCTGTCTATCTATCAATTCATCTATCTGTCTATCTATCTATATCTATCTATCTATCTATCTATCTATCTATCTATCTATCTATCGATCAATCTATTCATCTATCTATCTATCTATCTATCTATCTATCTATCTATCTATCTATCGATCGATCAATCTATACATCTGTCTATCTATCTATCTATCGATCAATTCATCTATCTGTCTATCTATCTATCTAATCTATCTATCGATCAATCTATTCATTTATCTATCTATCTATCTATTCATCTGTCTATCTATCAATTCCTCTATCTGTCTATCTATCTATCTGTTTATCTATCTATCTATCTATCTATCTATCTATCTATCTATCTATCTATCGATCAATCTATTCATCTATCTATCTATCTATCTATCTATCGATCGAGTTCAGATCAAAACACAAAGTCCAGTCTATTCATCTGTCTATCTATCAATTCATCTATCTGTCTATCTATCTATATCTATCTATCTGTCTATCTATCTCTATCTATCTATCGATCGATCAATCTATTCATCTATCTATCTATCTATCGATCGATCAATCTATACATCTGTCTATCTATCTATCTATCGATCAATTCATCTATCTGTCTATCTATCTATCTAATCTATCTATCGATCAATCTATTCATTTATCTATCTATCTATCTATCTATCTATCTATCTATCTATCTATCTATCTTTTCATCTGTCTATCTATCAATTCATCTATCTGTCTATCTATCTATCTGTTTATCTATCTCTATCTATCTATTTATCTATCGATCAATCTATTCATCTATCTATCTATCTATCTATCGATCGATCAATCTATTCATCTGTCTATCTATCTATCTATAGATCAATTCATCTATCTGTCTATCTATCTATCTATCTATCTATCTATCTATCTAATCTATCTATCGATCAATCTATTCATCTATCTATCTATCTATATCTATCTATCTAATCTATCTATCTATCTGTCTATCTATCTCTATCTATCTATCTATCTTTCTATCTATCTATCTATCTATCTATCTATCTATCTATCTATCGATCGATCTATTCATCTAACTATCTATCTATCTATATATATATTTCTATATAGCTCTCTAATATCTATCTATCTGTCTGTCTATCTGTCGGTCTGTCTGTCTGTCTGTCTGTCTATCATGTATCTATCTATCCATTAATCCATCTATAGCTATCTGTGTAAAACTGATATTAACTTAAGGACTTTGCATAGGAATTACATAGAAACACACCATTTTAAAAGTAGAGAGCAGTCCACCGACAACCCTTTTTATTTGTATTTGCAAGTGAAAGGAATTAGCTGGCAGTCACTGACAATACAATACGTGACCTGATTGACCTTTAAGCATAATGCAAAGATGTTAGTATAAATATGCAAAAATTATAGTAATTAGTATAAAGAAAAGTTGGGGGTTAGGAATAAATAGTGGGAAGAGGATGGAAGAAAAAAGGAAAGGGGGTTTATGGGGTAATTTATGTAATTCATCCCATCATCCATCACCATTTGCCATGGTGATCCCATCCGCGCATCACCTTATTTAACCACTATCAACAAAATTCTCTTTCTTAGTGAACCATTCAAGGTTTGTATATTAAAACTAGAGATGGCCGAACTTCCGTTTTCGAACTTTCTAACTATATGGAAAATTCGAAAACGGACCCATTAAAATCAATGGGAGTCAAATAGTTTGAAAAGTTATAATGAAATACAATTAAAATAGCAATGGTAACTTAATGTAAATGGATATATCTGTTGTATTCAATTAGATCAACTGGACTCGAAGTTTAGTTGTTGAAGACGTTTCGCTAGTCATCCGACTGGCTTTCTCAATTCAGAATGACTTGTACAAGAATCTGTGGCAATTATGTACCCTGGAAAATCTCAATTAGCATATCACAGCCAAGTGTTAAGGGCGGGATTGGATAGTGGCTAAGAGGTGTTATAGGAACGCCCAGAGTAAGGTGTCAAAACATCATTGTACATGGCAGACAGTTGGTGTCGAACCCCCCCACTTCTATTTAGGCTTGGTTTCTTTATTTTCACATAAATGGCCTCCTTAACACCTCTCTTGAACCAGTCACGTTCCTTTGCCAATATGTTAACATTACAATCTTCAAAGGTATGTCCTTTATCCTTAAGATGCAGGTACACGGCTGAGTCCTGACCCGAGGAATTGGCTCTTCTGTGCTGGGCCATACGTTGATGCAGTTGCTGTTTGGTCTCCCCCACATACAAATCAGAGCATTCTTCACTGCACTGCACTGCGTATATGATGTCGCTTTTCTTGTGTTTCGGTATTTGGTCTTTCGGATGTACCAATTGCTGCCTCAGTGTGTTGCTCGGTTTAAAGCAGACAGGGATACGGTGTTTTTTAAAAACTCTTCTTAATTTCTCGGAGACCCCTGCTACATATGGGATGACCATGTTCTTCCTCCTGTCTTGCTTTTCCCCTTCACTGTTGGTATTCGTGTTCTTTTCTTTCCTTCTACTTCTTTTGACAAAGGCCCAGTCTGGATATCCACAAGTTTTAAGGGCTCCTCTGAGATGTTTCATTTCTTTAGCCTTCGCCTCTGTGCTAGTGGGGATGTTCTCAGCTCTGTGTTGCAGGGTTCTGATGACCCCCAGCTTGTGATCTAAAGGGTGGTGGGAGTCAAACATCAAATACTGATCTGTGTGTGTTGGTTTTCTGTAAACCTCTACTTCCAGTTTACCATTCTCCCTGACTTCTACCAAACAGTCCAAGAAAGCCAGTTTGTTGTTTTGTACCTCTTCCCTTGTAAATTTGATGTTATGGTCTACCGCATTAATATGTTCTGTGAAAGCTTGTACTTCCTTCTGGTGGATTTTAACCCAGGGGGGTTCGTCACCAACTGTCTCCCATGTACAATGCTGTTTTGACACCTTACTCTGGGCGTTCCTATAACACCTCTTAGCCACTATCTAATCACACCCTTAACACCTGGCTGTGATATGCTAATTGGGATTTTCCAGGGTACATAATTGCCACAGATTCTTGTACAAGTCATTCTGAATTGAGAAAGCCAGTCGGATGACTAGCGAAACGTCTTCAAGATCTAAACTTCAAGTCCAGTTGATCTAATTGAATACAACAGATATACCATGACCTGGATGAATGAGAACCTTCACAAGCAATGTAAATGGATCTGAGACCTGGGAAATAATCGGGGGAACACGCTTGAATATCCAGAACTTTTAAAAAAAAAAAATCAATTTTATTCTCACGCGCGCTACTTACAAGCTCCCACAATCGATTTTCGATAATTATCCCATAAACGATTTGAGCATTCGATAATTATCCCATAAACGATTTGAACATTCAATAATTATCCCATAAATAATCGAACATTCGATAATTATCCCATAAACGATTCGAAGATCGTTCAATTTTCGAATTCGATAATTATCGAAAGTTCGAATCGTTTATGGGGAAATTATCGAATGTTCGAAAGTCCACAAAATCCGGGTCCGGGATAGTTCGAGAAGTCTGAGTCCTTTTGAACTCAATAAGTTTGGATTGAATTCGAGTTCTAGTCCATCTCTAATTAAAACATCTGTGTGGGGTTTGCATTTATCTTGCACACTATACAGTATATGTACATTGAAATAGGAGATGAATCCACTGGAAATATGTAAATGGAGAATATCGTTGCTATAAATATTCCCCATGTCATTCTGCCATTTTGTAGTGACACAGCAAAAAATATTTCTAAACCATGTCGGCCATCTTGTTTACGTTTAGGGATGGCCGGTTCGCGGATCCGAACCCGGATCCGCCGCGGATTTATCCCGTTCGCGAACGGCGGATTTTTCCGGATTATCCGCCTTCCGAACTTCCGATTCGCGGATTTTCGCGGAAAATTTTCGAAAATACGAGAAAACATGTAATTTCGAAAATTTTCGAAAATACAAGGATTTCTCTTATTTTCATTAATACGTATTTTCGAAAATTTTCGAAATTACGAGGATTACTCGTATTTTTGAAAATACATATTTTCGAAAATATTAGTTTTTCTCGTATTTTCGAAAATACGTGAAAACTCGTAATTTCAAAAATTTTCGAAAATACGAAAAATCTCGTAATTTTGAGGATATTTTTCATTTTAATGGGTCCGCTCGCGGATTTTCGAATTTTCGAATTTTTTCGAAAAATTCGCGGATCCTCGAGCGGACCGGATTTTGCGAAGTTCGGACATCTCTATTTACGTTGGCTTCTCACTGCGGGATGAACTCAGTTGAGCTTGAAAAGTAAACTAAAATACATTTTCCCATGTTGAGTCTCATTAAACTTCTTTAATTCCGAAAAAAGCTTTATGTACCCATTGTTTATATTCCAGTTGTTATATTCTTATAACTACAATGTATTTATAAAAATCAGCTTTTAAGTCTTGATGTGGCATAACCCAATTATAGAGTAAGGGACTTTGGGACTACAGAAATAATAATACTGATGACAGTAATCATCATCATTATAATTCCAAAGGGGTAATTTATGTGTCCATGTTTTTAACTGAAGCAAATGATATCACTCTTCTTCTAGATATTCTATCTGGTTCCTGAGATACAGTCTGTCAATGTTAGTAAAAGTAAGATGAAGCATAAACCAAGCAAGGTGTAGTAGAGAGAAGCACACCTTTCAGGGATCACATTGTCCCTTTTATCACTTGATGAAGGGGACAATGTGATCACTGAAACGTAGTATGCGTGGTTGTGCATAATAACTTGGGTTTTCCAAAGTTTAAGTGTGCATCTCAGTTCATACCTTGCTTGTGCTATATTATGTTATAGTTATAATATGTTATATTATAATTATATTATATTATACCAGGCACAAATGGTGGCTCTAAACCTCCATCAGCTCCTTACCCACGTCACAGCATTACAGCTCTCTGCAGGTACCATGCGGCTATTCCAATATGCGGTCACAGGGTTCCAAATTCTCGAGTCTTTGTCTATGAGTAAGAGTCACATGACCCGAAACGTGTCAGACCTTTTGTACTTTTTCCCTTGCTGGTCGCAGTTTTAACGTGTTTTAAATAAAAATGACTGTTTTTAACTTCTATTTGGATCGAGCCTAAACTCTTTTGGACAACTGGAGGAAGGGGTGCCGAGCCATTGCTAAGTTTGTTACAGGTATATTATAGTTATATTATGTTATGTTATATTATATAATGTTATAATAAAGTTATGTTATATTATGTTATGTTATATTATATTTTGTTATGTTATATTATGTTATGTTATATTATATTATGTTATATTATATAATGTTATATTAAAGTTATATTACGGTATGTTATGTTATATTATATTATGTTAAATTATGTTGTTATAGTATAGTTATATTATGTTATGTTATATTATATAATTTTACATTATGTTGTTATATTATGTTATGTTACCGGTATATTAAATTATGTTATATTATATTATGTTAGGTTATATAATATTATGCTATATAATGTTATATTATATTATGTTATATTATATTATATTATGTTATGTTATGTTATATTATATTATATTATATTATATTATATTATATTATATTATATTATATTATATTATGTTATGTTATATTATATTATATTATATTATATTATGTTATGTTATATTATATTATATTATGTTATGTTATATTATATTATATTATACAGCTGCTGTCTTTTTTCTATTTTCTTTTTAAATTTGAATAATTGCCTGGAGAATAACTGTAGGTTTTACCCTCCAGCAACGTGTTGTAAGATGTTTAATCCTCTGCAGAAAAACAACAAGAGGAAGTTACGAGGAAACCCAAGTATTACCAAGTATTAGTTCCACGTCCCTCCATTCATTTGCCACCTGTTAATCCAGCCCATTACCGGGGGGCTCTGGCTAAATGACTAATAACATAACACATTATGTCAACAAACTTAAACAAAAAGCACCCTCATTATCCCATTGATATCAGCACCACATCCATGTGCCCTTTTTTGGCAGATTTTCATTGACATTGCACTGCTGTCTGTATCCATGTCCCACTGTGTGCGCTGAATCTTCTGGTAATGTGGAAAATAGCAATTCAATTATTATATTAAATTAAACAACAACAAGGGGTTTTCTTGTTTATAGTGAACAGAAGGAACAGAGACTTCAAATGATTTTATTATTATAGTTTTATGCTGGAAAAGCTGTGAATTAGACACTTTGACTCGTTTTCCACATTATTCATTAGTTGGGGGTGGGCAGTTAATAGTCTTTGCGATGAGATTGTGGCCATTTTGTGGCAGGATCCAGGCTTGTTTTGTAACTACAGTAAGATTCCGGGTCCACACCATAAACATTTAAGATTGCAATGAAATGCAGAAAATATTGAATGAGAACTTAAGGTAACTGGGGGTGTTGGCACGCTGTTGTATGTTCAGCTTCAGTTAATGTTGCCTTTAACATACCTCCCTACTTTTCTAGGCAGAGTGTAAGGAATTGGATGAGGCCATGCTTAACTCTGCCTCTGGACCAACCAGCCACATTCCTCGACCACCCAAGAGAAATTGAGAAATATCATGGCTCAAGTTGTTAATATAACTGCTAAGTCTTGCTGAGATTAAAAGAAGAAAACACTCTAATCTGTAAATTGAGACTAGAGATGGACTGAACTCCAGTTTGATCTGAACTTTTAGAACTTTCCGAACTCTGTGGACCTATTTCCGCTAATTATCGCAAATTAGATTATCAAATTTACGTACCGTTTGCTAACCCTCAATTTTGTCCATAACCCTTGAATGCTGCGTTTCGGCAATATCCCCCAAATGTTTAGTTTTGGTGAAAACCCTCAAATGTATTGTTCGATTTTCAGTAATCCTCAAATGTATTCGGTTTTCGGTAACCCACAAATGTAGTGTTGGGTAACCCTCGAATTGGCCATAACCCTCAAAAGTAGCTTGCAGAAACCCGACGATTGCCCGATCATGGGGAAAAGAAGTGTTTAAACAAGTTTTGTTGATGGAGAATGGAGAATACTCTTCAAGATTGGACTGTTGACTTCCAAATCACTGCACAATCTGGGCCCTGGATACATGAAGGACTTGCTAAAGCTGCACCACACCTCTCACAACCTCAGATCAGCAGGTTCCTTAAACTTGGTCACTCCCAGAGTGCGCCTCAAAACCTTTGGAGACCGCTTTCTGTCATGCTGCCCCTACCCTTTGGAACCCCCTACCACACCCAGTAAAGACAGCCTCTTCCCTTGAGTTATTCAAATCCAGACTGAAAAGCCACCTGTTTAGCCTGGCATTCCCGTATTTATAGAGTTCTTCCTCTATACCACAATATACCAATCAACCAATTATTGATCTAAGCCATGCTTACAGCACTTTGAGTCCTACAGGAGAAAAGCGCTTTACAAATGTTATTTGTTGTTGTTGACATGTACGTGTTCCCCAGACCATTTTCCAGGTGCCACAGCCATTTACAGTAAGTTACCATTACTATTTTATTTGTAATTAACCCGAACTTTTCAAACAATCTCGCCCATTGACTTTAATGGGTTTGTTTCCGAACTAACGAACTTTTACTGAAGTAAAACGAAATTCAGGAAGTTCGGCCATCTAGTTAAGAGTCTAGACCTTTGCAATATGTGTGTTATAATTTATAAGGAGCCTACCCTGTGTTTTGTGGTCTAAACAGACAAATCAGGAAAATGTTTACCGTCTGATAGAATTGAAAAAAAAGATGTTATAATGTGCTGAAGTCTATCAGCAAAGGAGGGATTTGGAATCCAGAATTGGCCTTTAGACTTGGGTCTGTGTCAGAACCATTTTGTCTAGTTTAAAATACATTTATTTCTGCATCTGTATGCAATTTGAAATTGCTATTATAGACAGAAAGTTGTTTGTCTTTATACGGTAATATTGCTGATTATGGTGAATTTTTAACACTGAATTAAGAAGTCTCAAGACGGTTACCCATAGATATTGGGTATTTTAGTATGTCTGCTTGTCTGGGTAAAAAGGTATGGAGGATTGTCATGTCTTAGTAAGGGCCAAGACTAAGGGAGTGATTTGTGAGTAATATGACATCTAACTTTTTAACAACCAATCAAAAATGTGATTATTGATGTACCATTTAATTTAACCAATAGAATGTATTGTATGACATGGTGTTATTGAAATAATAGTGAGAATAATGTCAATATATATTGTCTCTAGATTTAGTTAGGTAAGGTGCCTGCCTTTACACCATGTCCATTCTGGGACAAGTCTCAGTAGTCCAGAAAAGCAGGGCAGGCCCCATAAAAATGGGTCTGTCCCAGCAAAAAAAGTACAGTTGGGAGGTTTACATAAAACATGGGGTGGAATTTACATAAATATCCTAACAGTCCTTACTTTAAAATATTTGTTTTATTTCGAGTTCTTGGATCTTTTTGAAACCCTGCCAACAATTTTTATGATATAATAAACCGATGTCTATGTTTTTGTTAAATTTAAGATTTTGAAAAATAAAGCAATGATGGGTATGTATTTGGATGGCTTAGCAATAGTCAATGGAAAGAATAAAAAACATAATTAGTATTAGGGCCATAAATTATGTGATGTCACTTTCGTCTTTGTTCCAGCACTAGATACCTTGACTTTGACCCGGTAGTACTTGGATTAACTTCGATATGTGATTTCCACTAGCATAATTAGTTTATACCCAGCTCTGCAATGTGCCTTTCCTAATGCTGTGTTTCATGGGAACAATGCAGATTAACAGATCATTAAACCTTTTGTTTCCTTTTTTCTGTGCCGAAGAGACCAACACACATGGAAATTTTCCAGATTAAAGTGCTGGAAGCCCAAAAAACAATTATCGTCCTTTAAGCAATCTGCTATTGTTATGTTCGTGGTCCAGGTCTGTTACTGAAAATATATAACAATGCTGAGCAGAAGAAAGTGATGAATAGAAAATAGAATATAAATGCATACTTTAGTTTCCTTTTAATGATGAGAGGAAAAATTCAACCTGTGACATTCTAAGCAGAACATATAGGGGCTATTGTATTAAGAGTTGCAAAAAATTCCTGATAAAAGATATTCACTGTTGCATTGGTTCTGCTTCTTCCATTTTCTTTCTGGTGCACAAGGAAATCATGGCCATGATGGATGACATCATAACCAATTACTGACTACTGCTGATAGAGAGCCTACTCTGTGCATGTGTGAGCTTGCAATGAGCTTGTACAACTTTATCGAAGGGGATGGCAAACTCCAGAGTGAATATCTCTCTTCTGGAATGTCTGGCAAGTCACCATTGCGGACTTTGGGGATCCAGGGGTGGGGAGGTAGGTATAATTTTTTTATGTTGGGGTGAACATGCCCTTTAAACAACCCTAGTGTGCACTTGTGGTGGATGTAGTGGGTTGTTAGCTTGGTTTGGGCTGGTGTTGTGATAGATGGTAAAGAAAGATGTGATATTTTATGTCTTTTAAGTTAAATATAATAAAACAGAGACATAAAAGTGGAAAGTGCTATGTATGTGGTCTCCAATGAAACCATCTGGACTATGACCTACCTGTTACAAAGCCCAAAATTCAACAAGCTAGACAAATTGTTAGTTTACCCATAACAATTGTCTCGGTAGCACATGATACCCCTAACTTTGCTGAGCTCATTAAAAGGCTCATTTGATTCTCTCTGAGGGATTCTGCTAAAATACACATTAGTTTCCGAGAGAACAAGTTACCTGATGGATGAAATTTTTTCTTTCCCTCAGGGAGCTTAATATGCTGTTAATTAGCATGTCACTGTTTGCATTGGTCACCTGACACAAAGGAAAGTGGACCGCAGTAGATGCTTATCTTTCAATGAGTAATGAATTAACTTCTTCATGTAAGTTGTCGGTAACATTTTAAGGGCAGGAAACCAAGGCCATTAAGAAACTACTTCTGTTTTTTTTTAACATCATTAAAGTTTATTGACAACTCTTAGCCAACAGATTTAGAAAAGACAGCCAAAATTTGTACCTGACCCTCTGAAATTTCACTGCAAAATGTATATTTTCCTTGTGCTAAAACTGAGATTTTGAAGTGGAAATTTGATTTCAACAACAACATATTATTGGTAAATTTTGCCTTTTAAAACATCATCAGCAAAATTGGACATCTCTACACCAAACTCTGCAGCTACTTTCACTTTTCACCTTTAGTACATAGAGATCCAAAGTAGACAGCTTCTCATGCCAACGCAAGGAAAAGCAAACTGAGCATGTCTGCCCCACTGGGAGAGGGGTAGAAGTGATTAGTAAATAAAAATTAATTTAAAAAAATCAAGAAATGGGAGCAGGATTGCAGTAAAGTGCTATTGAGGCAAGTACACGACATGTTTTGGGCACAAACACCCTTTTTCAAGTGTCACTCACTTGGAAAAGGGTGTTTGTGCACAAAATATGTCATGTTTTTGTATCTAGAGATGGCTGAACTTACTGAAGTTCAGTTCTTTCCCAACTTCAGTAAAAGTTCGGAAGTTTGGAAACAAAACCATTATATTCAATGGGAGAAAATAGTTTGAAAAGTTCGGATTAATTACAAAGAAAATAGCAATGGTTTCTTGTTTGAAACTGTTGAGTTTTCGAAATTTTCGGAAAGTTAGAAAATTTTAGTTCGAAAATCGTCTAGTTTTCGAAAATCATCTACTTTCAATTTTCTACAATTGGCTACTTTCGATTTTCGAAGATCGTCTACTTTCAATTTTCGAAAATAGTCTACTTTCAATTTTCACTAGAATCCGGGTTCCGTGAAATTCGGGAGTTCCCAAAAATTAGTCGGGACTTCGAAGCCCTCAGATTTGATTCGAAACTGGGTTCTATTCGAACCCACATTTCATCTCTACTGGGGAATAGTTTGGTGAACATGTCTATATTAGCAAAACTTGATTAAACACTTCTTTCCCCCCTACATCCGAGGGTTATAGCCAATTCGAGGGTTATCGAACAATATGTTCGAGGGTTACTAAATTTAAACACTACATTCGAGAGTTACCGAAAATCGAACATTACATTCGAGGGTTACCAAATTTGAACGTACATTCGAGGGTTACCGAAAATCGAACATTAAACTCGAGGGTTACTGAACTCGAACTCTACATTCGAGGGTTACCGTAAATCGAACATTACATTTGAGGGTTACCGAATTCGAACAATACATTTCAGGGTTACAGAATGAAACATTCGAGGGTTATCAGTGAAACGGAACACTCGAGGGATATCACCGAATCGCCGCATTCAAGGGTTATTTGAGCCAAAATCGAGAATTAGCAAATGGTACATAAATTATCAAAAATATGTCTGCGAAAGTTCGAATAATTCGAGTTCATCTCTACTTGTCTCATTAAATAGCACTTCACTGCAATCCTGCAATTGTTCCTGCTCCCATTTCTACATTTTTCTTACTACTCTAGTAAAGGTATCCATTACTGGCCATTCTCTTACTACTATAGTAATTGAGAAGTGTTATTGGTTATTGGCCATTTCCTAACAACTCTAGTATGTTATTGGTAATTGACAATTCTCTTACCACTAGTAATGATATAGGTTATTGGCTATTCTCTAACTACTCTATTACTATTATTTATTGTTGGCCATTCTCTACTTTATTACTACTACTAACTACTCTAGTAATGTTATTGGTTATTGGCCATTCTGTAGCTATCTAGTAATGTTATTGGTTATTGGCCATTCTGTAGCTATCTAGTAATGTTATTGGTAATTGGCCATTCTCTAACAACTCTAGTAATGATATTTGTTATTGGCAATTCTCGAACTACTCTAGTAATGTTATTGGTTATTGGCCATTCTCTTACTACTCTAGTAATGTTATTGGTTATTGGCCATTCTCTAACTACTCTAGTAATGTTATTGGTTATTGGCCATTCTCTAACTACTCTAGTAATGATATTTGTTATTGGCAATTCTCTAACTACTCTAGTAATGTTATTGGCTATTGGCCATTCTCTAACTACTCTAGTAATGTTATTGGTTATTGGCCATTCTCTAACTACTCTAGTAATGATATTGGTTGGAATGTGTCCAATCAGTGGGCAGTAAGTTATTATCATTGTTTTTGCAGCTGGAGAACGAAGGCAACACAATAATAGATTTTTGCCATAAAGGAAGAACAAACTGGGTAATCAGAGACAAAAGTCTATGTGTTACCAGAGATTATATGGACCTTGATTAATTATTTTAAACACATTTTTATCAACGTGTTTCTGAGATATTCCCTTGATTCAGATTTATCATGAAATAAGTCATTTATATGGCTGCAAATATGTTCAGACAAGAGCTAGATTTATGTATTTGGCTTGGATATGGCCCTTAATGATTGCTTTTCTGAGAAGATTATAACATTTTAAAGCATTATGTATGGTAATATCTTCATGAGCCAGTGGGATGTTGATGTGAGAATCCTGTTGTGAAAGAAATTGGCTTTACAATGTTTACACAGAAATTTAAAGAGCATCTCCACCCTCGTAACAAAACTTTCTATACAGCTTAAGAACCCCCAACCTAGAGTTGTTTTCAATATACTAACCTTTTCCATAGATACTTCTATACTTACTTACAGAACCCTATTCTGTACCTGATACCCAACAGAGGAGCAGAGGAGGCAACTTTGGTAATGATCTTCACCCTTTGCCCTCAGCATCAGCCGATGGCCGCTACCAGGAAGCTGAAGAGGAGGAAGCTGCAGCAAGGGATCAGGTTCTGTAAGTTTAGAAGCATCTTTGGAAAAGGTAAGTATAACGAAAAGTAGTTTTTTCTGTATACACTGTTTGGTTAAGAGGGTGCAGCACCAAACTTATCACCCCTCTTTTCAATGTAGATAAGAGTAATTTTTGATTTACTAAAATACCTTTCAATGTAATAAAAGATAGTGCCTCAATCTTCTACCAACCAGAAAGGATCCCATGTCCCTTTGCTGGTAGAGAAATGAAGATGTGATATGTGTGGAACCACATTGAGACAGATAATATTTTCTATTATTTGGTTTCAAATGTTTATTGCCAAGAAACACACCTTGTTATATGTAATTGGTTACCAGCCCTTCCACTGGGACCACTATTGATTCAGTCATCAAAAGTAGGATCAACTTTTTATAGTTAAGTGAAAGAACATTGTTTTCTATGTATGAGCTATAATTTTATCAAAAATGTCTTGTGCTCAAACTACAACCCACCCCCTTGTGACTGGGTCTCTTATTGACAGAATATTGGTATTTCGAAATTTTCACCAGCACCTGATTTCCATGTAGTGCCACATTCCTGATTGACCAATCAAATCCTGTGGCATGTTCCCCATTTGGATCATTATCATTTGCTCATCAATAAAGATGAATGAAACTGATTGAGTTTCATTCCACCAGCAGATCTGTGGAAAATCCAATTTGAACGCAATTAAAGCCGATTTTTTTTTTTGATTTTTCATCCATTTTAGGGGCCATATTTATAAAGTGCGGTATCGCAATTTAGTGATACCGCGCTTTATCGGAAAAGTACAGCCGTGGTCATACATCTATACCAAACTTTCGTTAATTAATGAACGTTCCGTTATAGAATACCATGCGGTAGTAATAACCTAGTTATCATTAATTTGCGATAACGATGGTAAATTAACGATCAATAAACTGATACTACGCCTTTATAAAAATGGCCCTAGGTCTCAATTTTTTTAATTTGTGGCTGAGTTTTTCAAATTTCTGCGTGATTGTTAACTCGATTTTTAAATTTTCTATGCAATTTTTAGATATTTCAATGTTTGCACTTTTGATAAAAAAAATTCCACTGGATATTCGAAACTGGCATTTCCGAACAAAATCAGGTTTGTTTTACGGAAACAGGACCAGATTTGTTTTGAAAACAGGACTCATCTCTACTCAACAGACATGTACTAATAGTTGTCCCGAACACTAATATCAATCCCGTCAATTTTATACATATTTCCACATTTTTATGCAACAATCTTTGCCAGCAAAATCTATAAATTAACATAAATTAAACATTATCCTATACTGCCCGGGACAACATATGGAAGTGTATGCATAATGAATAAAGTCAACGGAACATTAAAGGGGGACTGTGGTCTTCAATCAAGGTAAGGCCAGATGTTTACCTTTAAAAATAGCCACAAACCACCTCTCTACGTGCTGAACAATCCAAGACATGAAGAAATCACTGATCAGAAAGTTAGAAAGTGGGAGATTCAGAATCTGCTGTTACAAATACTAGTTCTCCTGCAATCTATGGTTGGCACATGCTCGTGCAGAAGATAGCAGAAGAAACCAGGAAGAGATCAAGTTACATTGACTGAAGGAGGAGTGAAAGAGACTTGCAATGGGAGGGGCAATGGAAACCCACAAGGGGGAGGAGACACAGGGAAGAGGGACTGTCGCTTGGTTTTAGAGCAGGAAGCAGGAAGTGCAGGGGATCTGGTGGTGTTGCTTCCATATCACACATAAAAATGTA
Source organism: Hymenochirus boettgeri (assembly GCA_019447015.1). Taxonomy (NCBI): domain Eukaryota; kingdom Metazoa; phylum Chordata; class Amphibia; order Anura; family Pipidae; genus Hymenochirus; species Hymenochirus boettgeri. The sequence continues at coordinate 33,271,737 of CM033473.1, read as the reverse complement.
AATATCTTAAAAACTATGTTAAAAAAAAGCAATTGTCAATTTACTTAAAGTCCTTTTTGGACCACAATTACCCTTTAAATTCATTTAAAAATCCCTCCAGGTTCTTTTTTCTGCAGAATATATTCAAACGTTTAAAAAAAAAATGAAACTCAAATTGTCCTTCGCCAGTTAAAAACATTCCTTTTAAAAACATGTTTTATGAAACTGCCATTTGGAAAACTCGTCCATTAGATAACATGTAGATTAAAAAATACTAATGAAGTAACAAGGAAGGGGGAATGTTGGGACTTTTGAGTTATTTCAATTCCACGAGAGCTGTCAGTTTGGAATGAAATGGACATTTAAATGAAATAATGCGTGCTAAGTGATAGGGTTCATGGCAAGCTTTTAACTTTAAACAAGGAACGTTTCCACTTGTAGATAATAAGAATTTTAACATACTTTCATGGCATGTATTGAAGCATATTAAGTTGTGTAGATGTTATTTTATCTTTTATTTTTCACATTATGGACTTATGAAACAGGCTACCGGAGACCATTAAACTCCAACGCGTTGTAGATGTTAAGAATCCATAGCTACAGTGCATTCTATGTTGGCAACAAGCCTTCACCTATTTATACTTAGATGATGATGGATCCAACTCATAAATGCAAAATGTGCAACAGGAATTCAAACACATTGGTCAGCGAACAGCCACAGCCTTATCAGAAAAATTGATAATACTCTGTGTGGTTGCAAATCTGAATGCCGTACTGTGTTTGGACGTCCATTCGGATGTTGAAACAAAAGTACTTCTGAGGGACAATATCTGTTTTTCCCGTTAAACCTTAGTCTGTTGTAACTGTTGGTTGAGAAGTTGTTTCCTACCTTTATATCTCAAATCATTGTCACTTTGTAGAGTTTATGTTTGCAAAAATAATAGCAATTCCCTGGCGGTGCTTTCCAAAGAAAATCTTTAGGCTAAAACACATTTTTTTCCTGACCAGAAACATTTAAATGACAACTACGACAACTCCTACCACCGAATACTGTTTCGTTGAGAAGCTACAGCACATTGCACATACAGTTTTAGGTTAATGCTCTGGGCATTAATGTATTAAATGGCATGTCCACCCTTAAAACAAAAAAACAGTTTGAATGTCAATTACCTACCCCCAACCCAAACTGATTAGGGATGGACTAGAACTCGAAATCGAGCCCGAGTTCAAGACAAACAAGAACTATTCGAACTAGTTCAGTTTGAAATGAACTTGCCATCCACAGCATAAATGGGGGGTTAAAATCATGTTTGCTAGCCTTGAAAGGAGATGGCCACTGGGAGAACTTGCCTCCTCCTCTACACATGCTCAAGCTTATAAAAAGCTCATTGAGCAGAGGGACATGGTCGATTTGCCAGAAAGGGAGGGAGCTAGTCATTAAATATTTGTTTACAAATGCATGTAATAAACTGGTAAAAATAGCAGTTGGGGTTCTAAGGGTGTCCCGCCCCCGCCCTTTAAAGATATTGCTGAAGCCAGGAGGAAACCTGGTAGAATCAGTTTTCTTTGTGCTGTAGCTCCTCAAAGAAACTATATTTGAAGGTAGGAATTATTAATCCTACCTCCCTGCCCCAGGTACTTTTTATTTTAATGGTTTAAAAAAAACTTTATACGCACTATAGTTCTCCTTTAGAGCAGTATATCATTTTCTGTCTAAGTTTGTCCTTTCTGAAAACAGCATTATTAGAGCAGACAACCTGGTCACTTTCCTCAACCCCTTTCCACTTAATATACAGTATAATAACTAACTAACCCACTGGCAATGTCTATAGCAAACTCTTGCATTAGGCCAACTGTTCCCATTAATATGGTTAGCAGGACATGAAATCCCCCAATTGCATATTTGTGTAGGTTCTAGTGGTATGCTGCAGTATATATGGAGCAGACATGCTACCCTTAGAGCTCCAAGGTTGGTTTTTGGGGAAAGCAGAGATTTTAATCTCAGCTTTAGTGGAGGTACCATGGCCTAAATTTATTGAGGAGGCTCTGATTGGTTATTACAGGTTTGTAATGTTCTTACGCAGCTAATTTAACTATGTTGCCCCATGATGTTTATTTGGCCTGGACAAAGTAATTTGCTAAGTAAACCCATATAGGCAAGTTCTCCCAGTGGCCATCTCCTTTCAAGGCTAGCAAACATGATTTTAACCCCCCATTTATGCTGTGGATGGCAAGTTAAGAATAAAACATCTTCTGCATACTTTATACTTTATAAAACAAGTTCATTTCAAACTCACGTCCTCTACCCCCCAATGCTGCTTTCCAAACTGTTACAGATGGTAAATGAGATGTGGAAAAAAAGAGTCTGGAGGAAGTTTTCCTTCTGAAAGGTCCCAAACACGGTGTTGGAACATGTGTTTCTGTAAAAACATTTTACATTACACCAGGTTAGGGCATAACGACTCTTACAGGTACTTGGTTTTATTCGCATTCTAAATCTGCAAGTGCAACTCTTTGCAGTTATAACAGCTGTTTCCTTTGTTCCTGTTTTCTTAACTTTAGGCTAAGCTTTTTTCAAGGGCTGCTCGCGTTCCCCTGTGCGTACTTAGAGACAAGAGAAAAAGGTCAGACATGATATATACACTAATTCAAACTGAACTTTATGGCACTGCATTTATTCCTGGTTAAAATACATTGGTGCATCAGTAAAAAGGGTGAGTGAATAGGATTCTGTAGCTTTTGTGATCACAGTGATTAAAGGTACAGGTGTAGGTGGGAGAATTCCATGCTGTAGGCTGGAGCAAATGGGATTACGACAAACAAACCTTTGATATTGGAAGAGGAAGACAAAAAACAGAGCCACATTTTCTAGGTGACTATTGGATTAGGTTGACACATTTTTGGTAAAATGCACTGGATACATTTGGTTAATGGAGAAACTGTCAAAATTCTGTAACTACATTATTCAATCTACAACAATCTACAGCTCCCCTGCCACATGTGGGATGTTCTATTCTCGGCTCATATGGCCACAGCATGTGGCAATGCCAGCACCATTCAAGTCAAGGCTTGGAAAGTTACCACAGCAAAGGCACTTCAGAAAAAGGCTGAGCTGCCACCATCTCTACATCAATAAGTGATAATTAGACATGGCCGAACTTTCAAATGTTCGGTCCGTTTTTGAACGTTCGAACTATATGGAAAATTCGAAAACGGACCCATTAAAGTCAATGGGAGTCAAATAGTTCGAAAAGTTCTAATGAAATACAATTAAAATATCAATGGTAACTTAATGTAAATGGCTGTGGGACCTGGGAAATGGTCTGGGAAACATGTTCCAATATCCAGGACTTTTGAAAAATCGATTTTACACTCACGCACGGTACTTTCGAGCTCTCGCGTTCAAACATTCGATAATTATCCCATGAACGACTCGCTAAATTTGATATTTACTCACATATTGGTATAATAGACATTTTACTTGCGGATTTGATATTTACTCGTGTATAGGTATAATAGACATTTTACTCGCGGATTCGATATTTACTCGCGTATTGGTATAATAGACATTTTACTTGCAGATTCGATATTTACTCGTGTATAGGTATAATAGACATTTTACTTGCGGATTCGATATTTACTCGCGTATTGGTATAATAGACATTTTACTTGCGGATTCGATATTTACTCGTGTATAGGTATAATAGAGATTTTACTTGCGGATTCGATATTTACTCGCGTATTGGTATAATAGACATTTTACTCGCGGATTCGATATTTACTCGTGTATAGGTATATAGACATTTTACTCGCGGATTCGTATTACTCGCGAATAGGTATAAGACATTTTACTTGCGGATTCAATATTTACTCGCGAATAGGTATAATAGACATGTTACTCGCGGATTCGATATTTACTCGCGATTGGTATAATAGACATTTTACTTGCGGATTCGATATTTACTCGCGTATAGGTATAATAGACATTTTACTTGCGGATTCGATATTTACTCGCGTATAGGTATAATAGACATTTTACTTGCGGATTCGATATTTACTCGCGTATTGGTATAATAGACATTTTACTTGCGGATTCGATATTTACTCGTAATAGACATTTTTACTTGCGATTCGATATTTACTCGTGTATAGGTATAATAGAAATTTTACTTGCGGATTCGATATTTACTCGCGAATAGGTATAATAGACATTTTACTCATGGATTCAATACTCGCAAATGGTATACTAGACATTTTACTTGCGGATTCGATATTTACTCGTGTATAGGTATAATAGACATTTTACTTGCGGATTCGATATTTACTCGTGTATAGGTATAATAGACATTTTACTTGCGGATTCGATATTTACTCGTGTATAGGTATAATAGACATTTTACTTGCGGATTCGATATTTACTCGCGTATAGGTATAATATACATTTTACTTGCAGATTCGATATTTACTTGCGTATAGGTATAATAGACATTTTACTCGCGGATTCGATATTTACTCGGGTATAGGTATAATAGACATTTTACTCGCGGATTCGATATTTACTCGCGAATAGGTATAATAGACATTTTACTTGCGGATTCAATATTTACTCGCGAATAGGTATAATAGACATGTTACTCGCGGATTCGATATTTACTCGCGTATTGGTATAATAGACATTTTACTTGCGGATTCGATATTTACTCGTGTATAGGTATAATAGACATTTTACTTGCGGATTCGATATTTACTCGTGTATAGGTATAATAGACATTTTACTTGCGGATTCAATATTTACTCGCGAATAGGTATAATAGACATTTTACTTGCGGATTCGATATTTACTCGCGTATTGGTATAATAGACATTTTACTCGCGGATTCGATATTTACTCGTGAATAGGTATAATAGACATTTTACTCGCGGATTCGATATTCAATATTTACTTGCGAATAGGTATAATAGACATTTTACTTGCGGATTCGATATTTTACTTTAAAACTTTATCCTGTGTAAAGTACAAAACAAAAGAAATACATTGATACGAATCTAGTTCCCTGTTTGCATATAATTATCTTGGCTGAGCTTTCCAATATTTGAAAACACTAATAAGGGTGGTTTGGGAAGTTTCAGTTGGGGAGGGGCAGGGCATACCTGAAGGGCCCTGGGCCTCCCCGCGAGTTTGGGGGCCAGGCTCCAGACTAACTCCTCTCTCCATGAAGGTGCAGCGACCAGCCATTAAATAATCAGACCCCAACTTCCGGAACTGAACCAGAAGTTCGGGTCTTTTAAACAGCTGGTCGCACGTATGTTTTTTTCATATGCACGATCAGCTGTTTACCATCCGGGGGCCCTGCGGTCGTGTGGGTGGCAAGGGCGGTAGTTATTCCACTGGGAAGGGACCATCAGGGGAGACTTGCTTAGGGCAGCAAAATAACCAGAACAGGCCATGCCCTTAGATGTACTAGTTTCTTGATTTTGTATGTTAAATGGTCTCTCTCTCTTTCTTCTTCTACCTTGAAGTAAAAGTCCATAGACAAGGTTATTATGGAAGGGCAAAGACTTGTTCATTTTAATAGTAATAAACTATCTTCTCTTTTAACATGTGGGGATGAACATTTAGTAAGGAGAATAAAGCCCAAAACTATGTTGATTCCCATTTAGCTCAACAACGATCTTTAAAGGAAAATTTACCCCCCTCCAAAAAAAAAATACTAAAGGACTTGCCTCAGCAACATTTTAGCATGGAAGACTCCACCCGGGTGCCCTTCCTTTACCTTTATGAGCTTGTTTTGGGTTCTGTTTGTTCCCCAAAGCTGAAGCTGGCATTTCCCTTCTCTGCCAATATTTTTGCCTTCATAACATTTTCTGCACATGTGTCATTTCAAACCCCCCCCCCCATGATGCAAGAATATATCAAATCAACAATATTCAAGTTGCAGAAGTGTTTGGGTGGTGCAAAGAGATTCAATGATTAGCACCTAATAGCAGCATCGAAGTATGAATGTCTCTAGCTCTCCCTGCCAACTGCAGCTATATTACCTTCTTAAAGGCAAAATTGTACCTTCTTGGAAGGTAGGAAGAATGTTTTTTGTTTATGCTGTGTAATAATAATGTAAGAATTATCATATTGGCTATCGACCTTCGTATTTACCTTCCTTTGTTGGAAGATTGACATTTTACTGTTTTTTTCTGCCTGTAGATTCAGAAGTCTGACATCATTCTTAAGTTGTCTGTGTAGATACTTTCTGTCTTTTCCAGTGAGCATGCTCATCCCTGTGTACAGGGAAGGAACAAAGGGTGTGGGTAATGTCACTCAAGCTACTGGAAGCAGGAAGTAATAATCCTTTTGGAATTATAACTTCTCACAGGCTGAAGATAGAGATGTGATCCAGGATTCTATTAACCTTGCTTTTTATTTGATTGACTACTATTAAACAGCACCACTGTCCAATTGGAAATTCACCTTTTGAAAGTTCTAAAAAAAAACATTAAAATACAATATTGGGCTAAACATTTCCACATGTGATTAGCTGCCATGGGCTGTTGTCTAATTTCACCTGCCATTAAGCCACAAAACTGGTGGCATGAACATTTCATGGCCATTTTGCTGAGATCCAATAGAAACCAAATTGCACAGTGGGAATCTTTTTAAGTAATGTTATTGGGTTAAATGTTCAAATAATCATAATTGCAAATTAACATTTCTTAATTCCTTTGTTGTGGAATATCCTAGTAGATAATATGAAATACAGTTATAAAGACATTGGATATAAACCCAAAGTATATATCAACAATATCATGATGTTCCAGGCCTTTCCCCCTGCTGGGATCCATCTAAGAAGACATAGTGGTTTATGTCCTCATCCTGGGTACAAAGCATGAAGGGAAAAAAGTAGAGCAAGGGGGAATTTGAGTATAATTGTCCTTTAAAGACTGATTTATTGATGCTACTGATATTGATTGATTAAACAGTCACCAATATGTCTTTCTTATACAGACATTATGGGCTAGGCCACACTGTCGCGGGTTTTCTAGCGCTTGCGTTTTGCGCATGCAATTCTTTCTAAAGCAGCAATCGCAGCGACGGTATTTCGTATCTCAAATGAAGACATTGCATGCGCAAACGCAGCGTAATCGCACACACAATCGCGTGTGATCGCATTTGCGGCACAGTGTGGCCGTGCTCTATATCGGACAATATGTCTTGATGGGCATTAATAGGCATATCATGATAGCTGATTTTGGCATAAATGTTTGGGTCAAGACAATGTATTTCTTCTCATATATGTGTACAAATCTGTCAACTATTCCATGATATACTGTCTGCAAATGTAATTGTCCAATTGAGTTTATAAATTGTCAGTTTATTCTAGTCTAATCTAATGCTTTGTTTTTTCACTAAATGTATGTTTTTGGAACCAAGTGGAACACGGTTATGAAGTTCCAACAGAACTTTCTGATTTTCGCTGAACTTTTCCCGGATTCTCGATAATTATTGAATTTTCTGAATGGAATATCCCAGAACTGTCAAATATTCGAAAATTATTGAATATACAGGACGATTTCACGATTGTGAACTCTTGATTCTGAATACGGGAGAAATAGTGAATACAAGAGCCCTTGGTTTAGAATATTCGTAAATGACCGGGTATCTGATGCAGAAACTCAAAAATAGCAGGGGTGCCGACCCATGATGCACGGTGTATAGGAAGTTATGAATGGGCATTTCGGACGATAATTGTGCCAACGAACCCCAACCGGCCGTTGGGATGGGGTTCGTTACCTGACCGCTGGGCGGATCTTCGAACAAGCGGACCTTGGAAAGTGCCCATACATACAAGCCTGAAATGGCAGTTCATACATTCTTGCGTCGCGGGTCGGCACCTGCCATTGCACGTGTTCGAACTTTTAGTTTTTTTTATTTAAGTTTTGGATATATGTACGTTTCCCCAGCCGTTTCCACTAATTTAATATTGCTCTCGGATTTTTACATTTTTCTGAAAATCTTTTTTGAAATGGTGTTTTTATCCCAGTTAGTAATCATACATAGTCATAAACATTATTATAGTTATTTAAAGTGCTGAAAGTAATTCATTCTCTGTTTATATCATTCTGCTACAATAAACCAAATGCCTAATTGTAAAACTGCTATTGGTTTAGAGCATCAATTTAATATTCTTTCATGCATCCCCAGAATATTTGTTTAATTAGTTACACATTTACATTGCACCTTTCCCAATATGCGATGAAATAATGGGCAGGAAATGGGCAAATCAGTGTAAATCCCAAACTAACCCTATAATACATCGGGTAGCGATCGTAGTGCTTGTTCTACTTCCAAAATCATTTGGAAAATTTACAAAACAGAGCCACGCAAGAGATGCAAAAGGGGTTACGTTTTGCGCTACAATTTAGCATGAAATTGAACGCCTTTTGAATGAGGCGTAAGCTAGCGTTAGTTACCCACTATGTAGAAAATCTCGGGCAGGTTAGAAACGGTGCCTGAAAATATGATATGGCCCTGTCAATCTCCAACATCACATTTAGTTGTTTTGTTCAGGTTAATTAACTGGACTTGAAGTTTAGTTCTTGAAGACGTTTCGCTAGTCATCCGACTGGATCTCCCAATTCAGAATGACTTGTACAAGAACCTTTTGCAATAACCTATAGTGTGTCTCAATATGCAACAGCAAGGTGTTAGGGACTATGTGAGTGTAAAGGTGCCCATATACATTACAGCTAACCTGACAGACCGTTCCACAACATACACTCAATTTCGAAGGATTCGACTTTCCAGATCTTCTTTGGGACCGACATACGATTGCAAAACGAATGGTTATGAATGGGACCTCGCGATCGTATGTCAAATGCAAAAAGGATCCGGACAGGCAGTTCCTCCAAAATTGATTGTATGTTGAGTATCGGTCTACCAGGTAAGCAGTAATGTATGGGCACCATAAGGCTCTAAACATTCCAATACTCATGGTGGTGGAGTATGAATTTACTCTGTATTACTGGTCACTATTAGAGATGTCCGAACTTCGCAAAATCCGGTCCGCTCAAGGATCCGCGAATTTACGGGTTTTCGCATATTTTCGAAAATTTTCGAAAATACGAGAAAACTATTATTTTTGAAAATATGTATTTTCGAAAATACGAGTAATCCTCATAATTTTGAAAATTTTCGAAAATACGTATTTATGAAAATAAGAGAAATCCGAGAAAATCCGCCGTTCGCGAACGGGATAAATCCGCGGCGGATCCGGGTTCGGATCCGCGAACCGACCATCCCTAGTCACTATGAGTAATTGCCTTGCTCAGTGCTCCCTAGAAATCTACCAGTGTTCACAGAATGGCTCAGGAAACTATAATATCTAGATCACCCCAAGCCCTGAAACAAAGGAATTAGGTGGGACTTTTACAGGGGTTGGTATTGGAAGTTATCAGACACTTGGAACATTTCAAGAGCAGTTACAATTAATCTACGTATATTACATAAGTGTAATATTTTATAATGGGAGCTGCAGTGGTATATATCCTTTTAAAAATCACTCAGCTATGTCACTAAGTGACTCATTTCTTATATTTCTTATATTACTAAACCCAACAAGAACCGAAAAAAGTATTAAAAGAGGGGAATACAGTTTTATTCATAGACTCCTCAAAATTATACCAACTTCATTTTTGTTTAAAAAGACATATATAAAAATATCTCTAAACTAGTGCCATGGTCTTAACTTAGTAACTTTAAAGTGTTTGTATCAAAGCCTCTAAAGGTATATCACTAGATGATGGTGCTTAAAGTTCGATACTTATCGTTCCACAGTACAGATGTTGAGATGACCCTGTTGGATCCTCTTTTTAGCTGTTAACTGTTAAGCACACACCCCGATCCTTTTAGGAGCACGGTGTTGGATAGTCGAGTTGGGATCCAGGCTATCACCTGTTTTTTTGTGGTAATTTCCTTAAGGAGGGCTCATCCCTAGTTTTTCATAGTTTTTCTTATTTTTCTTATATCTCACTGCTCCTCCCATTCCAGTGGGAGGAACCTGCTGGATCTGCTTCCTGTCACTTCATAACCAATGTCTCTCTCCTCCTCCACAAAGATTTGGTTAACCAGATAGCTGCTGGGCTGGGATGTTCCTTTAAGTTACAGAAGGTAGCTTGGGGGTTTAAATTAAGGTGTGGAATAGGGACAAGGCTAGAATTTAAATGCAATTGGATGAAGTAATCAGAAAATAAGAAAATAATGTGCCCCTTTACATTATAATATAAGGATATTATGCCACATCAGAGTTCCTTGCCCTGTATAAAATAATCTTTCCAGTGTATTTCTTTTTTACTAGTAACATAATATAAAAAAATACAAAGGTTCAGGATTTGAACCTGTGACCTTGTGGGCTGTATGCTTCTAAAACAAGCATTTTAATAGGTGAGCCACCACAGCACATATAAGGTATACCCCATGATCTATTATTTAAAGGGTATGTCCACCCTTAAAACAAATTTTTGATATAGTACTCCCCCTGGTCCCCCAGCCCAAACCGCTTCATTTCTATTTTTAGAAAATAAAAAAACTTTTACTTACCTCCCCTCTTTCCTCCACCGCACTGCCGGCCCTCTGTTTGCGAGAAAATGCAAGCAGAGGGGCGGGACCGGCAGTCGCGTCTGTGATTGGCTGAGCGGCAGCCAATCACGGACGCGGCTGCCGGTCATTCAGTGCAGCAGAGGAAAGAGGGGAGGTAAGTAATGTTCGGGGCACTTTCTAAAGATAAAAATGAAGCGGTTGGGGCTGAAGGAACAGGGGGAATACTATATTAACAGGGATTTATGCTAGGGGGAGGGAATCGGGAGAGGGAGGGGGAGAAGGGCTGCAGTACGCATGCCAAACTTCTCCCGGAGGCCAGGTAGGAGGCAGAGTCCTAAATGGACTCTGCTAGCCTCCTGGTGGGCAGTTTTTGGGACTTTGGGGGGGACTACAGGAGAACCATATGGAGTTGGGATGTGAGGTAAGGATTAAACTACACTACATGATGGGGCCAGTAGTTGGGGGGATTATAGTTTTGGGGGTGGACATGCCCTTTAAAATGACGGTAGGCAACATCTGACCCAGGGCGTAGTAGCTGACATCCCCTATTGCTGATTTTCTTACTTATTACCACTGTGGCTGGTAGCGAGAGGAAAATGAACCCTGCATGAACCAGCTTATCCTGCCCATCCTCACTCATGTGGCAGAGTCCTAAATGGACTCTGGTGTAATTTATAAAGTCAGATTTAATTTTCATGCCAACCAATATTTTTACATTGTTTTAAAGACACAGTTTACTGGGAAAATGGCTTTTCTCGGTTAAAATTTATTTGTCCCCAAACCAGTTTTGGATAATACAACAGCCCATCTCTACTATTAAATAACTGCATATTGGGAGGAACACAGTGACTGACACTATACCTGTAAGGGGGATTAAAAAGTAATTTTAAGTCATTTAATTTTTAGGAAAATATTACCTGTGACATTCAGGTTAACCCTGTAACTACAAGAAGTGCATAGAATGTCCGTCAAATGTCTGTGTGTTTTAAGTAAACACACTTCTTCTCCTTTAAGTATGAGGTCAAGATCAAGAATATACTGATTTAGCAATGTCATTGTAATTAAATAATATAATATCCTTCTATTTGGCTGACACTCAAAATTCCTTTTCTGGTAAAAACAATCTTTTATCTACTGTACATTTCTTTTGAGAGGCATGTTGATTTCTCATAATGCTAATCTACCATTAGAGGGCGCATAGAAGTTTCCTAACCTATAACATATCCTGTGCTCGATTTAATAAAACTTGAATGGTTTTTTTAATTACTGTAAATTTCAATTGTGGTGTCTGCTCCTTTATTTTATGATTTTCTATGCATTTTATAGACATTACTGAAACAGAACAAGACACAGGTATGCCAGTTTGCGCCAGTACCCTACGGTGCTGTATACATGTGAATTCCAATAGCCACTCTTCCAGCCAATCAGAAAGTCAGCCTGCAAGCTAGTTCACAAGCCAATATTTCATCTCTCTCTATATACATATATACATATTGCGCACAATTATTATTATGGCTATTAGCCCGCTGTTTTTTCACACTTACTGTACAAGCACCGCTATAAACCAACAGTATTACCATCCGGAAGACAATAGCTCATAATAATTCATGCAGCGCTTTGCAAAAAATATGTTGCCGCACATCAACCCCCCTCAATACTAAAAAATATGTGTTAGTATCTATGGCATCCATGTCAGACAAGCTGATGATTGTAAATATATATATTAATTAATATCAATATTATATATGTATATTTATATTATAAAAATGACTTTAAAAGGACCTTTCCAGGTCTCTGACATCTTCTCGGTCCTCTTCTCCTCCATGTTAATCTTCTCCTTCTTCTTCTCCTACTGCTGCTGCCCTCTTCTTCTTTCTTTTCTTGAATCCAGAGTCTTCCATCTAATTTCATGTCCCGATGTCTTCTTAGCTTTGTGCGGGTTTGCACTGCTTTATATAGCATAGCGGAAGTGCAACCTCCAAATAGGATTGGTTAATATTTTAATATTGACCCATCACATTTAAAGAATTATTAAAATATTATTGGTAAATAGACCGATCTGGTCTAACTTGCAAACTGTCAGTGACAAGACGAATGGGAAGACGCACCTTGCAAGAAGCCTGATTGGGGACAGACTGCAAAGACAAAAACAGAGCAGACCGGGAAGGGAATCTTTTGGTAAGTATTACAGCTGATAGAGAGCGTACAGAGGGATGTGAGAACTTAGTGGTTCAGGTCCTCACCCTGGGTACTTCAGGTAGTGAAGATAGATGGGGAAGGAGGAAGGTATAATTGCCCTGTTATATTGAGTAATATGTGATAAAGTAATTGTGGTGGGTGCAGTTGAAGTTCTCCTTTTATGCAGCTTTGTTAATGAGACCTGAAGAATAATGACTGTCCTTGGGACAGCGTCTGGTCTGTTTCATGTAAGAGCTACTGCTACTGATATGGTGGTTGAAAGTTCATTATTATTAGGGAATAAATGGACATGGTCCTACTGTGAGGTAATTAGAGACACACAGAGCCTCTCCTCTTTTGGGAAAGTTCTTGGCTTAAGTGCCATCAATATGTCTTTAAATAGAGCCCCAAGGATTCTGTCACCACTGGCTCTTAAGATATAATTTACTGATTTTTGCATTGTCAATCGCCACTTCAGTCCTAGTTCTCTACAATGTTCAGCCATTATCCTCTGTTCTATAAGTCTGGGATCTGATTTCTATTAGACTAGAGGTTAAGGTGGTCATCTCCTAGTAACAAGTAGCTGTTGCCTGTATAGTAAGAAAACTTACAATACAGTGGAGTTTACTATAACATTACATTGGCCATTTCAAGGAGGTTAAAACTTTGGGGCTTGTGTAATAAGAGGTGCAAACATATTTTTTCTTGGCAATCTGCATCATCCAATCAGATGTTTTTTTACTTGGTTCCTGCTGTTAGAGAACATCTGATTGCACATTTGTGATTTAGCAAATCTTACTTTTTTGGGTGGGGTAAATTAATTTTAAACAATTAGTGATGGACGAACTTCCTGAAATATGGCTCCGAACTTCAGTAAAAGTTAGGAAGTACGGCAGGTTCGGAAATTGAAGTTAATGGGGAGTAATAGTTCGAAAAAGTTTGGATAAAAGACAAATAAATTGGCAATGGTAACTTACTGTAAATGGCTGTGGCACCTGGGAAATGGTCTGGGTAACACGTACACTTCCACCACTATCAGACTATTGACGGCTCTCCGAATGCTACATTCAAGGTTTATGGCCAATTTGAGGGTTACTTAAATCGTAGGCTACACTCAAGAGTTACCAAAATCAAAGGCTACATTCAAGGGTTACCAAATGATACATTCAAGGGTTACCGAAATCGAAAGGCTACATTGGAGGGTTACCGAAATCGAAAGGCTACATTGGAGGGTTACCGATCGAAAGGCTACATGGGGGTTACCGAAATGAAAAGGCTACATTGGAGGGTTACCGAAATCGAAGGCTACATTGGAGGGTTACCGAAATCGAAAGGCTACATTGGAGGGTTACCGAAATCGAAAGGCTACATTGGAGGGTTACCGAAATCGAAAGGCTACATTGGAGGGTTACCGAAATCGAAGGCTACATTGGAGGGTTACCGAAATCGAAAGGCTACATTGGAGGGTTACCGAAATCGAAGGCTACATTCTGGGGTTACCGAAATCGAAGGCTACATTCTGGGGTTACCGAAATCGAAAGGCTACATTCTGGGGTTACCGAAATCAAAGGCTAAGTTCGAGGGTTATTATCAAAAATATTTCTGCAAGTTCAAAACTCCCGAACTAGTTTGTAGTTCAGATAGATCGGAGTTCGTATGAACTCATACAGGGTTATTGCACACTTTGCGCAGTGTTCTATACTAAAGCTGGGTAGACACGTGCAGGGTTATTCAATAAAAGTTCTTATTGTTAAAAATGGTGATAATTTTGATCAGATGTTAGCTTTCAGATGTTAAATAAGATCTGATTGGTTGGGGCAAAATTAGCACCATTCTTAATGATAAGAACTTTAATTGAATAACCCTGATAAAGTTCGACCCGAACTCAGGTTCTGGTTCTAGTTTGAGTTTTGGTCCATCACTAGTAAACAGGAGCCATGTTTTAAAAGCTTTGTCCAGCTGGAAGCACCTGGACCAACACCCACTACTTAGTTATATCACGTTTCCATTTCTAAGGTTCTGAGACGGGGATGAATTCAGGGAAACATTTTGACACTGAAATAATTAGGCTTTTTTTTATAACCTCGTAACAAAACACTGCTAATGTGTTTCTACTAGTAGCATTTAAAGGTTCCGATGTTCAGTTTAGTCTTCCAAATGCTTCCTGCTTTATTACGAGGTCATAGAAAATGATTTATTTGTTTTTAAAGAAATTCCACCCTATTTAGGAAGGAGTTGGGGGGGGGAGATGTTGACTCACCCCCATGGTGATAAGTTGTTCATGTGCAGAAAACTGCAGGAAGACATCAAGTTAAGGAAGGGTCATCCAACAAAATGGGTTGCTTTCTCTGCAGCTGTTAAGGATCGAGTTTCATAGTCACCTGCCACAATTCAATATAGGAACCTGCCTGTCAGACACAGACTGGTAATTACACCATTTACATCCATGTCTTTTCTTTAGGCTCCTGCAACTAAATTGGAGGGGTGGGGAGTCTTAGTCTAAATAAGGTTAAAACGATGATATCATACAAATGAGCCAATAAAATTCTTGATCGTCCTAGCCTCCATAAAACTTCACAACTCCTCTAAGACAATGCATTTTTTGGACTAACTTTAACAGTGATATTGCTTGTGTTTCTTTTAAAGGATTTAATGTCCCTGATTATTGCCCTTTTTTCATTTCTAGTTATCGCTAAACGAAGGTGTACGATTTATACCGTGATATAAAAAGGATTATTTTAATATTTATCTTATCTTTTTTTTGTCTTTTCTACATGTTTTTCAGTCTGAGTCATGTTTGGCTCCATAAAATCTTGGCCAAAAAATTGTTACAAGTTTCAAAAAGAATTTTTATGAATTAGACCTTTCATTCCCAAATTAAAGGAGATGCTGGTCTAAACAACATATGTCTAAAAAGATGAGAAATTGGTTCCTTGCATATTTTATTTTCTTTGCCTTCGCAGTGTCATTGGAGTTTATAAACATTTACAAAATCCCTCTAGTTTGCCAAAGCTTTTTAAACATTGTGAAAGATCCCAGGGGAATAAAATGCTTTGTAGATTTAATTGAATGTAATATATACTATGTTAAGGAAATACTTTGGCAAACATTTGGTTTTATAACCCAAAGTTGCTGATTTAAATGATGAAAACTTGTTTGTAAATTACAATTCCAAGCATTACATGATTTAGAGAAATACAGAATTATATACAAAAAAAAACACCTGGTGTTTGCCCCATAACCATTTTTATGACCTGGGCATGCTCAGTAAGCAACTCTACAATCTCTAATTTACAATCTCTGAAATAAGGACAGTAGAGAAGTTTATAGACATAAATATAAGATAAAAATATTGATTAGACAGTATATAATGAGACAGATAAATAGATAGATATAGATAGAAAGATAGAAGTTCATATTTAGTGAAGAAATGTAAACTCTTTGTTCTCTGCATCTAATCATTTCATATCTGGGTCAGCATTGTTGGACTTGGACTAAGCAGAATAGATGGAGCCTGCAGCTATACTTTATGGTCTACGGCTGATTTCCTGACTTTTTACCATATGAAAGTGTTAACGTAAAGCTATTTTGAAGGAAACCCTATTTAATGGTATATTAAAAAAAACACATTCCAAGGAGCTATTCAAGAGTAAATAGTATGTTTGCATAATCACGTTAAACTCATCACCAAATCTGCATCTTTTGCACTATTTAATTTCTACGGTTGACGTGTCCTGTTATAGACATCAAACCTACAGTTCATTAATCTTTAGAAGAAAAAAAAAATCGACTTCCAGTGGAGATGTTAAGTTGGAAAATAAACGCTCATTGCATTTTCCACATTCAAGAGAATGCCATGTTCCTTGGGGAGACAGTAAATTGAAAATAAGGCTGTTTAAGTTTGGCCTACAGGATATGCCTGCAAAAGTACACATAATGAAATAGTGAAAAAATCTGTTTGTGCCCATTCCTATAAAGACTATGGGTCATAATGTTCTCAGACCCTTGGGAATGGTGGGGTCAAGTAGATGAAAGAAACAAAGAAGAATGTAGATGGATTTGAAATGAAATGTTTGAGGTTTTTGTCTTTTCTATTGGGATTGAGGGAAGAAAACCCAAAAGAATACTTATATTGTGGATTTTAATATGGCACCTCAATAGACAGCTGCAAACTATACCCCTACCCCGTCTATCTACAATGAGGACTTAAACCACTTTAATAGCTCCTAAACGTTAACTGCATTTCCGAATTGCAGGCCTGCCTAGCCCTGGCTTCTATTGTCCCAGGGCCTAACCAATTAGAAAACACATCACAAAACACAAAAGCACATCTTCCTATTGGATAGATCCTGGGCAAGGTAGGGATGGAGCCACAAAGGACTGGTGATCGGTATAAAAATGAATGAAAGATTATGATAATAGAATATGATAAAATAATAATAATATTAAAGATAAACCCAGGGTGAGGACCTAGTGGTTTAGTTCCTCATTCTGGGTAGTCTCAATGGGAGGGGAATTTCCAATGTCCTTTGTGCTTTCCCACCAATCCAGACATGTAGGGAACAGATTCACAGAGAGTCATCTTTAAGGCTGAGGCCACATTGCAATGCACAGGAATCGCGCACAAAATCGCGAGCGTTATCACACACGATTGTGTGCGCTTTTCTTGTGCGTTTGCGTTTTCCGCATGCATTTTTGCCTTTCCGCGTTATGGAAATGCTGCGTTAACGCACCAAAAATGGTGAACGCATGCGTTACCAAAACCCAAACGGACGCGCAATCGCATGCGCATTGGAAATCGCGAGAATTTTTGCGTTCCCGCGATTTCCATTTTAGCGGCCGCATTCGCGAAAAGGCTTGCGCAAACACGCGAAAAACGCGCTAGTGTGGCCTAGCCCTAAGTAATCAAGAAAAATAGGGAGAGTTTAAGGCTTATAGAGCTCCCCTCTCATATATGCTCCCCTCTCATATATATTTATACATGTAAAATACCTCTCTGGGTATTTTACATGTAGCCCATATGGAACTGCTAAACCTATTAAGAGGTACTGAAATTTGTCATTCAGCTGAAGAGCCTGTTCAAAAGGCTTGTCTTCTGATATGAATGGCTTGTCTTCGGAGGATGAATGGCGTGTCTTCGGATATGAATGGCTGTGTCTTTAATTATGTATGGCTTGTCTTCTGATATGATTGGCTTGTCTTGATTAGAATGGCTTGTCTCTTGATATGAATGGCTTGTCTTCTGATATGAATGGCTGTCTTCTGATATGAATGGCTTGTCTTCTGATATGAATGGCTTGTCTTCGATATGAATGGCTTGTCTTCTGATATGAATGGTTGTCTTTAATTTGTAGGGCTTGTCTTCTGATATGAATGGCTTGTCTTCGGATATGAATGGCTTGTCTTCTGATATGAATGGCTTGTCTTCTAATTTGTATGGCTTGTCTTCTGATATGATTGGCTTGTCTTCTGATATGAATGGCTTGTCTTCTGATATGAATGGCTTGTCTTCTGATATGAATGGCTTGTCTTCTGATATGAATGGCTTGTCTTCTGATATGAATGGCTTGTCTTCTGATATGAATGGCTTGTCTTCTGATATGAATGGCTTGTCTTCTGATATGTGTAGGACATCAATTTTGTTTTACGTCACCCTTGTACCCCAAACAAATCCCTTAAATTTCCTTTCATTGCTTCTACAGTAAAACAACGCAGTCCATATCAAAACAACCCGTGTAAATAAACGAAAATTTCATTACTCCAATAAAACTTTTGCAAATTCCCTGAACCGCGTCGTAATTAGACCAATAAAATGATCTGAAATGTGTCCATATAAAACCTTCACTGTTTCTCATTGTTTAATTGTTCATTTTCCCCTTTACGTTCGCCAACTTCCACAAACAGGCGTCATCTTACAAGTATTTGTCAAATCCCATTAGTACAGTTTAATGTTAATCAAATGTACACATTGAAGTCCAAAATCCACAGCCAAAGAAACAAAATCCTTGGGTTACACTCTCTAATATACGATCATCGGTAGTTCACGATATTGCAATAGATATTGTGACTGAGCACAGGAAATAAATATTGTTAGCAATATCCCTACACAACGTTCCAGAGACAGAACGAACAATCTCAAAGCAGAAGGTTTAATGTATTACACAGAAGCATATCAAGGACTGTTTCCATCTCAAGTAATTCGACCCCCTTATTAAATTCTCACCTTTGAGGACCTGCTTTTGACATTCTGCTGAATCAAGATACTCTTTGTAATGGTACCTCATTGCGAAAACATTCTCTGTTTATAAGCAAGGCCTGCCTTCTGTTTATTTTCCCTTGATCAGAGGATAATCTGTGAGAATGTTGTTTGATTGGAGTTCACAGAACATTCTTTTGGTTCTTATTGGCAGTTTAGGAAACTAATTTGGTTGGCCTAGAACCATCCATTGGTCAGAATGGTATAATCTCCCAAGTTAAAATTGTCAGTTTAAAGGCAAAACAAGAAAATCTATATAATGTAAGGCAACCCCCCAACCCTAAAGGACAGCAGCATTTGTGATTGGCTGAGATTTAGCCAACCACTGATGTGGCTGCTGGTCAGCAGAGGAAGCCAAGGGAACGAGGTCAGGTAAGTACATTTAGGGGCTGATTTAGATGTTGTAAATATAGAATTTAGGGTTGAGGGGATTGCCTCACCTTATAAGAATTATTATTTTTTTTTTAGAAGGACAGATGCAAACGCCGAGTAGAGATGTTCGAAACTGTTGAGTTTCGTTCCGTTTTCGAATTTTCGGGAAATTTTAAAATTCGAAAATGGACCCATAGAAGTCTATAGGATTAAAAAATGTGAAAGTTTCTGTCCATTTTGAGGGACAAACAGTAATAGTAGGTTACTGTAAATGGCACAAGGACCTGGGAAATGGTCTGGGGAACCCGTAAATAGAACCAAAACATCTTTTAAAACTATCTCTCCTCACAATCGGGCTGTTTTCAAGCTTCCGCATTCCATATTCGAGAGTTACCGAAATCGATCATTTCTTTTGAGGGTTCGATTTTAGATTTTCAAAAACCTCTACTTTCGATCTTCGATAATACTCTATTTTCTTTTTTCGATAATCCTCTACTTTTGATTTTCGATAATCCTCTACTTTCGATTTTCGATAATCCTCTACTTACGATCTTCGATAATACTCTACTTTCGTTTTTTGATAATCCTCTACTTTTGATCTTCGATAATCCTCTACTTTTGATCTTCGATAATCCTCTACTTTTGATCTTCGATAATCCTCTACTTTTGATTTTCGATAATCTTCTACTTTTGATTTTCGATAATCCTCTACTTTCGATTTTTGATAATCCTTTACTTTCGATTTTCGATAATCCTCTACTTTCGATTTTCGATAATCCTCTACTTTTGATTTTCGATAATCCTCTACTTTCGATTTTCGATAATCCTCTACTTACGATCTTCGATAATCCTCTACTTTCGATCTTCGATAATCCTCTACTTTCGATCTTCGATAATCCTCTACTTTCGATCTTCGATAATCCTCTACTTTCGATCTTCGATAATCCTCTACTTTCAATTTTCGATAATCCTCTACTTTTGATTTTTGATAATCCTCTACTTTCGATAAACATCGAAACCTATAAAAATCGGGGTTCTGTGTAATCCGGGAGTTTCGAAAATTTAGTCGAAACCCTCAGATTTGATTTGAAACTGGGTAGAACCCACATTACAGTGGGGCCATCAGTGGGGCATGGTGGGGTGGACATGCCCTTTAATGTTCTGCCTTTATCTAGTAATATTCTTTGCACATAATTGGTAAGGGATTTTTGCAACATGCCACACATGGTGTCAATATCTCGACCGATGTATTTAATGAATTTGATAGAGGATATTGAGCGGTTGATTGAACAAATTAAGATCGGGTCAGGTGGCTAATTTTCTGTCTTCCAGTCCCCATCTTCCCGAGATTTCAAGCTGAAATTTGCAGAATATTTACAGTGCAAGGTGGAAAAGGGTCAAATATTTGATTGCATTGTCTTGATCGAATATGGCCTGATATATGGCCTATGTAAAGTGCTATGCCATTGGTCCATTTAGGGAAAATAGATCAATGCTAAATTTTACTTATATTTGCATATACATTCATACAAATTCTATCAGGCATTACACATTTCTATAAAATAACATAACACCTCCACATGGTGTTAATTACAATGAACTAATTTGTCCCCAAGGGGCAGTGACCAATTCCATGGTGGCCACATCCCCAGTTAAATTCCTCTATATTATGAAAAAATTGTGCCTGACAAGTGCCTTTTGGGGATTAAGGGGTCCTGCAGCTCGAAACCAGGACCAACATTGGATCTTAGAAGAGCCCTTATTGCTCTAGAGAAGAAAAGTAGAACTGTGATACCTTTTATTGGCTAACTAGACAACGAAAATAGCAAGCTTTCGGGGGACCACCTGGTGAGTGAGATCTGGATGGTAATGTAAAATAAGTTAATATTTGGCCATAAAACTCATGTCCCCATTAAAGGAACACTAAATCCCTTTTTTAAGTATATTCCATCTGTTTCTATTATTCACAGGGAGGTGAGAATGCTTATTCCCACCTCCCTGTGAATAATAGAATGCTCGGGGGACACTGGAACTTACCTTACCGGTACTCCACTCGCAGATGCTTCTGAACTGTCAGCCGCTCTGTCCCGACCACGCGCTCTGTCTTTTGTATTGGCGCTTGGTCGGTGCAGAAGCAGCTGTGAGTGGAGCACGGTAAGGTAAGTTCCAGTGTCCCCTGGGCGTACTATTATTCACAGGGAGGTGGGAATAAGCATTCTCACCTCCCTGTGAATAATAGAAACAGATGGAATATACCTTAAAAAGGGGATTTTGGTGGTTTAGTGTCCCTTTAAGTCTGCAGTTCAGGGAATGAAATTTCTGAATTAACTTGTAGTCCCACTCCTCCCGTTGGTGATTGTCTACTTTCGATTTTCGAAAATCGTCCACGTAAGAAAAAAATCGAAAATTAAAAAAATCCGGGTTCCGGGAAATTCGGGAGTTCAGAAAGTTTCGTCAGGACTTCAAAACCCTCAGATTCGATTCGAAACTGGGTTCTATTAGAAAACACATGACATCTCTATTAAACAGCAGCTGTCCAGATGCACTGGCCTGGGGGGGGGTTTAGAACATGTGTAGACATTATTATTTTTAATGGACTAATATATGATGATACATGATGCTCCTTAGGCCCCACAATGTGTATAGGGGAGGGTGTATAGGGTAGGATGCATAGGGGAGGGTGTATAGGGGAGGGTATAAAGGGGAGGGTGTATAGAGTTGGGTGTATAGGGGTGGGTGTATAGGGGAGGGTGTATAGGGGAGGGTTAAATTGGTGGGTGTATAGGGGGAGGGTGTAAGGGAGGGTGTATAGGGGTGGGTGTATAGGGGGTGGGTGTATAGGGGTGGGTGTATAGGGGAGGTGTATAGGGGAGGGTTTATAGGGTGGGTGTAGTAGGGAGGTGTATAGGGTGGTGTATATAGGGAGGTGTATAGGGGGAGGGTGTATAGGGGTGGGTTGTATAGGGGAGGGTGTATAGGGGAGGGTGTTATAGGGGAGGGTGTATAGGGGTGGGTGTATAGGGGTGGGTATATAGGGGAGGGTGTATAGTGGTGGGTGTATAGGGGTGGGTGTATAGGGGAGGGTGTATAGGGGAGGGTGTTTAGGGGAGGATGTAAAGGGGAGGTTCACTGCAACCTCTCTGATTCTGCTTTGCAAATTTGATTCCAGGATGTTCTTTACAGCCACTTGCATCGAAACCAAGAGAATGTCATCATTTTCTATTGGTCTAATAAAAAGTATTGCAAGGATTAAGATAGAGGGTTTCATGCATTTTTCTATAGATATGAATACAATGTTCATATCTATATGCAGCGTTTCCAATCTCAGGAGAGATACAGCAATTGTCATAATGAAGACGTTTTAATGTGGACCAAATAAACCGCATTTGGTATTTTAGGTGCAACTACTGCACACTATACAGTATGTACATGCCACTTTGCAGTCTCTGTAGAAAACAAACACGAACAGACAATATTTCATCTTGTTGCTAGATTCTTCCTATAAAAATACACAGCAACGGTCGGACTGGCCCAACAGGATACCAGTGAAACCCCTGGGCCCTCATATTTCCTGGGGACAACATCCAAGTCCACAGTAACATCTATTTCTTTACTTCTGACTAAACAACTAATTCATGGTGTGGCCTCCCGTCTGTCTCAGCTAGGCCTTATTTACTCGGATTAGAGCTCCTAATAGATTCTGATGGTTTATTCCGTTTTATAGTCAAATGCGTTTTCATCCAATTGCACTGCAATTGAACTTCCTTGCTCATTCCCACATCCTGATTGGTTGCCCAGTGCATTAAGGGAAAGCCCACAGAGACCCCAGAATGAATGCTGTTTAGGTCAACTTTAACATCCAAACAGCAACATTTCTGTGGTGCACTGTGCACAAGCCAGGGTTTCAGAAGGAAATACCAAATGCTTTTTCCTTTCTGTCTTTATTGCACTTTCAGGGCTATGTACGTTTTATTCTTCCACTTTTTTGGACTGTATCTTCTCCCACAGTTTTTGAGCGGTACAGACGTGCGGGGCATATAGGAGAAGTGTGCTATTACCTAGCTAAGGAATCTGCAGAAGCGTTACAGCGTTATCGGCGAATTTCCCCCCATAGATTATAATGGTAACAATCCTCAAATGTGGATATTTCAAAACTGTTTGTTTCATGATCATAAATACAAACAGTGATACTCCCAACCCCCCACACAGACACAGGTACACCCACCTACTGACCTACCTTTCGATTCCTGTGGCATCCTTACTTAACTATAATCAAAAAATTAATTTTGATCAATCATCCATAAAAGTTAGTTATATGGTCATACATGCAAAAACACATACCCCCAACCTCATACAGGTACACACACCTACTGACCTACCCTACCATTTCCTTGGCAGCCATACTTAAAGGGTAACTAAAGTCAAAAAAACTAATTTTGATATATCCAAAAATGTTAGTTTTATGGTTGTAAACACAAAAAAGACATACCCCAACCTCACATATGTAAATACACCTACTGACCTACCATTCTATTCCAGTGACAGCCTTACATAAAGGGTAACTAAAGTCAAAAAAGATCATTTTGATTTATCCTCAATAAAAGATAGTTTTATGGTTGTAAACACAAAAAAAGACATACCCTCTCAACAAGACCCATGTACACACACCTACTGACCTACAATCCCATTTCCATGGCAGCCATACTTAAAGGGTTACTAAAGTCAAAAATTCCAACCTGATCCAGGTACACATGCCTACTGACCTACCCTTCCATTTTCATGGCAGCCATATTCAACTATAGTGTAATCATCAACAAAGCATACTCAAAGGGTAACTATAGTAAATAAAACATTTTGACCAATAATAAAAAAAATAGTTTTTAGAGTACACACCAACTGACATGCCCATTCATTCCTGTGACAGCTATATTTAAAGGGTAAGTAAAAAACAACAATGTCCTCAACATTGCCATTATTGAATTTTAAAATCTGCAGCACAAACACACACATTCCCTTCCAAAATGCAGCCTTTCAAGCCAAATTCAAAGTTTATACTTAAACTTTCCCTTTCTAGTTGTGTCTTAAAGTCATATTAACCAATGTACCAATCGTTAATGGGACTTTAAGATACAACTAACGGCCAATGTACCAAGCATTAATGTGGCTTTTTAGACACAACTAACGGCAGTTGCGACGTTATGCAAAAACACGCAACTTCCGCAACCAATGTAACGAGACCATAACAGCTTTTTAAGACATAATTTCTAACACCAGCAGATACAGTAGCTGGCGCTAAAGATCTGAAAAGCAAACTCCATTCGCAATGCATTGAGAGCCACTACCGGCTTGGTGCATTGCCTAAAGGGGGCGATAGAGAGTGATAGCGGCTCTCGGTATCTAGCCCTGTTTATGTCTTGCCTATGGGTAATTGCTTAATTTCTTTCTATGCTCAATAGAAAGATATTCTATAGAGGTCAATAGAAGTGCAGTGTCTTTCAAACTAAATAGGGCCGTCCAGTTGGAAACTTGGGAGCTAAAAGTCTACCTGAAAACTCAATAAACATTTCTTTATGACATCATGGTTTCAATCGTATCTGGCCTTTAGCTACTTTCCAATAATGGGAAATAAACGCGCCATTCTGCAGCTGTCAGTGACAGTAGCCACACTCTCTTGGCTCTCTTGTGTGTTTTGACACCTCATTCTCTGACAGATCGTCTACACTTGGCTACTTGTTTCAGTGGAAGTCTCTTTTTTTAAAGGATATTTACAGTCAGTTATGTGACAATATTCGTACTGTTCGCAATTGTGTTATTTTCTTTTCTGCTCTATAGTAACAGTATATTGAACTCAGCAACATTATTTTAAAACTAAAATATTTCAATAAACCTGGAATGTGAAATAAAGTAAGATGGTGGTTTTTCCTGTCGAAATATTAAAATATTCTAATATTATTTCCTTCTTGGAACATTGTTTACTCTCATTTGATTGATGGATGTGTTTCCACCAATCTCTTTAAAGTAGAGATGGACCGAACCCGAACCTGAGTTCTACACAAACTTTAATAGTTCAGGCAAACTCAAACTCTTCCGAACTTCCCGAACTACGAACTAGATTGGGTTTTTCGCAGACTTATTTTCAATAATTATCAAAAATTCAATAATTATCGAATTCTCGAATCGGTTACCCTTTAAATGTATCCTTCCATTTCGGTAACCCTCGAATGTATCATTCGGTAACCCTTGAATGTAGCATTCGATTTTGGTAACCCTCGAATGTATCCTTCCATTTTGGTAACCCTCAAATGTATCATTCGGTAACCCTTGAATGTAGCATTCGATTTCGGTAACCCTCGAATGTATCCTTCAGTTTTGATAACCCTGGAATGTAGCCTTCGATTTTGGTAACCCTTGAATGTAGCATTTGATTCCGTTCACCCTGAATGTGCCTTTCGATTCGGTAACCCTGTAATGTTAGCCTTCGATTTCGGAAACCCTTGAATGCATCATTTGGTAACCCTTGAATGTAGCATTCGATTCTGGTAACCCTTGAATGTAGCCTTCGATTTCGGTAACCCTGGAATGTAGCCTTCGATTTCGGAAACCCTTGAATGTATCATTCGGTAACCCTTGAATGTATCCTTCAATTTCAGTAACCCTTGAATGTAGCCTTCGATTTTGGTAACCCTTGAATGTAGCATTTGATTCCGGTAACCCCTGAATGTAGCCTTCGATTTCGGTAACCCTGGAATGTAGCCTTCGATTTCGGAAACCCTTGAATGCATCATTTGGTAACCCTTGAATGTAGCATTCGATTCTGGTAACCCTTGAATGTGGCCTTCGATTCGGTAACCCTGGAATGTAGCCTTCGATTTCGGAAACCCTTGAATGTTTCATTCGGTAACCCTTGAGTGTAGAATTAGATTTCAGTAACCCTCGAATGTAGCCTTCGATTTTGATAACCCTTGAATGTATTGTTCGATTTTTGTAACCCTCAAATGTATCATTCGTTAACGCTCAAATGTATCATTCGGTAACCCTTGAATGTAGCGTTCAATTTCAGTAACCTTCAAATGTATCATTCTGTAACCCTCGAATGTAGCCTTCGATTTCGGTAACACTCAAATGTAGCCTTCGATTTCGGTAACACTCAAATTTATCGTTCGGTAACTCTTGAATATAGCATTTGATTTCAGTAACCCTCGAATGTATCACTAGGTAACCCTCGAATGTAGTGATCAATTTCGGCAACCCTCGAATGTATCATTTGGTAACCCTCGAATGTATCCTTCAGTTTCGATAACCCTGGAATGTAGCCTTCGATTTCGGTAACCCTTGAATGTAGCATTCAATTCTGGTAACCCTGGAATGTAGCCTTCGATTTCGGTAACCCTTGAATGTATCCTTCAATTTCAGTAACCCTGGAATGCAGAATATTTCATTCGGTAACCCTTAAGTGTAGAATTAGATTTCAGTAACCCCCGAATGTAGCCTTCGATTTTGATAACCCTTGAATGTATTGTTCGATTTTGGTAACCCTTGAATGTATTGTTCGGTAAACCTTGAATGTAGCTCTCGATTTCAGTAACCCTCGAATGTATCATTCGTTAACTCTCAAATGTATCGTTTGGTAACCCTTGAATGTAGCATTTAATTTCAGTAACCTTCAAATCTATCATTCGGTAACCCTCAAATGTAGCCTTCGATTTCGGTAACACTCAAATTTATCGTTCGGTAACTCTTGAATGTAGCATTTTATTTCAGTAACCCTCGAATGTATCACTAGGTAACCCTCGAAAGTAGTGATCAATTTCGGAAACCCTCTAATGTAGCCTTTGATTTCGGTAACCCTTGAATGTATCGCTCGGTAACCCTCAATGTATCGTTCGGTAACCCACGAATTGGCAATAACCCTTGAAAGTAGCATGCGGAAACCCGACAATTGCTCTATTGTGGGGAAAGGTAGTGTTTAAAGAAGTTTTGGTGATTCGTGTGTACGTGTTCCCCAGACCATTTTCCAGTAGATATGATAATTCGATAATTATCAAAGTTTAGATCATAAGCGAAAATAACTCTAGTTTGGATAGTTCGAGTTCGTACAAACTCATAAAGTTCGACCCAAACTCATGTTCGAGTTCGGGTCAATAACTATTTCCCAGGTCCCACAGCCATTTACAGTAAGTTACCATTGATATTTTATTTGTATTAAATCCAGATTTTTCAAACTATTTCTCCCCTTTGACTTTTATGGGTTCGTTCTCGAACTTCAGAAAGTTCGTCCATCTCTAGGTGTGTCACTATTCCATAACAGCAAGCAGTACTGAAAGTGTAGAAATATATACATTAGAAAGGAACGTACACTTTGTTTTTTTAAGCAATTTATTTTAACACTGGTAAGAATAACTTTACTAGGAACAGGGATTAAACGGTTACATCCTATGTCTGGGAAGAAATGATTCCAGTGAAAAAGGTCAACAGGGCCCACCATTGCTTTCAGCAGAGCATTAAAGTAGATGGAGGAGCACAGCTGACTCCCATTTCTAAGAGGTTGTGGTAAGGAGATGCTCTGGTATCTAAAATAAAGTAACATTAGTTTTTCTAAAACCGCTACTGCAGTAGGAGTAACAAGTAACACCTGCTGCTTCTTGATAGTAAGACATAAAACAATGATTAGCATGATGACAGTCCTGAAGTAACATCCCCAGCCACTGGATTGCTCAAGGATAATACATGGCAGTGGTATTGATATTCGCCTTGGGGCCTGACATTATTATAATGAGAGAGAGAGAGAGAGAGAGAGAGAGAGAGAGAGAGAGAGAGAGAGAGAGAGAGAGAGAGAGAGACAAAAAACAGAGAGATAGACACCAATAGAATATATTATATTATTAAACATCTAGAGAGAGAAAGATAGATAGATGATAGATAGCTACAGTAGATAGATATACAGACAGACAGACAGATAGATATATACAGTAGATAGTTAGATAGATAGATAGATAGATAGATAGATAGATAGATAGATAGATAGATAGATAGATAGATGGATGGATGGATAGATAGATAGATAGATAGAATAGACTACGATAGATAGATAGATAGATAGATAGATAGATAGATTAGAAGTAGTAGATCGAATAGACTACGATTAGATGCATAGATAGATAGATAGATAGATAGATAGATAGATAGATAGATAGATAATATATAGAATAGATAGTTGATAGATAGATAGATAGATAGATAGATAGATAGATAATAGATAGATAATATATATAGATAGATAGATAGATATATAGATAGATAGATAGATAGATAGATAGATAGATAGATAGATAGATAGATAATAGATAGATAGACTAGGATAGATAGATAGATAGATAGATAGATAGATAGATAGATAGATAGATAGATAGATAGAATAGACTACGATAGATAGATAGATAGATAGATAGATAGATAGATAGATAGATAGATAGATAGAATAGACTACGATAGATAGATAGATAGATTGATAGATAGATAGATAGATAGATAGATGGATAGATAGATAGATAGATAGAATAGACTATGATAGATAGATAGATTGATAGATAGATAGATAGATAGAATAGACTACGATAGATAGATACTGTAAATAAAAAGAATAGACTAGAATAGATAGATAGATAGATTGATCGATCGATCGATCGATAGATCGATATATAGATGGATGGATGGATGGATGGATCGATCGATAGATGATAGATAGATAGATAGATGATAGATAGATAGATAGAATAGACTAGAATAGATCGATCAATAGATAGATAGATAGAATCGACTAGAATGGATAGATAGTTAGCATAGACTAGAATGGATAGATAGAATAGACTAGAATGGATAGATAGATAGATAGACAGACAGACAGACAGACCTCTGGCTCTTTGAAGTCACACCAGTGTGCCCTGGCACACCCTTTGAGAAACCCTGATTTAAAGAGAGGAATTAGACTAATTACAGGGCTACAGACATTTCAGCACATTTTAAAGGTAGTTGGTGGAGGGTATGTATTAACCTGGACACATAAAACAGGTGCCTTAGACCTGGAAGTTCCATAATTACATGCCAACTAGAGATGAGTTTGCTACTTATCCTCAGTCCCTAATTCAGTGTAAGCACCATCCAATATTTCAAGCTGACCAACTGACCGACATTTCGGTGTATCGGCCCAAAATATTTGATGGGTTATTTTAGGCGGCCAATGTCTGACCATCCTTTTTGCCCAAATTTGACACACTGGAAAACCACATCCATGGCTACTTTAGCCATGATTGACAGGACTTCATTTTGGCCTGATCGCTCACTAGTGGCGAATGGTCAGAACGAATAAATCACATGGTGTGTACGCAGCTTTAACAATCTTTGGCGTATCCCACACCTATGGTATCACTTTAAGAGTCTCCACTTCCCTCTGCCCCAGTCCCAACAGCAATTCCAGCAAACAGACAAACGTGGAAGGAGATTCCACACAGCAATCCACTGCAAACAATGTTTTTTTGTAGTGGACTGCTGCATGAAATCTCCTTCCAAGTTTGTCTGTGTACACAGCTTTAAGCATGGCTATTGGGCATGTGGTATACCTAGTGGATACAGGAGGAGGAGCCAAGATATCTATATCTATAAAACTATATATCTTCACTGCCATTGGGCTGATGTAATTCTGAGTAGGTTCAATATGTCCAATGAACAATTTACTTTTTCCTCTTGAGTTGCCCTTTAAAGAGCTGTACCTGCAATACACCATTTTTTATGTTCTAGACCTCTAAAACCAGTTGGCAGAGTTATTCTGTGATGCAATATAAACATTATAGATTGAAACAATGTCAGGAATTATAGTTATAAAGTTACTAAAATGATAGATGATGATGATTAGTAGATGATATATTTGGTACCTTTCAATTAGAACACATGCTACAATTTAAAATTTTTTTTTTTTTAAACAATCCTCAACTTGCAGTAAATAAAATAAAATTATTAGTAGAGAAACAAAATGAAAAGAATTAAGGCTACGGTATTTTGGGACAACCCCAGGGATATTTGGCAGTTATTCCTTTCCAGGTGTTGGGTAGAGACTCACTAGTTTCCTTCTGTTTTCGGATTCCCGTATCTCGGGAAAATCCTGAAGATCCGAAAATCCGAAACCGGAACAAATTTTCGATTATTTTCTAAAGTATGTGACTATTTTCAATAATTTTTCGAAAATAGCCTCGAACGTTCGAAAATTATCGAAAATACGATCGAAACTGGAACAAATTTTTAAAGATTTTCGAATATTCGGAGTTATTTTAGAAAATTATCGAAAATAGCATTGAACGTTCGATAATTTTCAAACATTCAAGGCTATTCTCAAAAATGATCGAAAATAGCCCCGTACTTTCAAAAATTATCGAAAATGTCTTGTGAAGTCCCGAAATCCGGAGGATCCATCCAGATTTGGACGGATCTTTCGGATTTCAGAACCGAGGGGTACAATTGCATTGATACAATAACCTCAGGCCCTATTCTTCTGAGCAGCTATACAATTTAATCCTTTTATTCACACATACAACCTATTAGTATGTCATTATTATCGTGGGGGAAACCCATAGAAAACCCACACAGCACAGATGGAACATACAAACTCCATACAGATGTGTCCAAGGAAGGATTCAAACCCAGGGCAAACCACTGAGCCACCTTGCTGACCCATTGTATAGTGTATATTCTATAACATATGTATCATAGGAGGACTGTACTGTACGTGTAACAGTAATGTACAGTAGTGTAACCTTCTGAATCTACCAGTTCTGCCTTTCATAAGGGAACATTATACTCGGCAGTAACTGAAATATCATTGGCTCCTACCGCTGTCTGTCCTCCCCTTTATTAACATAATATTGCAAATGTCAGATAATGGGAGGAGAGTCATAGGGAGGAGCCAATAAGCAGCCAGTTGAAGTGTCCTTTAAGCCATTAAAAATAGATTTGATTGTTTTAGGTATTAAGGTGGACCTAAGCTTGGTGGTTTTCCCTATTCTTAATTTTCCTTTAAAATGAAAATCAAAGCACTATAAGGGTTAGGCTCAACTTGAGCTGTCAATCACCATTTTTGTGCTCCAATAGGAGCATGCAGCACGTGCATGGAGCCTCATTTTCTTTCTCTGACACATTTTGTGATCTATATTTCGGCTTGTTAAAGGGATGGACCAAAGTTTGCCACAAAATTGGGTTTGCATCTGACTATTGATGTCTATGTGGGTGGGGGAAGGCAATAGATGCTAATGGACTCATGGTTGGCAAACAGGCCACCATTCAACCTGACAATAACTCATCAGTAAGTTTGCTACCCAGCTCACCTGACAACTCTAAAAGGTTTTCTTAACTAACAAAATACGATTGGACAAAATGATTAAATGTAGGTGTGTTTGCTTTTTCAATCCAACCATTATATCAGTCAAAGCTACAATGCGATACAAGCTGATAACACACAGGGAACCTACATGGTTTAATGTATTCTATTTTCAGGTGTGTGTTTGTGCGTGTGTGTAGGGGAAGGGTTGTTTTCTTTCACCTTGACACATGGAAGGAAAGGCTCAGTATTGTGTTAAGGAAGTGTAAATTTCTTCACTTCATTCATTTAAATCCTCATCCTGAATTTAATACCAGACCAAGAAATCTGGAAACCACAGAGAGACATACGTTGTCCCATTAAAGATGGCCTTTAGGAGCAAGGCAGGTAGTTTGCATTGATTTCGGAATCCCATAGTTCCTTTACCATATTTTCTGGGAATATTAGATGCAGTTGGAACAAATGGTTCTAGGGGGGTGTCTAGGGGGGGGTGTCTAGGGGGGGAAGCTATAAACCTAGAAACGTATTTAAAAAGCACGGTGTGTTAACGTGGAATAAGTAACAAATTTCAGTGGCTTTTCCTGGTTTCCCATTTACCCCAAAAGTCATAAAATCCATTTTGTAGAAACAGATGTGGATTTTAGATCTGAATTTTCATGCAGAAATCCCTGTCAGTGAAGCAAATGAGGATTAGGAATTTAATAGCTCACTGGTGCTATAGGTCATGGGGAAAAAGTTCTGCTGGAAATGTGTTACTTTTTTGCAGTTCAATGGTTTTATCAAAACCCGGCATTGGGTTTAAATTGACATTCTGTGGATTCTACTAAATGACTTAATTGGAGTTTTCACAAGGCGTTGAAATGAATGAAAAGTAGAGATGGACTAGAACTCGAACCCGAGTTAGAGCCAAACTATTCGAGTTTGAACGAACTTGGACTTCTCGAACTATCCCGGACCCAGATTTTTGATATTTTACGGACTTTCGATAATTATCAAATGTTCAAACGTTCGAGGTGTACGAATATGCGAGTAAAATGTCTATGATACCAATACGAGAGTAAATATCGAATTATCGAATCTGCAAGTAAAATGTCTATTATACCAATACGCGAGTAAATATCGATTATCGAATATGCGAGTAAAATGTCTATTATACCAATACGCGAGTAAATATCGAATTATCGAATCTGCAAGTAAAATGTCTATTATACCAATACGCGAGTAAATATCGAATTATTGAATCCGCGAGTAAAATGTCTATTATACCAATACGCGAGTAAATATCGAATTATCAAATCTGCAAGTAAAATGTCTATTATACCAATACGCGAGTAATATCGAATTATCGAATCTGCAAGTAAAATGTCTATTCACCATACACGAGTAAATATCAAATTATCGATCTGCAAGTAAAATGTCTATTATACCAATACGCGAGTAAATATCGAATTATCGAATCTGCGAGTAAAATGTCTATTATACCAATACATGAGTAAATATCGAATTATCGAATCTGCGAGTAAAATGTCTATTATACCAATACGCGAGTAAATATCGAATTATCGAATCTGTTCATCCAATTGCACTGCATTGAACTTCCTTGCTCATTCCCACATCCTGATTGGTTGCCCAGTCATTAAGGGAAAGCCCCAGAGCCCCCCAGAATGAATGCTGTTTAGGCAACTTTAACATCCAAACAGCAACATTTCTGTGGTGCACTGTGCACAAGCCAGGGTTTCAGAAGGAAATACCAAATGCTTTTTCCTTTCTGTCTTTATTGCACTTTCAGGGCTATGTACGTTTTATTCTTCCACTTTTTTGGACTGTTTCTTCTCCCACAGTTTTTGAGCGGTACAGACGTGCGGGATATAGAAAGTGTGCTATTACCTAGCTAAGGAATCTGCAGAAGCGTTACAGCGTTATCGGCGAATTTCCCCCCATAGATTATAATGGTAACAATCCTCAATTGTGGATATTCAAAACTGTTTGTTTCATGATCATAATACAAACAGATACTCCCAACCCCCCACACAGACACAGGTACACCCACCTACTGACCTACCTTCGATTCCTGTGGCATCCTTACTTAACTATAATCAAAAATTAATTTTGATCAATCATCCATAAAAGTTAGTTATATGGTCATACATGCAAAAACACATACCCCCAACCTCATACAGGTACACACACCTACTGACCTACCCTACCATTTCCTTGGCAGCCATACTTAAAGGGTAACTAAAGTCAAAAAAACTAATTTTGATATATCCAAAATGTTAGTTTTATGGTTGTAAACACAAAAAAGACATACCCCAACCTCACATATGTAAATACACCACTGACCTACCATTCTATTCCAGTGACGCCTTACATAAAGGGTAACTAAAGTCAAAAAAGATCATTTTGATTTATCCTCAATAAAAGATAGTTTATGGTTGTAAACCACAAAAAAGACATACCCTCTCAACAAACCCATGTCACACACCCTACTGACCTACAATCCCATTTCCATGGCAGCCATACTAAAGGTTACTAAAGTCAAAAATTCCAACCTGATCCAGGTACACATCCTACTGACCTACCCTCCATTTTCATGGCAGCCATATTCAACTATAGTGTAATCATCAACAAAGCATACTCAAAGGGTAACTATAGTAAATAAAACATTTTGACCAATAATAAAAAAAATAGTTTTTAGAGTACACACCAACTGACATGCCCATTCATTCCTGTGACAGCTATATTTAAAGGGTAAGTAAAAAACAACAATGTCCTCAACATTGCCATTATTGAATTTTAAAATCTGCAGCACAAACACACACATTCCCTTCCAAAATGCAGCCTTTCAAGCCAAATTCAAAGTTTATACTTAAACTTTCCCTTTCTATTTGTGTCTTAAAGTCATATTAACCAATGTACCAATCGTTAATGGACTTTAAGATACAAATACGGCCAATGTACCAAGCATTAATGTGGCTTTTTAGACACAACTAACGGCAGTTGCGACGTTATGCAAAAACACGCAACTTCCGCAACCAATGTAACGAGACCATCAGCTTTTTAAGACATAATTTCAAACACCAGCAGATACAGTAGCTGGCGCTAAAGATCTGAAAAGCAAACTCCATTCGCAATGCATTGAGAGCCACTACCGGCTTGGTGCATTGCCTAAAGGGGGCGTAGAGAGTGATAGCGGCTCTCGGTATCTAGCCCTGTTTATGTCTTGCCTATGGGTAATTGCTTAATTTCTTTCTATGCTCAATAGAAAGATATTCTATAGAGGTCAATAGAGTGCATTGTCTTTCAACTAAAATGGCCGTCCAGTTGGAAACTTGGGAGCTAAAGTCTACCTGAAAACTCAATAAACATTTCTTTATGACATCATGTTTCAATCGTATCTGGCCTTTAGCTACTTTCCATAATGGAATAAACGCCCATTCTGCAGCTGTCAGTGACAGTAGCCACACTCTCTTGGCTCTCTTGTGTGTTTTGACACCTCATTCTCTGACAGATCGTCTACACTTGGCTACTTGTTTCAGTGGATCTCTTTTTTTAAAGGATTTTACAGTCAGTTATGTGACAATATCGTACTGTTCGCAATTGTGTTATTTTCTTTTCTGCTCTATAGTAACAGTATATTAAACTCAGCAACATTATTTTAAAACTAAAATATTTCAATAAACCTGGAATGTGAAATAAGTAAGATGGTGGTTTTTCCTGTCGAATTAAAATATTCTAATATTATTTCCTTCTTGGAACATTGTTTACTCTCTTTGATTGATGGATGTGTTTCCACCAATCTCTTTAAAGTAGAGATGGACCGAACCCGAACCTGAGTTCTACACAAACTTTAATAGTTCAGGCAAACTCAAACTCTTCCGAACTTCCCGAACTACGAACTAGATTGGGTTTTTCGCAGACTTATTTTCAATAATTATCAAAAATTCAATAATTATCGAATTCTCGAATCGGTTACCCTTTAAATGTATCCTTCCATTCGGTAAACCCTCGAATGTATCATTCTGAACCCTTGAATGTAGCATTCGATTTTGGTAACCCTCGAATGTATCCTTCCATTTTGGTAACCCTCAAATGTATCATTCGGTAACCTTGAATGTAGCATTCGATTTCGGTAACCCTCGAATGTATCCTTCAGTTTTGATAACCCTGGAATGTAGCCTTCGATTTTGGTAACCCTTGAAGTAGCATTTGATTCCGTACCCTGAATGTAGCCTTCGATTTCGGTAACCCTGAATGTAGCCTCGATTTCGGAAACCCTTGAATGCATCATTTGGTAACCCTTGAATGTAGCATTCGATTCTGGTAACCCTTGAATGTAGCCTTCGATTTCGGTAACCCTGGAATGTAGCCTTCGATTTCGGAACCCCTTGAATGTATCATTCGGTAACCCTTGAATGTATCCTTCAATTTCAGTAACCCTTGAATGTAGCCTTCGATTTTGGTAACCCTTGAATGTAGCATTTGATTCCGGTAACCCCTGAATGTAGCCTTCGATTTCGGCAACCCTGGAATGTAGCCTTCGATTTCGGAAACCCTTGAATGCATCATTTGGTAACCCTTGAATGTAGCATTCGATTCTGGTAACCCTTGAATGTGGCCTTCGATTTCGGTAACCCTGGAATGTAGCCTTCGATTTCGGAAACCCTTGAATGTTTCATTCGGTAACCCTTGAGTGTAGAATTAATTTCGTAACCCTCGAATGTAGCCTTCGATTTTGATAACCCTTGAATGTATTGTTCGATTTTTTGTAACCCTCAAATGTATCATTCGTTAACGCTCAAATGTATCATTCGGTAACCCTTGAATGTAGCGTTCAATTTCAGTAACCTTCAAATGTATCATTCTGTAACCCTCGAATGTAGCCTTCGATTTCGGTAACACTCAAATGTAGCCTTCGATTTCGGTAACTCAATTTATCGTTCGGTTAACTCTTGAATATAGCATTTGATTTCAGTAACCCTCGAATGTATCACTAGGTAACCCTCGAATGTAGTGATCAATTTCGGCAACCCTCGAATGTATCATTTGGTAACCCTCGAATGTATCCTTCAGTTTCGATAACCCTGGAATGTAGCCTTCGATTTCGGTAACCCTTGAATAGCATTCAATCTGGTAACCCTGAATGTAGCCTTCGATTTCGGTAACCCTTGAATGTATCCTCAATTTCAGTAACCCTGAATGCAGAATATTTCATTCGGTAACCCTTAAGTGTAGAATTAGATTTCAGTAACCCCCGAATGTAGCCTTCGATTTTGATAACCCTTGATGTATTGTTCGATTTTGGTAACCCTTGAATGATTGTTCGGTAAACCTTGAATGTAGCTCTCGATTTCAGTAACCCTCGAATGATCATCGTTAACTCTCAAATGTATCGTTTGGTAACCCTTGAATGTACATTTAATTTCAGTAACCTTCAAATCTATCATTCGGTAACCCTCAAATGAGCCTTCGATTTCGGTAACACTCAAATTTATCGTTCGGTAACTCTTGAATGTAGCATTTTATTTCAGTAACCCTCGAAGGTATCACTAGGTAACCCTCGAAAGTAGTGATCATTTCGGAAACCCTCTAATGTAGCCTTTGATTTCGGTAACCCTTGAATGTCTGCTCGGTAACCCTCAATGTATCGTTCGGTAACCCACAATTGCAATAACCCTTGAAAGTAGCATCGGAAACCCGACAATTGCTCTATTGTGGGGAAGGTAGTGTTTAAAGAATTTTGGTGATTCGTGTGTACGTGTTCCCCAGACCATTCCAGTAGATATGATATCGATAATTATCAAAGTTTAGATCATAGCGAAAATAACTCTAGTTTGGAATGTTCGAGTTCGTACAACTCATAAAGTTCGACCCAAACTCATGTTCAGTTCGGGTCAATAACTATTTCCCAGGTCCCACAGCCATTTACAGTAAGTTACCATTGATATTTTATTTGTATTAAATCCAGATTTTTCAAACTATTTCTCCCCTTTGACTTTTATGGTTCGTCTCTCGAACTTCAGAAAGTTCGTCCATCTCTAGTTGTGTCACTATTCCATAACAGCAAGCAGTACTGAAAGTGTAGAAATATATACATTAGAAAGGAACGTACACTTTGTTTTTTTAAGCAATTATTTTAACACTGGTAAGAATAACTTTACTAGGAACAGGGATTAAACGGTTACATCCTATGTCTGGGAAGAAATGATTCCAGTGAAAAGGTCAACAGGGCCCACCATTGCTTTCAGCAGAGCATTAAAGTAGATGGAGGAGCACAGCTGACTCCCATTTCTAGAGGTTGTGGTAAGGAGATCTCTGGTATCTAAAATAAAGTAACATTAGTTTTTCTAAAACCGCTACTGCATAGGAGTAACAAGACCTGCTGCTTCTGGATAGTAAGACATAAAACAATGATTAGCATGATGACAGTCCTGAAGTAACATCCCCAGCCACTGGATTGCTCAAGGATAATACATGGCGTGGTATTGATATTCGCCTTGGGGCCTGACATTATTATAATAGAGAGAGAGAGAGAGAGAGAGAGAGAGAGAGAGAGAGAGGGAGGAGAGAGAGAGAGAGAGAGAGACAGAGAACAAGAGATAGACACCATAGAATATATTATATATTAAACATCTAAAGAGAAAGATAGATAGATGATAGATAGCTACAGTAGATAGATATACAGACAGACAGACAGATATAATATCAGTAGATAGGTATAGATGAGATAGATAGATAGATAGATCGATAGATATACTAGATAGATGATATGATGATGGATGCTAGATAGATGATGTAGACCGTATAGATAGTAGTGTGATGATGATAGAATGATGATAGATACTGTAGTGTAGTGATGATGTGATGTGTTAGTGTGTGTAGTGTGGTGTGTGTGTGATGTGTGTGTGTGTGTAGTGTGTGTGTTGGATGTGATGTGTGATAGTAGTGTGTGTCTAGTAGTGATAGATAGTAGATAGATAGATAGATAGATAGATAGATAGATGATAGATAGATAGATAGATAGATAGATAGATAGCTAGAAGCTGATAGAATATGATAGATAGTAGTAGATAGATAGATAGATAGTATAGATAGAATAGATAATATAGACTAGATAGATAGATAGATAGATTAGATAGAGATAGATTTGTAGATAGATGATGATAGTGTGTGTAATGATGTATGATATATGTAGATGATAGATGAGAATGATGATGTAGATGATAGTAGTGGTGATAGATAGATAGATAGATAGATAGTAATAGATGATAGAATAGACTAGATGATAGATAGATAGATGTGATAGATAGATAGATAGATAGATAGATGGATAGATAGATAGATAGATAGAATAGACTATGATAGATAGATAGATTGATAGATAGATAATAGATAGAATAGACTACGATAGATAGATACTGTAAATAAAAAGAATAGACTAGAATAGATAGATAGATAGATTGATCGATCGATCGATCGATAGATCGATTATAGATGATGGATGGGGATGGATCGATCGATAGATGATGATAGATAGATAGATGATAGATAGATAGATAGAATAGACTAGAATAGATCGATCAATAGATAGATAGATAGAATCGACTAGAATGGATAGATAGTTAGCATAGACTAGAATGGATAGATAGAATAGACTAGAATGGATAGATGATAGATAGACAGACAGACAGACCTCTGGCTCTTTGAAGTCACACCAGTGGTCCCTGGCACACCCTTTGAGAAACCCTGATTTAAAGAGAGGAATTAGACTAATTACAGGGCTACAGACATTTCAGCACATTTTAAAGGTAGTTGGTGGAGGGTATGTATTAACCTGGACACACTAAACAGGTGCCTTAGACCTGGAAGTTCCATAATTACATGCCAACTAGAGATGAGTTTGCTACTTATCCTCAGTCCCATATCAGTGTAAGCACCATCCAATATTCAAGCTGACCAACTGACCGACATTTCGGTGTATCGGCCCAATATTTGATGGGTTATTTTAGGCGGCCAATGTCTGACCATCCTTTTTGCCCAAATTTGACACACTGGAAAACCACATCCATGGCTACTTTAGCCATGATTGACAGGACTTCATTTTGGCCTGATCGCTCACTAGTGGCGAATGTTCAGAACGAATAAATCACATGGTGTGTACGCAGCTTTAACAATCTTTGCGTCCCCACACCTATGGTATCACTTTAAGAGTCTCCACTTCCCTCTGCCCCAGTCCCAACAGCAATTCCAGCAACAGACAAACGTGGAAGGAGATCCACACAGCAATCCACTGCAAACAATGTTTTTTTGTAGTGGACTGCGCATGAAATCTCCTTCCAAGTTTGTCTGTGTACACAGCTTTAAGCATGGCTATTGGGCATGTGGTATACCTAGTGGATACAGGAGGAGGAGCCAGATATCTATATCTATAAAACTATATCTTCACTGCCATTGGGCTGATGTAATTGAGTAGTTTCAATATGTCCATGAACAATTTACTTTTTCCTCTTGAGTTGCCCTTTAAAGAGCTGTACCTGCAATACACACCATTTTTTATGTTCTAGCCCTCTAAAACCAGTTGGCAGAGTTATTCTGTGATGCAATATAAACATTATAGATTGAAACAATGTCAGAATTATAGTTATAAAGTTACTAAATGATAGATGATGATGATTAGTAGATGATATATTTGGTACCTTCAATTAGAACACATGCTACAATTTAAATTTTTTTTTTTTAAACAATCCTCAACTGCAGTAAATAAAATAAAATTATTAGTAGAGAAACAAATGAAAAGAATTAGGCTACGGTTTTTTGGGACAACCCAGGATATTTGGCAGTTATTCCTTTCCAGGTGTTGGGTAGAGACTCACTAGTTTCCTTCTGTTTTCGGATTCCGTATCTCGGGAAAATCCTGAAGATCCGAAAATCCGAAACCGGAACAAATTTTCGATTATTTTCTAAAGTATGTGACTATTTTCAATAATTTTTCGAAAATAGCCTCGAACTTCGAAAATTATCGAAAATACGATCGAAACTGGAACAATTTTAAAGATTTTCGAATATTCGGAGTTATTTTAGAAAATTATCGAAAATAGCATTGAACGTTCGATATTTTCAAACATTCAAGGCGTATTCTCAAATATCGAAATAGCCCCGTACTTTCAAAAATTATCGAAAATGTCTTGTGAAGTCCCGAAATCCGGAGGATCCATCCAGATTTGGACGGATCTTTCGGATTTCAGAACCGAGGGGTACAATTGCTTGATACAATAACCTCAGGCCCATTCTTCTGAGCAGCTATACAATTTAATCCTTTTATTCACACAACAACCTATTAGTATGTCATTATTATCGTGGGGGAAACCCATAGAAAACCCACACACACAGATGGAACATACAAACTCCATACAGAT
Organism: Hymenochirus boettgeri; assembly: GCA_019447015.1. Taxonomy (NCBI): domain Eukaryota; kingdom Metazoa; phylum Chordata; class Amphibia; order Anura; family Pipidae; genus Hymenochirus; species Hymenochirus boettgeri. The sequence continues at coordinate 33,230,584 of CM033473.1, read as the reverse complement.
GTGTCCAAGAAGGATTCAACCCAGGGCAAACCACTGAGCCACCTTGCTGACCCATTGTATAGTGTATATTCTATAACATATGTATCATAGGAGGACTGTACTGTACGTGTAACAGTAGTACAGTAGTGTAACCTTCTGAATCTACCAGTTCTGCCTTTCATAGGGAACATTAACTCGCAGTAACTGAAATATCATGGCTCCTACCGCTGTCTGTCCTCCCCTTTATTAACATAATATTGCAATGTCAGATAATGGAGGAGAGTCATAGGGAGGAGCCAATAAGCAGCCAGTTGAAGTGTCCTTTAAGCCATTAAAAAATGATTGATTGTTTTAGGTATTAAGGTGGACCTAAGCTTGGTGGTTTTCCCTATTCTTAATTTTCCTTTAAATGAAAATCAAAGCACTATAAGGGTTAGGCTCAACTTGAGCTGTCAATCACACATTTTTGTGCCCAATAGAGCTGCAGCAGCGTGCATGGAGCCTCATTTTCTTCTTCTGACACATTTTGTGATCTATATTTCGGCTTGTTAAAGGGATGGACCAAAGTTTGCCACAAAATTGGGTTTGCATCTGACTATTGATGTCTATTGGGTGGGGGAAGGCAATAGATGCTAATGGACTCATGGTTGGCAAACAGGCCACCATTCAACCTGACAATAACTCATCAGTAAGTTTGCTACCCAGCTCACCTGACAACTCTAAAAGGTTTTCTTAACTAACAAAATAATTGGACAAAATGATTAAATTAGGGTGTGTTTGCTTTTTCAATCCAACCATTATATCAGTCAAAGCTACAATGGCATACAGCTGATAACACACAGGGAACCTACATGGTTTAATGTATTCTATTTTCAGGTGTGTGTTTGTGCGTGTGTGTAGGGGAAGGGTTGTTTTCTTTCACCTTGACACATGGAAGGAAAGGCTCGTATTGTGTTAAGGAAGTGTAAATTTCTTCACTTCATTCATTTAAATCCTCATCCTGATTTAATACCAGACCAAGAATCTGGAAACCACAGAGAGACATACGTTGTCCCATTAAAGATGGCCTTTAGGAGCAAGGCAGGTGTTTGCATTGATTTCGGAATCCCATAGTTCCTTTACCATATTTTCTGGGAATATTAGATGCAGTTGGAACAAATGGTTCTAGGGGGGTGTCTAGGGGGGGGTGTCTAGGGGGGGAAGCTATAAACCTAGAAACATTATTAAAAAGGCACGGTGTGTTAACGTGGAATAAGTAACAAATTTCAGTGGCTTTTCCTGGTTTCCCATTTACCCAAAAGTCATAAAATCCATTGTTGAGAAACATGTGGATTTTAGATCTGAATTCATGCAGAAATCCCTGTCAGTGAAGCAAATGAGGATTAGGAATTTAATAGCTCACTGGTGCTATAGGTCATGGGGAAAAAGTTCTGCTGGAAAGGTGTTACTTTTTTGCAGTTCATGGTTTTATCAAAACCCGGCATTGGGTTTAAATTGACATTCTGTGGATTCTACTAAATGACTTAATTGGAGTTTTCAACGGGCGTTGAAATGAATGAAAAGTAGAGATGGACTAGAACTCGAACCCGAGTTAGAGCCAAACTATTCGAGTTTGAACGAACTTGGACTTCTCGAACTATCCCGGACCCAGATTTTTGATATTTTACGGACTTTCGATAATTATCAAATGTTCAAACGTTCGAGGTGTACGAATATGCGTAAAATGTCTATGATACCAATACGAAGTAAATATCGAATTATCGAATCTGCAAGTAAAATGTCTATTTACCAATACGCGAGAAATACGAATTATCGAATATGCGGTAAAATGTCTATTATACCAATACGCGAGTAAATATCGAATTATCGAATCTCAAGTAAAATGTCTATTATACCAATCGCGAGTAATACGAATTATTGAATCCGCGATAAAATGTCTATTATACCAATACGCGAGTAAATATCGAATTATCAAATCTGCAAGTAAAATGTCTATTATACCAATACGCGAGTAAATATCGAATAATCGAATCTGCAAGTAAATGTCTATTATACCAATACACGAGTAAATATCAAATTATCGAATCTGCAAGTAAATGTCTATTATACCAATACGCGAGTAAATATCGAATTATCGAATCTGCGAGTAAAATGTCTATTATACCAATACATGAGTAAATATCGAATTATCGAATCTGCGAGTAAAATGTCTATTATACCAATACGCGAGTAAATATCGAATTATCGAATCTGCGAGTAAAATGTCTATTTACCAATACTCGAGTAAATATCAGTGATCAAATCTGCGAGTAAATGTCTATTATACCAATATGCCAGTAAATATCGAATTAACAATATGCAAGTAAAATGTCTATTATACCAATACGTGAGTAATATCGAATTATCGAATCAGCGAGTAAAATGTCTATTATAACCAATACGCAAGTAAATTCGAATTATCGAATCTGCAAGTAAAATGTCTTTATACCAATACGCAAGTATCGAATTATCGAATCTGCAAGTAAAATGTCTATTATACCAATACGCAAGTAATATCGAATTATCGAATCTGCAAGTAAAATGTCTATTATACCAATACGCAGTAAATATCGAATTAACGAATCTGCAAGTAAAATGTCTATATACCAATACGCGAGTAAATATCGAATTATCAAATCTGCGAGTAAATGTCTATTATACAATACGCCAGTAAATACGAATACGAATATGCGAGTAAAATGTCTATTATACCAATCACGAATAAATATCGAATTATGGATCTGAAGTAAAATGTCTATTATACCAATATGCCAGTAAATATCGAATTATCGAATCTGCAAGTAAAATGTCTATACCAATACGCAAGTAAATATCGAATTATCAAATCTGCAAGTAAATGTCTATTATACCAATACGCCAGTAAATGTCGAATTATCAAATCTGCATGTAAAATGTCTATTATACCAATACGCGAGTAATATCGAATATCGAATCTGTGAGTAAAATGTCTATTATACTAATACGCCATAAATATCGAATTATCAAATCTGCATGTAAAATGTCTATTACCAATACGCGAGTAAATATCGAATTAACGAATATGCGGTAAAATGTCTTATATACCAATACGCCAGAAATATCGATTACGATATGCGCGTAAATGTCTATTATACCAATACGCCAGTAAATATCGAATTAAAACTAGTGAGTAAATTCTATTTACCAATACGCCAGTAAATGTCAAATTATCGAATCTGCGAGTAAAATGTCTATTATACCAATACGCGAGTAAATATCAAATTATCGAATCTGCGAGTAAAATGTCTATTATACAATACGCGAGTAAATATCGAATTCTCGAATATGCGATAAAATGTCTATTATACCAATATGCCAGTAAATATCGAATTATCGAATCTGCAAGTAAAATGTCTATTATACCAATACGCGAGTAAAATCGAATTCTCGAATATGCGAGTAAAATGTCTATTATACCAATATGCCAGTAAATATTGAATTATCGAATCTGCAAGTAAAATGTCTATTATACCAATATGGCGTAATGTCGAATATTATTCGCAGTAAAATGTCTATTATACCAATATGCGAGTAAATATCGAATATCGAATCTGCATGAAATGTCTATTTACCAATACGCGAGTAAATATCGAATTATCGAATCCGCGAGTAAAATGTCTATTATACCATACGCAGTAAATATCGAATTATCAAATCTGCAAGTAAAATGTCTATATACCAATACGCGAGTAAATACGAATTTCGAATCTGCAAGTAAAATGTCTATTAACCAATACACGAGTAAATATCAATTATCGAATCTCCAAGTAAATGTCTATTATACCAATCCGCGAGTAAATATCGAATTATCGAATCTGCGAGTAAAATGTCTTTATACCAAACATGAGTAAATATCGAATATCGAATCTGCGAGTAAAATGTCTATTATACCAATACGCAGTAAATACGAATTATCGAATCGCGAGTAAATGTCTATTATACCAATACGCGTAAAATATCGAATGATCAAATCTGCAAGTAAATGTCTATTATACCAATACGCAAGTAAAATCATTATCATCTGCAAGTAAATGTCTATTATACCAATATGCAAGTAAATTCAAATTAACGATCTGCAGTAAAATGTCTATTATACCAATACGCCAGTAAATATCGAATAACGAATATGCGAGTAAAATGTCTATTATACCAATACGCGAGTAAATATCGAATTATCGAATCCGCAAGTAAAGTCTATTATACCAATACGCGAGTAAATATCGAATTATCGAATCTGCATGTAAAATGTCTATTATACCTATACGCAAGTAAATATCGAATTCTCAAATCTGCAAGTAAAATGTCTATTATACCAATACGCCAGTAAAGTCGATTATCAATCTGCATGTAAAATATGTCTATTATACCAATACGCGAGTAAATATCGAATTATCGAATCTGTGAGTAAAATGTCTGTTATACCAATACGCTAGTAAATATCGAATTATCAAATCTGCATGTAAAATGTCTATTATACCAATACGCGAGTAAATATCGAATTAATGAATATGCGAGTAAAATGTCTATTATACCAATACGCCAGTAAATATCGAATTAACGAATATGCGTGTAAAATGTCTATTATACCAATACGCCAGTAAATATCGAATTAACGAATATGTGAGTAAAATGTCTATTATACCAATACGCCAGTAAATGTCGAATTATCGAATCTGCGAGTAAAATGTCTATTATACCAATACGCGAGTAAATATCAAATTATCGAATCTGCGAGTAAAATGTCTATTATACCAATACGCGAGTAAATATCGAATTCTCGAATATGCGAGTAAAATGTCTATTATACCAATATGCCAGTAAATATCGAATTATCGAATCTGCAAGTAAAATGTCTATTATACCAATACGCAGTACTATCGAATTATCGAATATGCAGTAAAATGTCTATTATACCAATATGCCAGTAAATATCGAATTATCGAATCTGCAAGTAAAATGTCTATTATACCAATACGGCAGTAAATGTCGAATATTGAATTCGCGGGTAAAATGTCTATTATACCAATACGCGAGTAAATATCGAATATCGAATCTGCATGTAAAATGTCTATTATACCAATACGCGAGTAAATATCGAATATCGAATCTGTGAGTAAAATGTCTATTATACCAATACGCAAGTAAATATCGAATTAACGAATCCGCGAGTCGGTCATGGGATAATTATCGAATGTTTGAACGCGAGAGTTTTAAAGTAGCGCTCGTGGGAAAGTTCGAAAGTTCAGCCACCTCTAATGAAAAGTAAGGCAAATTGTTTGATTTAGTGCTAAGGGTTTTTTTTTTCTTGTTAGGTCAGATTATTACATTGATAGTTGGATTGGGCCTTATTTCATAGAACACACAGCTGTTAGAATAAAATATTCCCAGGTGAATGAGTGAACATTTTAATAGGATGCAGTGAGATGTTCCCACAATATTTCTTCAACACCCTCCATCCTGAATCCTGATTAATTTGTGTCCAATGTTACAAACGCAACGTCAACCGCAAAGCATTATGGGTCTGGGAATGATACAGGAACCGGTACCTAGCCAAATGTTAAAAATTTTTGAGGTTAGGAATGAATTGAAATGTTCTTCATATACTGTTTGCCCAGTGTTTGGCCAGCATTACATTCCCGCAGTTTACCTATCATATTTGGGCTTACAATCCGTGTACTGCTTAACCTATAAAGGGATCTGTGTTAAAAGGATCTTGGAGTTTAGGTGGATAACAAACTTAAAGGTAGCAAGCATGCCAGGCAGCAACAGCCAGAGCCACATGTATTGTCTTGTATAAAGGGAGGAAAATGTTATTCTCCCTCTTTACAAACATTGGTACGGCCTCATTTGGAATATGCAGTGCAATTTTGGAATCCTGTGTCTTGGAATTGGAAATGGTTTCTATTCACTCAGTGACTTCTGATTGGGCCAGATAAAATACAAGAGTATGGACAGGAAAAGGAAAGGATTACTATGGTAGAGTTAAATAGTCATTCCACCAGCAGTTCTAGGGAAAGTATTACATTTCCAAAAACAAAATGCAATTCAAACCCAATTGAAGAGGTACACTTAGAAACTTTGTGAAAACAATCTGTACCTTTGAGGAATATCGAAAACGAACGATACATTCTAAGGTTAGCAAATGGCCCATAAACGATTATTAGCTGCGAGTACAGAAAAAAGAACTAGATCGAATAGTCTGAACTCATAAGGTTTGGCTTGAACTCGGGTTTGAGTTTGGTTTTGTGTCCATCTCTATAAAATAATTGTATAATAAGATAGCGCTATTCCTCAACTGAATACTCAACATTCCGCCAACCTAATTCTGCCCATTCCATCTACTTCCTTCCCGTGTGTTTTCCAAAGCTGATATTAATATCACAAGCGATTATAACGGACTTTACTTTCATGGCAGCCTGGAAGGAAGTCACATGTCATTAATTGGTCTCCAGTGAACAGAAGGTCTCCACTTAGCTTGTTGTTTTTACTATGAGGTGGAAATAGCAGCGATTGTCCTGCACAGTATTTTAGAAGGACCTGTTTAAGCAATGAATTATTATATCTTTGTATGCAGATGATGTAGCTTGTGGAGGGAGAGTTCAGGCACATGCTGTGTCTCCTACAACCAGCCAGTTATTTAACCGTTTACACGTACGCACAGATGAAGTGAGAATTCAGGTTAAATTTAAAACACTTAATATGTCTGACTCCTAAATAAACAGACATCAGTTTTAACTGTAGGAGCTCTGTTCTTTTCACTTCCCTTTCATTTCTTCCTTGTGTATAAATAAACCTTATAGAATGAATTCGCTATGATACTCTGTGCTAGAGCTAAAACCACACATGGCTAGAGATGGACTTAAACCCCAACCTGAGTTTGATCCGAACTTTCATAGTTCAGACGAACTCGAATTATTAGAACTTTCCCAACTTGTTCGGTTTTCTGAATTCATGAATTCATTAACCATTGTATTTATTGTTTGATTTTCAGTAACCCTCGAATCTATTGTGCGAATTCAGTAACCCTCAAATGTATTGTTCCATTTTCAGTAACCCTCGAATGTATTGTGCGAATTCAGTAACCCTCGAATGTATTGGTTGATTTTCAGTAACCCTCGAATGTATTGCGCGAATTCAGTAACCCTCGAATGTATTGCGCGAATTCAGTAACCCTTAAATGTATTGTTCGATTTTCGGTAACTCTCGAATGCATCGTTCAGTAACTCTAGAATGTAGCATTAGAATTCAATAACCCTCGTATATAATGTTCGATTTTCACTAACCCTCGAAAGTATTGTTCCATTTGCGGTACCCCTCGAATGTATCATTCGGGAACCCTCGAATTGGCCTTAACCTCGAATGTAGCTTGCAGAAACCCGTCAATAGCCTGATCGGTAAGTTACCATTACTATTTACTTTGTAATTAATCCAAAATTTTCAAACTATTTTCTCCCATAGACTTAAATTGGTCCATTTCTGAAATAAACCAAACTTCAGTAAGTTTGGCCACCTCTACATGTGGCATTATTGTGGCATCATCCAGACAGTAGCATTGGGTCCCCAATTCAAAACAGGGCTGGTTTTGATTCAGAACTGGTGATTGTCATCAACAAATTGAAAATCAAATCTAAGAAAAATAAAAACTTGAAAATCAGACTAAATAAAATGTTAAAATTGTGCTCAAAAATTAAAACTTCAAATGGGTTTAAATAGGATTTTCGGAGCTTCGACACAATTACCCCGGGAACTCTGTCCAAACAAACGTCAGCAGACAGTAAGATTTTCTTGGGGTTAAGTCCCAATCAGCCCCAAGTGCTTGGCACGCTTGAGATCCTGTAGTATATGGGAATCGCTGCACAGTGCATGCACTGCTATACGTTTTTTGCCATCACCATTTTATCGGACAGTAACTCGCGGCATTGTGGTGCCTCAGCCTAAATTTACATTTACACCGGTAGATATTTTGCACCATCCGACTACCTGGTTTGATATTTTGGACATTCAGGCCAAAATATTACCTATAATTTCTGTTACTAAGCTGCTACTGAATGCTGTATCCTCTATAATTCCTGAGGTGCACTGTTAGGGCAGAAGGATTCAGTATCAGAAATGATCTATAGGGGTTCCTACTGACCTTCTTGTCTACCACAAATTCTGTGCAAACAATATCATCTTTTTTTCATTGTTTCAAAGCTAACAATGAGAGGTCAGTAATAAGGCAAAGGAAATAAGAAAATAAAACATAGTGGGACAGAGGAATATTGCTGAGACAGAATTCAGAACATTTTCATAATAAAATATCCCAGAGAGGAAAACTCCAAACTGATAATAGGAAATGTAAGCAATTATTATCAACAAAACACATTTGTTTTTTTAGAACAGGATGTCTTTAACAATCGAAGTTTATTTAGCTCAAATCTTGAACTTTCTATGATCTGTTGTATTATAGATAATATTCCAGTGACTTTCGATCTGGTGCATTGTCTTCATTTTAAAAACAGTAAAAACATTTCTGATTCTGAAGCTTATTCAATATTGTAGTCTGTGGGGGGCATCTAGATACGTCAAAATGAATCTCTAGAGAATGGGGACATGTGCATTCTTTGGAATGCTCTATATTGCCCCCTTTAGGCAATGCTTTGGGCTGATAGGTGCATAGCTAATGGTGTTAAACTATTCTCAATCTTTAATTCCAGCTGTTTGCTGGCACTAAAGATGTCGTCCTAAAGAACCACTAGAGTGGCCCACAGCACCTGTGAGCAGGTGGGGCTTAGGTACCTGTGAGTGGGCGGGGCCACAGCACCCCATGAGTGGGCGGGACCACGACACCCGTGAGTGGGCTGGGCCACATGGGGCTGTAAGGGAATGGGCCAAGGGGACCTTCATCTGGAGGGACCATGGGGTCCATGAGTGGGAGGGACCAGGGGGGCTGCAAAGGGGAGGAGACACAGGGCAGATTGACTGACAGGTTTCAGAGCAGGAAGCAGGAAGTGCAGGGGAACTGGTGATGCTGCTGCCATATCACACACAAAAAATGTAAATATCTTTAAAACTATGTAAAATAAACAATGAAAATAAATTGCAAAAATTCTCAGGAGAGCAATTCCTATCAATTTACCTAAAGTAATTTTTGGTCCACAGTTCCCCTTTAATAAAATATCATGAAATACAATATTAAATAATATTGCTACTTGTATTTTCTCACCCGTAGTTGTTCTTTTTCGTACATCTGTTCCTTTAACAGTATCTCTGCTCTTGGTAATTTTATCCGAAACACATAATAGTATTTGAGAGTAAGTGTAATATTAAATTCTGTTCTCCAAATATAAGTGGATTTTCCTTCAATCAAAGGGAATAATATGAGACATGGTAACTAGTACAAAAAATACCCGAAGTACTCTCTTTCCCTATCCCTAAGGGCAGATGTGGTCAGAAATGCAGTCCAAGTTTCTATTCATATGTAGAAGAACATTTCTGAAATATCTCTCTATCCCAAATGGAAACTCATGTCATAATGCGGATAAAGAGAAATCCCTCCAGTATTATAATACATTAAGAATACATTTCAATTTCCAATGATAATTCAACTTAAATCAAATGAGCTTTTTCAAATGAATAGGATTCTTTTTTGTTCAGTGTGGGTCCATGACCTAAATTTTAATTTGTTTCTTTTGCTTTTACTCTAAAACAAGATTTTAACAAAAGGCTTTACTAAGGCTAAGTCAGCATTTTGGCTCGTGCTGGCAAAAGAGCTAAAATATCATTTACGATGCTTTTATTAAAAGACAAAGGTTCCATATTTTTGCTTCCTGGGGCCAAACATGCAATCATTCTGATTACCTTAATACTAGTTATTTAGCAGGACCAGCTTTAAAACTTGGATTTCAATGAAGAAATCTTTTGGTCATGCTGTTCTTCAACCTAATATGTCTGATTTACTCTTAGAAGATTTAAAATCGATGAGTTCATAAAATAAATGGAACACCTGCTGCAATCCTTAGAGTGCGCTGAACCCATGTTGAACAACAAAAAAGACTTATTTTGAATTTAGGATTTGGTAAGCCTATTCCTCACAATGACTAAAAATTGCATCTCGATTGAAATATTAAGGCTAGTTGAGTTATACAAGGGCTGTCTGTCAGGTGTCACTATACCCTGAGAACACTTACATCATAAACAAAGCTTCTTGAGACTAAATTCTTCAGCTCATAAATATGTCAGATCAACTCTTTTCTTTTTTTGAAAAACTTTTCACAAAAAAGGAAATAATAGAAAATATCTTGACATTTCAATGTTTTTAGCAAACCATGTTTTTTAACCCGAAATATAATTTAAAAGTGTAACAACCCACCCCAATACATTATTGTTGAAACAAACTGATCCTTTGTTAATACAGTAGATTTGTTATATTTGTTTAAAGGGCATCTATACTGAAAAAAAAGTTAGTTTAAATTGACCATTAATGGGAACTATAATTGTTTCCACCTACCACTGTATCTTGTTTTTGGTTAATCTGCTCCCTATATATTTAGATATGCAATCGAAAACATCTAACATAACAGCTGACCATCAAGGGCCTTGCTATTATAAACTCTTCTTCTGTGAGCAGTTTTGCTGTAGCTGGAATGGTGACAGACTTTTGACAGTTGGAATCATGTATGCTGTGTGCTGTTTTGACAGTTGGTTTGTGGGGGAAAAGTCAGGTCAGATGGAAGTGGGAGTGGTTAAAAGAGGGGAGGGGTAATGCTCCTGAGCAAAACTGCGGATTGAAGGAATGCAGCAACACACACACCTCAAAGTAAGTGCTAATTACATGTATTCATTTATAGATGAAGATGAGGAAAAGTAATTTTTTCAGTATATAAAGTGTCCCTTTAATAGTTATTTCTGAATTTAAAAAAGTTTCACAAAAAGTCCCACATTTGCAGCATTATGAAAAAAACTATATGGGGTAAAAAAACTAAATTTTTAAATAGCTTTTTCAAGAGTTTTTTGTAAAAAAAAAAAAAAAAAAAAAAAAAAGAAACATTTTGGAATGTTCAACACAGAGCACAAATATAAATGGAAGTAATGGAAGAGGTTCATTTTGTTTTTGTTTTGTTTTTTTAAAATGTTCATTTCCTAATATTTGTGCAACATTTTCCAAATGAAGGAAAAAAACTTAATTATTTCATGTTAGACACATTAAAATATCAGTCATGAATACTTTAAAGAAAGAATAATTACTTATAGAGTATAATGATACCTGTGTACACACATTAGATAATTCTCCGTCACAGAAAAACAATCTGCGCCCCTTTTCTGCCACATGCACAGCCTATTGTCATTAGTGTGTACATAGGAAGCTTACTGCACAACAGTGACCGACATTCAATTGCAAAATGGGCCAATCTGTAGATGTTTTTAGACATCAGATTGATTCTACAATTGAACATTAAATCTTATATCTAAGTTTATGTCCAGCATAACAATTATAGACAAACTTTTTATCTTCCCTTCCTCAGGTCTAGCAAATTCAATTACAATTGTCTGTGTTCATTTTGGTTTACATTATAACCGCAGTAGAATTTTAAAGAAAAACTTGTGTGACCTCTTCAACCTTTGTCTTTTTTTTACTGCTGTAACAATCAGACGGAAAAGTGTCATCCAACCTGATAGGTCCCCATGCTTTAACTGATCAAAAAAATATATCTGTGGTATTCGGTTAAGCTGGTTACACACCATCCAATAAGTCAGTATAAAAATATTGGATAGTTTCCTGCACTGGCTGCAACTAACGCGCGGGTGTTCGCTCGCACGAAACTAGATGAAAAGATCAGACGCGCCCAAAAACCACAGGCAATCATGCAGTCCTCTGTGGCCTTCAAGCTTGGCTACTTTTGCTGTGATCAACTGTCCTTCATCCTGGCTGACCAGTTAGAAGCACCAAACGGTTGGGACAAATTATCTTAAGGTTTTTCCCCAGCCTTAGATCAACTGCATTTAAACTTCACGTTCTGTTGATCTAAATGAATATCACAAATTTAAATGACTTAGATGAATGAGAACATTGACAGACATGATCAAAAAGAATATGTAACACATATCTATAACCTTCATTTATAAAACACAATCCGGGATATTTACCCAGAAACTCAGTTGGATATTGAATTAGTTAGTGACTTTAACCTCTCCAGCACTGTGGCAGGTGTTGAATTTGGCTATATTTATAATTTTACCTCTCAATTTAGAAATATATAAGTTCCTACCTTTCCTTCAGTTAAATAAACAATTGGGGAGTTGCTCTTTAATTTAAAAGTAATATAAAAGATATATTTTTATTTTAGAATTTCATGGTGCTCATTTTGGTTTAATGCTGGAATAGTAAGTGTATTATTTTTAATGTTTCATAAATTATCTCGGAGTGTGAATGTGCAATAACAATAGCTAGAATGTTTCTGGTTAAGAGAATGAAATTTCAATTGGATCATATAATAAGTTGAAATGTGCTTCATAAATCATTTTAACTTTACCACTGAAATTGCAAACATTATAAAGCCCCACGCTCTATTTGATTGTAAGGAATTGTATGGTACTGTTTATGAATTGAAGAAAATCTTTTATGGTATAAAGTTTTATAATAGAGATTGATTATTTTTTTATGTCTACTTAAGAATTAATAAAAAATATATATAATGCAGGACATATGTATGGTAATGAAAAATAAATACAGCATTTTCATGCATTAATAGATTAGCGCTAAGTCTGGAAAAAAATTATATTAGTTTATTCATTCTGCAAACAAGAATTACAAAAATGATAATATTTATATTATTATTCCATTAATAATTCTTCTTAATATTTCCATTAAGAAGTTAAAAAAACGAATATAATTTTATTAAACCAAAACTAGTTCTGAGAACCCACCACCAATTATTTTAAAACATTAATATGAAAAAGATGATGCTTGAGAGTATTTCATGTTCATAGTGAAAGCAAAGTACTAAATAGTTTACAAAATGCTCCTGTATTCAAGCTGATATATTTATCATTTGTGCAGAAAGGATGCGAAATTGAACATTTGTATGTGTGCTAAATATCGTAGGGCCTTTATTTCATTTAACCTGAATGTGTAGACACAAACAAACGGCTTAGAGGTAACAGGCCAATTGATTAATTCTTTACTAGGGATGGACAAAGACATGAACTTGAGTTCAAGCTGGATTTTATGAGTTTGTACAAACTTGGATTTTTCAGACTCTTCGAAAAACAACTTTACAACTTTCTGATTATCGCTCCATAACCCTCAAATGTGGCGTTTGGTAACCCTCGATGGTTTGTACATAACTACAGGAGAGAATGGTACATGGTCTGTACATAACTACAGGAGAGAATGGTACATGGTTTGTACATAACTATAAGAGAGAATGGTACATGGTTTGTACATAACTACAGGAGAGAATGGTACATGGTCTGTACATAACTACAGGAGAGAATGGTACATGGTCTGTACATAACTACAGGAGAGAATGGTACATGGTTTGTACATAACTACAGGAGAGAATGGTACATGGCTTGTACATAGCTACAGGAAAGAATGGTGCACGGTCTGAACATAACTACAGGAGAGAATGGTACATGGTCTGTACATAGCTACAGGAGAGAATGGTACATGGTCTGTACATAACTACAGGAGAGAATGGTACATGGTCTGTACATAACTACAGGAGAGAATGGTACATGGTTTGTACATAACTACAGGAGAGAATGGTACACGGTCTGTACATAACTACAGGAGAGAATGGTACATGGTCTGTATATAACTACAGGAGAGAATGGTACATGGTTTGTACATAACTATAAGAGAGAATGGTACATGGTTTGACATAACTACAGGAGAGAATGGTACATGGTCTGTACATAACTACAGGAGAGAATGGTACATGTCTGTACTAACTACAGTGGAGAATGGTACATGGTTTGTACATAACTACAGGAGAGAATGGTACATGGCTTGTACATAGCTACAGGAAGAAATGGTGCACGGTTCTGAACATAACTACAGGATAGAAGGTACATGGTCTGTACTAGCTACAGGAGAGAATGGTACTGGTTCGTACATAACCTACAGGGAGAATGGTACATGTCGGTACATAACTACAGGAGAGAAGGTACATGGTTTGTACATAACACAGGAGAAATGGTACATGGTCTGTACATAACTACAGGAGAGAATGGTACATGGTCTGTACATAACTACAGGAGAGAATGGTACACGGTCTGTACATAACTACAGAGAGAATGGTACATGGTCTGTATATAACTACAGGAGAGGAATGGTACATGGTCTGAACTAACTACAGGAGAGAATGGTACATGGTCTGTCATAACTACGAGAGAATGGTACTGGTCTGTACATACTACAGGAGAGAATGGTACACGGTCTGTACATAACTACAGGAGAGAATGGTACATGGTCTGTACATAACTACAGGAGAGAATGGTACATGGTCTGTACAATACTACAGTAGAGAATGGGACATGGTCTGTATATAACACAGAGAGAATGGGACTGGTCTGTACATAACTACAGGAGAGAATGGTACATGGTCTGTACATAACTACAGGAAGAAATGGTACATGGTCTGTACAATACTACAGGAGAGATGGACATGGTCTGTACATAACTACAGGAGAGAATGGTCATGTTCTGTACATACTACAGGAGAGAATGGTACATGGTCTGTACATAACTACAGGAGAGAATGGTACATGGTTTGTAAATAACTATAGAGAAAATGACACATGGTTTTACATAACTAAGGAGAAATGGTACAGTTCGTACATAACTAAAGGAGGAATGGTACAGGTCTGTACATAACTACAGGAGAGAATGGTACATGGTCTTCATATACCGAGAGAATGGTACATGGTCTGTACATAATACAGGAGAGAATGGTACATGGTCTGTACATAACTACAGAGAATGGTAACATGGTTTGTACATTAACTACAGGAGAGAATGGTACATGTTTTCTACATAACTACAGGAGAGATGGTCATGGTTCTACATAACTACAGGAGAGAATGGTACATGGTCTGTACATAACTACAAGGAGAATGGTACATGGTCTGTACAATACTACAGGAGAGAATGTTACATGGTCTGTACATAACTACAGAGAGAATGGTACATGGTCGTACATAGCTACAGGAGAGAATGGTACATGGTTGTACATAGCTACAGGAGAGAATGGTACATGTCTGTACATAGCTACAGGAGAGAATGGTACAGTTCTGTACATAACTACAGGAAGAATGGTACATGGCTGCACATTACACAGAGAGAGTACATGGTTCTGTACATAGTACAGGAGAGAATGGTACATGGTCTTACATACTACAGGAGAGAATGGTACATGATTTGTACAAAACTACAGGAGAATGGGACATGGTCTGTACATTACTACAGGAAGAATGGGACATGGTCTGTACATTACTACAGGAGAGAATGGTAAATGGTCTGTACATAACTACAGAGAGAATGGTACATGGTCTGTACATAACTACAGGAGAGAAGTGGTACATGGTTTTGTACATATCTACAGGAGAGAAATTTCCAAAACACCTTTAAAGTCGTCAGTAGCCATGATGCTTGTAGACCGTATCAACATTATTGTAAAACCATCCGTAAACTGTTATATCTCAATTTCTGTTCATTTGACCCATTTGTTTTATAAAAGTATTTTGACTTTTCTCTTAAAAAACGACCAAATTAAAAAACTGTATAACGCTTTAGATTTAATTTACTGTTATCTGTGCCTGGAAAGTGATAAAGGGAATATAACAGGTTTTTTTAGTGCCCACCTTAAATTTCCAACATAATGTCCATTTGAGGGTCTCTTATAAGCATGTCCATTCCCAAACTTTATATGTTCACCAGGCAACCCCCCCACAAATCTAGAAAACCTTATCCTCTAGAAGGATATATGTTGCTATATCTGTGTATTCAATTAGATCAACAGGACTTGAAGTTTAGTTCTTGAAGACTTTTCGCTAGTCATACCACTGGCTTTCTCAATTCAGAATGACTTGTACAAGAATCTGTGGCAATATGTACCCTGGAAAATCCCAATTAGCATATCAACGTCACTTGTTAAGGGGTGATTGGATAGTGGCTAAGAGGTGTTATAGGAATGCCCAGAGTAGGTGTCAAAACAGCATTGTACATGGCAGACGTTGGTGTCGAACCCCCCCACTTCTATTTATCTTGGTTTCTTTATTTTCACATAAATGGCCTCCTTGACACCTCTCTTGAACCAGTCACGTTCCTTTGCCAATATGTTAACATTACAATCTTCAAAGGTATGTCCTTTAGCCTTAAGATGCAGGTACACGACTGAGTCCTGACCCGAGGAATAGGCTCTTCTGTGCTGGGCCATACGTTGATGCAGTTGCTGTTTGGTCACCCCCACATACAACATCAGAGCATTCTTCACTGAACTGCACTGCGTATATTATGTCGCTTATCTTGTGTTTCGGTATTGGTCTTCGGATG
Organism: Hymenochirus boettgeri; assembly: GCA_019447015.1. Classification (NCBI taxonomy): domain Eukaryota; kingdom Metazoa; phylum Chordata; class Amphibia; order Anura; family Pipidae; genus Hymenochirus; species Hymenochirus boettgeri. Next base: position 33,213,990 of record CM033473.1, on the reverse strand, counting down.
TACCAATTGTTGCCTCAGTGTGTTGTTCGGTTTAAAGCAGACAGGGATACGGAGTTTTTGAAAATCTTCTTAATTTCTCGAGACCCCTGCTACATATGGGATGACCATGTTCTTCCTCCTGTTTCTGCTTTTCCCCTTCACTGTTGGTATTCGTGTTCTTTTCTTTCCTTCTACTTCTTTTGACAAAGGCCCAGTCTGGATATCCACAAGTTTTAAGGGCTCCTCTGAGATGTTTCATTTCTTTAGCCTTCGCCTCTGTGCTAGTGGGGATGTTCTCGGCTCTGTGTTGCAGGGTTCTGATGACCCAGCTTCTGATCTAAGGGAGGTGGGAGTTAAACATCAAATACTGATCTGTGTGTGTTGGTTTTCTGTAAACCTCTACTTCCAGTTTACCATTTTCCTTAACTTCTACCAAACAGTCCAGAAAGCCACTTTGTTGTTTTGTATCTTCCCTTGAAATTTGATGTTTTGGTCTACCGCATTAATGTGTTCTGTGAAAGCTTGTACTTCCTTCTGGTGGATTTAACCCAGGTTTAAAGCGCCTGTTTTCAACCCTCCTCCATGTAAGGTTGGCCACAATGGGTGAAACTGGAGATCCCATAGCACATCCATATTTTTGCTTATAGAACGTATCCTGTTTTTGAAATAGGTGGTATTCAGGCACAAGTCCAGTAAGGAACATACCTTCCTGGGTGGGTTGAGATCAGTTCTGCTGGTAAGAGTGCTGTTACCACCTGTGCTGTTTTGACACCTTACTCTGGTCGTTCCTATAACACCTCTTAGCCACTATCAAATCACGCCCTTAACACTTGCCTGTGATATGCTAATTGGGATTTTCCAGGGTACATAATTGCCACAGATTCTGTGGCAAGTCATTCTGAATTGAGAAAGCCAGTCGGATGACTAGCGAAACGTCTTCAAGAACTAAACTTCAAGTCCAGTTAATCTAATTGAATACAACAGATATACCATACCTGGATGAATGAGAAACTTCACAAGGATATATGTTGCTGATTCCAACCCCCCCCCCCCCTTCCTCTTGAAAAAAGTCCAGAGAATCAGAAAGACTCACTGACTTTGCAGTATTTAGAGAAAGGCTCTGATAATACACTGCAGTCATTAGACACCACCCATGACAGCCATGACTGCTGCATTAGTAATGAGAGATCAGGCAGCTTGTCTTCTTCTAAAAGGGGTATTGCGCGGTTTAAGTATAGGGGTTTCTAGGTTTAGGGGGCTGGTCTTGATTTTGCAGGTGGACAGGCCCTTTAAAAAACATCCAACCACACGGGTCTCTTATATTGTCATAGCATGTGAATGTTTCTTTAAAACACTATCAGGGTTATTCAATAAAAGTTCTTATCGTTAAAAAAAGAAGCTAATTTTGCCCCAGCCAATCAGATGTTAGCTTTCAAATGTTAATAATTGGTTGGGGCAAAATTATCACCATTTTTAATGGTAAGAACTTTTATTGAATTCCCTGTATGTTCACTGTGCGGGTTATGAATAGTATGTACTGTATGTGTTTGTCTAAAACAGATTTATTTATTGATTGTAGAAAAATAAGGTTAGCTATGGAATCATAAATATTTACTATAGACCAATGCCACAGAAGGCCTTGATTGTTCGGTATCCCTTTCTCCTCTAAAGTCAATTGTGGCATGGTGAGAAATTGTTTTATGCTCCTAATGAAAGTGATTTGCTATCTTAATTACTGTAATACCTTAGTGTGAGACCTGGAATTTAAGGAAAGTCCACCCTTAAAGGGTCTCTCCACTGGTATTGGCATTCAGTTTTATTAAGAACAGGAGGTAAAGGAGCTTTGTCTTACCTCCCATTCTTCAATAAAACCTGCAGGACCCGGGAGAAAAAATGTACCTGATCGCTCACTCCTCTGTCGCGTAGTCTGACAGGTCCCACCGTAAACTATCTGCATACGTACATCTGATCCCAACCCCAAATGAACATTCAGCACATTATTATATATATTATAACCAGGTATTAAGATAATTCTTGTTTTCTTTCTGTCAGAGTAAGCTGGCCCCTCCCTCCATGCAGTCAATCAAGGCTGTGACTGTTGACATCACACCAATGATCCCCGGCTGCCTCCACTGCACATGCTCTTTGCAAAACGCTAGTGGCAAGTTGCGACCTTTTGCCATATTTTAAAGACACCATTGAAGAGGCGTTAATTGTCGCCCAAAAAACTAGCCAAAAACCGCACAAAATTTATTGCATCACTTTGCGCTGCGCAAAGAAAAAAAATTGCGAAACCTTCGCTAACACGTTAGTACATAGGTTAACGTGATTTAGCACTTATTTTCTCATTACCGTGTGATATTGTTTCTTCCTGCTAATCTTTTTTTTAAAAACAGTTAAAATGAAAAATACTTGGGCAGGGAGGTAGGATTTGTACTTTCTACCTCCTGATCATCATTTCATGAGGATTGGCACCTCAAAAGAAACTGCTTCTGCCAGGCTCCTGAGTGCTTCAGCATCTTTAATACAGGAAACCCGGGCCATAACCTGGCAGGTTATGTAGATCTAGACTGAAGCAAAATTGGAAGGCGGGGATAATCAATCCTACCTCCCTGTCCCAGCTTTTTTCATTTCAAATAAGTAAATTTATACAGTATGGTTTCCTTTAAATGTCTGGTTACAAATTCATGTAATTAACGGCAGATAACTGACCAGGGGGGTGTTTAGGGGGCGGTTCCTGGTGCCTGGAATCCCCCCTCTCTGTCTGCTCAGTGCTGTCTGCTGTCTGCTTCTCCTGGTGCCCATAGACTGTTACATAGATTGTTACATAGATTGTTACTTTCTCAATTGAGCTGTGAGTTAGAAACAGCATTTGTATGTTTCAAAAATGTATCCAGTCTGCCCTGTGATTGACAGCAATATAAAACTGTATCAATAGTAACCCTGCAGCTGCTTAAAGGGGAACTGGTGTCCAAAAATGACTTTAGGTAAATTGATAGGAATTGCTCCCCTGAGAATTTTTGCAATTTATTCCATTGTTTATTTTGCATAGTTTTGAAGATTTTTACATTTTTGTGTGTGATATGGCAGCAGCATCACCAGGTCCCCTGCACTTCCTGCTTCCGCTCTGAAACTGTCAGTAAATATGTCCTGTGTCTCCTCCTTCCCTTGCAGCCCCCCTGGTCCCTCCCACCATGGACCCCATGGTCCCTCTAATTGCAGGCCCCCATGGCCTATTACTTACAGCCCCATGTGGCCCCCCCCACTCGTGGGTACTGTGGCCCCGCCCACCCTGGTGCCGTGCCCCATCCACTCATGGGTGCCGTGGTCCCACCCACTCTCAGGTGCCAAGCCCCATCCACTCTCCGGTTTCAAGCCCCACCCACTCGTGCATGCCTAAGCCCCGCCCACTCACGGGTGCCATGGGTTACTCAGACCCCCCCCCCCTACAGAAAACTTTGAGTGAGAACTCTGCCTGAAAGGCTGTTTTCACACAATGAAAGAGAAGGCTGTAGATTCCCTTACCTTCTGTCAGGACTTCACCACGCAGAGAGGAGAGGGACTTCCTGTCTCCCTCCCACACATGGGGGAGTCTGAGGCTGTGCTCGCCAGCGGCACTGTGTAGAGAAGCCGTAGGAATGTCACATGTCAGCCTCCCACCCAATAACTTTCTGGTCAGTCATTTCTGTATATCTTGGGCTGTGGAGCACGTAAGAGGTGGTTGATGGCTCGTTTTAAAGTGGGAAACTGGCCTTTCATTTAAGCTTAACTTGTTTGGAGACCACAGTTCCCCTTTAGGTGATTGCTAGACTGGGTTTTATATCATTCTTACTGTACTTACCCCACTGTGATTTAAAGAAATCCTGGAGGTGGTAGCTGACTATTAACATTTCATTATATATATTATATATACACAGGAGTGATTGTTCCAATATTCCATATACAGAATGATCGTTCAATGTGCCCACATATTGTCTAATGTTATTGGCTCCCTCTACTGTAGTAAAGGGAACCGGAATTGGAAATTTTCTGTCTTGTCCAATAGTCCCGATACGACTATATTCAGCAAATTCTGTCGAATCCACCGTCAGTACAAACAAAAAAAGAGATGATTAATGCACATTCCTGGGCCTCATATATCATAATATCTATGCTTTCTAACTTCCACCATGTCAAGGTACCTTCCAGTATGGAAGGTCCTAACAATTTACCTTGGGCTGGGCTGACACTCCCTGCTTGGTTGAATTTTATTGGGAATGCAAGTCAGGGAACATAGAAAAAGATGACGGACTACTACCAACTGCGAATAAAACTTAACTTTTATTGCTGAACATCATGCTTCACAGAGGGAGACAATCATAGTGCCCTGACGCATTTCATTACAAATCTCGTCACTTCATCAGAGGGATCAAAGGGAGAAAAACCTCCCAAGAAAATGCAACCAAGCAGGGAGTGTCGCCCAGATAAATGACCCAAGGTAAATTGTTAGACTTCCATACTGGGGTTACCTTGACGTGGTTGGAAGGCTTTTCACTTTTATGCATAAAATTGTAACTAAAACCCCCCATGTTTTTACTGTTTGCACTAGCATAGATATTATGATTATGGGCCCAGGAATGTGCTTGATCATCTCTTTTCTTGTTTTCTAATGTTTTGGTCGAGATCAGTAGCAATTCCACTATTTGTTATAAAGTAATTTTGCCACAGGAGCTCCCACAGCCCCCCCCCCCTTTGTGTAGATCCACCGTCAGTGCCACAGCTCTGACTTGAAGGACACTATGATATTGAAGGGTAAATGTGGATTTCTTGGTAAAAGAGAACATTAGGCTGGGAACAAATGGGCAAATTTTTCCTCTTGATCATTCGCCACTACGAGCAGTCGCTGGGACAAAGCACTGTTAGTCGCAGTAAATGTCTCCTATGGACCGCACAATCTGCGGTGATTTACCGACATTAGTCGCTGCCGCCGCCGCCCCCCAGATTTTTATAACCAACCACCCGATACACTAAATATCGGCAGGTTGGGCCAAAAATCTGCTCGTATGTACCCAGCCTGAATGAAAACATAAAATACAAAAGTGATATTTGGCTAACTAGGATGGACATCATATTACAATTAATATTATTATATATGATGTTATAATAGAATATATGGATGTATTTGGTCATGAACCTCCTCTGGGGTTGTTCGGTGGTAACCCATTCAGGAATCCCCCCTTCAAAATCCTGCGCTTGCCCCTGACTGACAAGTTACCCAGTTTTTTGTTTTAAAGGTGGACATGCCATTTAAGCAACACGCCAATCAAGCAGCTGGCTTCAACCACTACTACAGGCTATCATGGTTTTTAATGAGTTCATATACAGGTTAGATATCCACACCAATGGCGGGCCCCTTCAACACCAAGGATGTTCATATTACCGTAGCACTGCCTACAAACAGCATTCTTCATTTCAGATTGTTTTTATTTATCCTTATCAGAAGCTACAGATTCCATACAAGCTATCCAGAGCCTGAACTGCAGTACAGTTATTGATTACACTGACAGAGTTTAACTATAGACAGTAGAATAGCAGGATGCAGGCAAGTTCTCCCAACTGTGATGATTGTGGTGGACAATAATGTCTCTGTATTACTATTGACGTCTATACCTGTATTACTATTGACGGTAGTACCTGTATTACATGACATCTACCTGTATTACTATTGACGTCTAGTACCTGTATTACTATTGACGTCTAGTACTGTAACTTGACGTGTAGTACTGATTACTATTGACGTGTATCACTGTATTACTATGACATCTAGTACCTGTATACTATTGACGCAGTACCTGTATTACTATTACTCTGTACTGTATTACTATTGACGTCTAGTACCTGTATTACTATTGACGTCTAGTACCGTATTACTATTGACGGTAGTACCGTAATTGATGCCTCTAGTACCTGTATTACTATTGACGTCTAGTACCTGTATTACTATTGACTTCTAGTACCTTTATTACTATTGACATCTAGTCCCTGTATTACTATTGACGTCTAGTACCTGTATTACTATTGACGCGTGTAGTACCTGTATTACTATTGACATCTAGTACCTGTATTACTATTGACGTCTAGTACCTGTATTAACTATGGACTTAACCTATTACTATTGACTCAGTACCTGTATTACTATTGACGTCTAGTACCTGATTACATTGTACGTCGTAGTACCTGTATTACTATTGACAGTCTAGTACCTGTATTACTATTGACGTCTAGTCCCTGTATTACTATTGAACTTCTAGTACCTGTATTACTATTGACTCTAGTACCTGTATTACTATTGACTTCTAGTACCTGTATACTATTGACGTCTATTACCTGTATTACTATTGACTGTAGTACCTGTATTACTAGTGACACTAGTACCTGTAGTAACTATGATGTCTAGTACCTGTATTACTATTGACTTCTAGTACTTTATCTATTGACTTGTACCTGTTAATTACATTCGTTAGACCTGTATTACTATTCGTACGTCTAGTACTGTATTACTATTGACGTGTAGTACCTGGATACTATTGACATCTAGTACCTGTATTACTATTGACGTCTAGTACCTGTATTACTATTGACTCTAGTACCGATTTATTACTATTGACGTCTTAGTACCTGTATTCCTATTAACGTCTATTACCTTATTACTATGACGTCTAGTACCTGTTTACTATAACGTCTTACTGTATTACTATTGACGTCTAGTACCTGTTTACTATTGACTTCTAGTACCGTATTACTATTACGTCTAGTACTGTATACTATGACTCTAGTACCTGTATTACTATTGACGTCTAGTACCTGTAGTACTATTAACGTCTAGTACCTGTATTACTATTCCGTCTATACCTGTATTACTATTGACTGTAGTACTTATATTACTATTGACGTCTAGTACCCTCCAGACACCTTGTTTCTCACACTCTTATACCACCTCATATCACCACTGATGTGACCTTATCATTTTTATATTCTAATCCAGAATGAAACAAAGTGAGGATGTTGAACACATAGCAGAGAGTTCCTGCATTGTCCCAGCCATCACATTATAAGAAGATGAGGAAATATCCCATGTTTCAATTCAATGACGATTGGCGTCATTAAGAATGATTCATTATATGGAATCAACTGGGATTTGCATGCAGTCTATAACCACTGAGAATGTGTGACTTGGAAAATAAAATATCTGCAGAGCTTTACCTAGAATCTCTCCTAACTGATGCAAAATGTTTCCTGCGTTCATTTGTGAGTCCTCTATGGAGCGGGAGGGGGGGGGGGGCGTTGGGGAGCCTGATTACAACCGGTTTTTGTATGCATCACTTTTTTTTTTTCCTTCGAATTTGGAAAACACTCCTAAGGTCGGTAGGACACACATCTCCACTCCCAGACAATGTGTCTATTAAAACATTATCCCACCTGTTACCTTTTTTTTTACATTTTACTAATAACGTAATATAACAAGAGAGTCTTTTCATGTCAATATACGTTTGTAGTAGGCTCAGTCCCTGTGCCTCGTTAGAATAAAGGTCTATTGTAAGGAGAGAAATAGGTTAAAATGATTGGAGCCAATGCTGCTTGCCAAAGTTACAAAAATATACATATCCGGAGGCAGCTCCAATATAAACTGTGGATTTTTTTTCTAACGTCTACTTCTCCTTGCGTGATGTCACCCTGTTCTGTATTTACAACCACAGAGTCATACAAAAGGAAACTGTAAAGAATATTGATTCTGTATCCAACCACTTAAAATAACATTACTCGTATAAAAAGGAAATACCAGAATAAAAATGCAGTTGTTTATATGAGCAATTGTATCAATGTAATGACTCCAGTTTAAAGGGTAACTGTAGTCCTGCAACGGGTCGGGTACCCGTGGGTTACCTGATTTGCGGTCGGGTTCGGATAACCCACATTGAGTTTGAATTGGTTTTGGGTCGGGTTCGGGTCAGGTAGAAGAATTTCAGTCTTAAAAAAAACAAAAAAACTTTTTTTTCCTGTCTATGAAGAGAGATCTCCTGAATAACTGAAACTGAGAACATGTTATCAATCCAAGACAATTGCAGTGTGTATAGCACCTTACACTAAATCACACTATAGCAGATAAAGGGCAACAAATCTAGATGCAAAAGCTCCCGCCCTCTTACTGTGTTTTTGGCAGGTTAAACAGTTCTAATGTACTTACAGGGTTATTCAATAAAAGTTCTTATTGTTTAAAATGGTGCTAATTTAGCCCCAACCAATCAGATGTTAGCTTTCAAATGTTAAATAAATCTGATTAGTTGGGGCAAAATTAGCACCATTTTAAACGATAAGAGTTTTATTGAATCTCCCTTTAGTAGAATGTTATTAGGATGGAATTGTGGATAGGAATACAGACAGCTATGTTTAACTTTAACTCTTGTAGGGCCTGGGTAGTTTTGCAGAGATCACTGGGTAAAAAAGCAGTTAATGCTGGAGTGACTGAAAGGCAGGGGTTAAACATCTGACCTTGGTTTTACTAGCAGAGGTCAGAGCCAGCAAAGTAACAATCTCCCATTGAAAAGTAACAAACTTCTCTCTGCCACCTGCACCTATGCATGAGACCAAAGAAAGTGTCTGCATGGAAACAGATGACATGATTTCATTGATCTGTGTAAATCCTTCTGGCCATAATGATCTGATGTGGGATGTGATTTCTAGTGAAGAAATAACAATTTACCACTTGATGAGTTCAGCTAGAACTACAGCAGGTATGTGGACCTCCAGATGATTGACATTTAAAACTCCCATATTTGTACAACAGCAGAGTCCAGGCAGGGATTGCTGGGAGTTGTAGATTTCAAAACAGAGCATAAATATCTACACCATATAAGGTTATTTATTTCACTGCAGCTCCACCTGTTCCCTACCCATAATCCTCTGTTGTGGTACCTGCTCATTGTAAACTTTACTGTCTCCTATATTGCAAGTTTTGATAGTGGGTGTGGATTGAAATGTATATTCTGCAGGACATAGTTATAAATCATAGATAGGTAACAGTAGATCCCCAGATGTCTGAAAAAACTCCACAGCATTCATTGGCTTTAGAGTGAATGCTGGGAGTTGTGTTTTTAAACTATCTAGATACCTACTGGTTACCTATCCCTGTCACAGATCAACAAGAGAATAGTTGAAAAGATAAAGATTAAAATATGCTGAGGCCCAGGGTAGGTAATAGGGGACAGTATAGGCCCATGGGTAGGTAGTAGTTGAGGACAGTAGAGGCCCATGGGTAGGTAGAAGTAGGGGACAGTAGAGGCCCATGGGTAGGTAGAAGTTGGGACAGTAGAGGCCCATGGGTAGGAAGAAGTAGGGGACAATATAGGCCCATGGGTAGGTAGAAGTTGGGGACAGTATAGGCCCATTGGTAGGTAGAAGTTGGGGACAGTAGAGGCCCATGGGTAGGTAGAAGTAGGGGACAGTAGAGGCCCATGGGTAGGTAGAAGTAGGACAGTAGAGGCCCATGGGTAGGTAGAAGTTTGGGACAGTAGAGCCCATGGTAGGTAGAAGTAGGGACAGTAGAGGCCCATGGGTAGGTAGAAGTTGGGGACAGTAGGAGGCCCATGGGTAGGTAGAAGTTGGGGACAGTAGAGGCCCATGGGTAGGTAGAAGTAGGGGACAGTAGAGGCCCATGGAGTTAAAGTAAGTAGGGGACAGTAAGGCCCATGGGTAGGAATGGTTGGAACAGTATATACTGATGGTAGGTAGTAGGGAGCAGTAGAGGCCCATGTGTAGGTAGTTGGACACAGTAGGGATATATTATATAAAGTGTACATATACAGGAATCTCCTACTTGTGGGCCTACATTTGTTTTAAAAATATAATTCCCAGCATTCCACTACAGCACTTACAATATCAGAAGGCATTCAGGGACTGCTGGGAGTTGTAATTTACAGACATTTGGATGCCTGCAAGTTGAAGACCCCGCTATATTTTTTTAGTGGTATGGTAGGTTTTTTCTCTATAACATTTTGGTTATCAAAAAACATTTTGTAATAACTTCTAGAATTTTTCCCTGTACAAATTTACGAAGAAAGACTAAAAGCGGGTTGGGTTTCGGGTCCAAACTTGCGGGTCGGTCGCGGGTATGAAGTAGATAGAAAAGGGGGTTGCGGGTCGGGTGCGGGTTTTTCAGGTCGGGGTCGGGTGCGGTCTGGAAAATTAACCCTCTTAGGACTCCATACTCCATACTTTTATTGAAAAGAGCTATCAGCCTTTCAAACAAGCATAGGATGATGTATCTAATGTCTCTGGATCTTAATTATGGGCTTGTAAAGTTTCAATTGCTTGTCTGTCCAGTCCTGTCTGAGTTTGGGACAGGCACATGATGGCGGTAGTATCAGCGATGTGAACTGCGACATCACCATATGTTTAATACAGGTATTGCAGCAAAAAAGAGAAAATGGCTGAAAGTGAATGTAAAAAGGCAAATCTTGGTAAAATTGGTTAAAACTGTAAATGCAGGAAAAAAGTCTAAGACAACCCACAAGTACTGACACCTTCCAAGGACCCACTGGTCGGCTAGATATATGGGTATATGGGCACTTTTTTATATCAACTCACACTTGTTCATTTTAATGTCTGTACTAATGCAAAACTATAAGCATCGCTAAGCAAAATGGCGATAGGCGGCACAAATTAACGAACCATTGTAAATATGCCCCATGGTGCAACCATTTAAAAATGTAAGGATGAGCAGGCCCGTAACGACCCTTATCCAGCACTTGATGGCACATGTAGATATGTTTAATTGACTAGAAACTGTAACAACCATCTTTTTGCATCATAGATTTTGTATTTGCTATTAGCTCCAAACAACTAATTATGTTTTCCTCAGGGCCATTTATAGGCATAAACCACCTAGGCAAAGTGCTAGCGGCACCTATAATAAACCAGGGCAACCCATTGTTGTCCCTACCATCTCCGCATCAGCTTTTACTTGCTTTGTGTCAGAACTGCTCTCCTTTGTTCTGCTGCTGTAATTTGTAAACACTGTATCTAGTACAGGCCCTAACTCAGCTCCCTCTACTTGGATACAATGTTACAAATGACCTGAAGGTGAAGGAGGGAGGGGGGATGATCCAGCTAATAGTACTGAGTAGAACAGTTTCTAGATGCCAGGTAAAAGCTGCTGCAGACTTTATAGCAGTGACCCTGTAACTAGCAGCCATGAGATCCCTATCCCTGCCTCTTTCTTCCTTCCACCCAACTCTCCATTAGAACTTAGAGTAGGGTGAGGAGTGAACAATTCAATGGAGGAGACATGGAAAGCAGTTACATACGTATATCATGTCAATGCTGGCAGCTGAAAGGGTTAAAGGTAATACTTTACTGGCACTGAAACAGGGCCACATCTACCATTAGGCAGAGTGAACATTTATCTCAGGGGTACCTCTGCACTGAAGAAGAAAGGTGGCAGTGGCAGAGGCAGTGGTGAAAAAAAAACTTCCTTTAAATGGCAAATGTGCACGAGAAGTGTGAGCGCTGCCTGCATGACTCCACTACATGGAGTCCTTGAAGTTACTTCACTCCACTTCAACATTTTATATGGTTAGGGTAGTTGCTAGTTAGGGCTTGATGTGGTGGCAGGCTTATACTACAGAAAGTATGGCATTTCTAATGTAATGTAACAGCTGAACCACATATTAGCACAGGCTATAAATAAGTTATTTTAATCACTATCATTTGTATCACTATCTAAGTACCGTATAAACGCACACACATCCCACTGTATCACTATCTAAGTACCATATAAACGCACACCCATCCACTGTATCACTATCTAAGTCCGTATACGCACACACATCCCGACTGTATCACTATCTAAGTACTATATAAACCGCACACACATCCGCCTGTATCACTATCTAAGTACCGTTAAACGCACACACCATCCGACTGTATCACTACTAGTACCCGTATAAAAGCGCACACATCCGACTGTATCACTATCTAAGTACCGTATAAACGCACACACATCCACCCGACTGTATCACTAAGTACCGTATAAACGCACACACATCCGACTGTCATCACTATCTAAGTACTGTATAAACGCACCACATCCGACTGTATCACTCTCTAAGTACCGTATAAAACCACACATCCGACTGTATCACTATCTAAGTACCGTATAAAACGCACAAAAACCAACACTCCGACTGATCCACTACTGTACCACATCACGTATCACTACCTAGTCCGTATAAACGCACACCACATCCGACTGTATCACTATCTAAGTACCCCGATAAACGCACACACCATTCAACTGTATCACTACTAAGTACCGTATACACGCACACACATCCGACTGTATCACTATCTAAGTACCGGTATAACGCACACACATCCGACTGTATCACTATCTAGTACCGTATAAACGCACCCACACATCCGACTGTATCACTATCTAAGTACCGTATACAACGCCACACATCCGACTGTATCACTATCTAAGTACCCGTTAACGCACACACATCCGACTGTAATCACTATCTAAGTACCGTATAAAGGACACACATCCGACTGTATCACGTCTAAGTACCGTATAAACGCACCACACATCCGACTGTATCACTATCTATACCGTAAAAAAAAGCACACACATCCGACTGTATCACTATCTAAGTACCGTATAAAGGGACACACATCCGACTGTATCACTATCTAAGTACCGTATAAACGCACACACACCGCCTGTATCACTATCTAAGTACCGTATAAAGGGACACACATCCGACTGTATCACTATCTAAGTACCGTATAACACACACACATCCGACTGATCACTATCTAAGTACCGTATAAACGCACACACATCCGACTGTATCACTATCTAAGTACCGTATAAACGCACACACATCCGACTGTATCACTATCTAAGTACCGTATAAACGCACACACATCTGACTGTATCACTATCTAAGTACCGTATAAACGCACACACATCCGACTGTATCACTATCTAATCCGTATACAACCACACACATCCGACTGTAATCACTATCTAAGTACCGTATAAACCGCACACACATCCTACTGCATCACTATCTAGTACCGTATAAACGGGACACCATCCGACTGTATCACTATCTAAGTACCGTATAAACGCACACACTCCTACTGTATCACTATCTAAGTACCGTATAACGCACACACATCCGACTGTATCCTACTAAGTACCGTATAAACGCACACACATCCGACTGTATCACTATCTAAGTACCGTATAAACGCACACACATCCGACTGTATCACTATCTAAGTACCGTATAAACGCACACACATCCGACTGTATCACTAAGTACCGTATAACGCACACACATCCGACTGTATCACTATCTAAGTACCGTATAACGCACACACATCCTACTGTATCACTATCTAAGTACCGTATAAAGGGACACACATCCGACTGTATCACTATCTAAGTACCGTATAAACGCACACACATCCTACTGTATCACTATCTAAGTACCATATAAACGCACACACATCCGACTGTATCACTATCTAAGTACCGTATAAACGCACACACTCCGACTGTATCACTATCTAAGTACCGTAATAACGCCACACAGCCGACTGTATCACTATCTAGTACCGTATAACCACACACACATCCGACTGTATCACTATCTAAGTACCGTATAAACGCACAACACTCCGACTGTATCATTATCTAAGTACCGTATAACGCACACACATCCGACTGTATCACTATCTAAGTACCGTATAAACGCACCACATCCGACTGTTCACTATCTAAGTAACCGTATAAACGCACACACATCCGACTGTATCACTATCTCATTACCGTATAAACGCACACACATCCGCTGTATCACTAAGTACCCGTATAAAGGGAACCACCATCCGACTGTATCACTATCTAAGTACCGTTAAACGCACACACATCCGACTGTATCACTATTCTAAGTACCGTATAAACGCACACACAATCCGACTGTATCACTAAGTACCGTATAACGCACCACCCTCCCTGTATCACTATCTAAGTACCGTATAAACGCACACACATCCGACTGTAATCACTATCTAAGTACCGATATAACGCACACACATCCGACTGTATCACTATCTACGTACCGTATAACGCCCACCATCCGACTGTGTATCACTATCTAAGTACCGTATAAACGCACACACACATCCGACTGTATCACTATCTAAGTACCGTATAAACCCACACACATCCGACTGTATCACTATCTAAGTACCGTATAACGACACACCATCCACTGTATCACTATCTCAGTACCGTATAAACGCACACACATCCGACTGTATCACTAGTACCCGTATAAAGGACACACTCCGACTGTATCCTATCTAAGTACCGTATAACGCACACACATCCGACTGTATCACGATCTAAGTACCGTAAAACGCACACAATCATCCGACTGTATCACTATCTAAGTACCGTATAAACGCACACACAACGTCACTATCTGTATACACATCCACTCTACAGTACCGTAAAACGCACACACATCCGACTGTATCACTATCTAAGTACCGTATACAGCACACACATCCGACTGTATCACTATCTAAGTACCGTAAAAGGGACCACATCCGACCTGTATCACTATCTAAGTACCGTAAAACGCACACCATCCGACTGTATCACTATCTAAGTACCGTATAACGCCCGACACCCATCCGACTGTATCACTATCTAAGTACGTATAAAGACACACATCCGACTGTATCACTATCTAATACCGTATAAACGCACACAACATCCGACTGTATCACTATCTAAGTACCGTAAAACACACACACTCCGACTGTATCACTATAAGTCCGTAAACGCACACACATCCGACTGTATCACTATCTAAGTACCGTATAAACGCACCACAATCCGACTGTATCACTATCTCAGTACCGTATAACTCCACACCATCCACTGTATCACTATCTAGTCGTAAAACGCACCATCCGACTTATCACTATAGTACCGTATAAACGCACACATCCTACTGTATCACTATCTAAGTTACCGTATAAACGCACACACATCCGACTGTATCCCTATCTAAGTACCGTATAACACACCACATCCGACTGTATCACTATCTAAGTACCGTATAACCGCCACACATCCGACTGTATCACTATCTAAGTACCGTATAACGCACACACATCCTACTGTACACGATCTACTACCGTATAAACGCCACCTCCGACTGTATCACTATCTAAGTACCGTATAAACACACACACCACTGTATCACTATCTAAGTACCGTATAAACGCACACACATCCGACTGTATCACTATCTAAGTACCACGTAACGACAACACATCCGACTGTATCACTATCTAAGTATACCCCGTATAAACGCACACACATCCGTACTGTATCACTATCTAAGTACCGTATAAACTCCCCCATCCGACTGTATCACTATCTAAGTACGGATAAACGCACACACATCCGACTGTATCACTATCTAGTACCGTACAAACGCACACACATCCGCTGTATCCACTTCTTGTACCGTATCAAGAGACACAATCCTACTGTACACTACTCTAAGTACCGTATAAACGCACACACCACTGTATCACTATCTAGTACCGTAATAACGCACACACATCCGACTGTACACTATCTAAGTACCGTTATAAACGCACACACATCCGACTGTATCACTATCTAAGTACCAGTATAAACGCACCACATCCTACTGTATCACGATCTATATACCATAAACGCACACACATCCGACTTTCACTATCTAAGTACGTATAAACGCACACAACATCCGACTGTTCACTATCTAAAGTAACCGTATAACCGCACACACATCCGACTGTATCACTATCTAGTACCGTATAACGCACACACATCCGACTGTATCACTTCTAAGTACCGTATAAACGGCACACACATCCGACTGTATCACTATCTAAGTACCGTATAAACGCACCACAACATCCGACTGTATCACTTCTAAGTACCGTATAAAACGCACACACATCCGACTGTATCACTATCTAAGTACCATATAACGACACACATCCGACTGTATCACTATCCTAAGTACCGTATAAACCACACACATCCGACTGGTATCACTACTATCAGTACCGTATAAACGCAACACATCCGAACTGTATCACTATCAAGTACCGTATAAGGGACACACATCCGACCTGTATCACTAAGTACCGTATACACGCACACACATCCGACTGTATCACTATCTAAGTACCAGTATAACCACACACATCCGACTGTCCACTCATCTAAGTACCTATAACGCACACACATCCGACTGAATCCTATCTAAACCTGACCTGTATAAACGCACACACATCCGACTGTAATCACTATCTAGTTACCGTAATAAACGCACAACCACATCCGCTGTATCCTATCTAAGTACCGTATAAACGCACACAACATCGACTGTATCACTATCTAAGTACGCTATAAACGCCACACACATCCGCTGTATCACTATCTAGTACCGTATAAACGCACACACATCCACTTCCTCACTATACCGTAAAACCACACATCCGACTGTATCACTATCTAAGTACTATAAACGCACACACATCTCCACTGTATCACTATCTAATTACCGATATAAACGCCACACATCCTGACTGTATCACTATCTAAGTACCGTATAACGCACACACACCAATCCTCACTATCTAAGTACCTATAAACGCACACACATCCGACTGTTAATCTAAGTACCTATAACCGCACACATCCGACTGTATCACTATCTAAGTACCGTATAAACTCACACACATCGACTGTATCACTATCTAAGTACCTATAAACTGCACACACATCCGACTGTATCACTATCTGATCCACCGTAAAAACGCCCACACATCCGAACTGTATCCTATCTAAGTACCATATAAACGCACACCATCCGACTGTATCACATCACTAAGTACTCATTAGAAAGCACACCATCTATGACTGTTCACCTATCTAAGGCTCAGTACCGTATAATCGCACCACATCCGACTGTATCACTATCTAGTACATATAACGCCACACCATCTCGACTGTATCACTATCTAAGTACCGATAAACGCACACACATTCCGCACTATGAATCCTCTAGTACCAATAAACGCACACACTCTCGACTGTATCACTATCTCAAGTACCCGTATAAACGCACACACATTCCGACTGTATCCTATCTAGAGTACCTACTAAACGCACACACATCTGACTGTATCACTTCTAATCGTACCATCTACAACCACACACATCCTGACTGTATCACTATCTAAGATCCTATAAACGCACCACAGCCGACGTAGCACTATGACTGCCTGGAAAACTATCGCCTATGGGAAGGGAAGTAGTGCACACGTCTGGCACAAATAGAGCAAGTCTCCTATGCAAACCATTAGTGGCTGGGTAGTCAAACCCGGCACTATTAGGATATTTTTTGTGTGAAACACTAGCAAACACGGTGACAAGACCGCAATATCCACAAATGCCCCCCCGCTCGCACAGCAAACCCCGACCCCCCCCCCCTTCGGTTTAGATAAATTCAAGGTGCACACAGATGGGTCCAGCGTCTGTGCATATTTACAGCTGTCTTTTAGTATATAGGATATTGAGCTAGGCTTGAGGCCCACTGCAACATGCAAAAGTGCTGCGCCTTCCTGTGCCGCTTGTGCGACACTTGTTCTGCTTTTCCTGCATCTGCACTGGCCATTCCCAGTGAATATGGGTAAAAATGATCGTAAAACAATGTATTAATGTCACTTGAATCTGCATGTATCTGCTTTACCTGCACTTCCATGGATTTTCTATTATGTGCCAAATTTACAAAATGGTGATCAACAGATGCACTAATAAAACCTTTACACAACTGCAGTTCACTATGAATAAAATACCATTTGCGGATGGCAAAGTGTGAGCAAGAATAGGTCAGGGCTTATAATTGCCACCCCTTATTACTGGTGGAAGGGTCAACAAACACAAGAGTGACATCGAAGGAGGAGGTCTGTACATAACTACAGGAGAGAATGGTACATGGTCTGTACATAACTACAGGAGAGAATGGTACATGGTCTGTACAATACTACAGGAGAGAATGGGACATGGTCTGTACATAACTACAGGAGAGAATGGTACATGTTCTGTACATAACTACAGGAGAGAATGGTACATGGTCTGTACATAACCTACAGGAAGAATGGTACATGGTCTGTACATAACTACAGGAGAGATGGTACATGGTCTGTACATAACTACAGGAGAGAATGGTACGGTCTGTACAAACTAAAGGAGAGAATGGTACATGGTCTGTACTATACTACAGGAGAGAATGGTACATGGTCGACATACTACGAGAGAATGGTACATGGTCTGTACATAACTACAGGAGAAGAATGGTACATGGTCTGTACATAACTACAGGAGAGAATGTTGACAACTCAGGGATTATTTCTTCATACTACAGGAGAGAATGGTACATGGTCTGTACATAACTACAGGAGAGAATGGTACATGGTCTGTACAATACTACAGTAGAGAATGGGACATGGTCTGTATATAACTACAGGAGAGAATGGGACATGGTCTGTACATAACTACAGGAGAGAATGGTACATGGTCCTGACATAACTACAGGAGAGAATGGTACATGGTCTGTACAATACTACAGGAGAGATGGGACATGGTCTGTACATAACACAGAGAGAATGGTACATGTTTCGGTACATAACTACAGGAGAGAATGGTACATGGTCTGTACATAACTACGGGAGAGAATGGTACATGGTTTGTACATAACTATAAGAGAAAATAGCACATGGTTTGTACATAACTACAGGAGAGAATGGTACATGTTCTGTACATAACTAAAGGAGAGAATGGTACATGGTCTGTACATAACTACAGGAGAGAATGGTACATGGTCTGTACATAATTAC
The DNA here is from genome assembly GCA_019447015.1 of Hymenochirus boettgeri. Lineage (NCBI taxonomy): Eukaryota > Metazoa > Chordata > Amphibia > Anura > Pipidae > Hymenochirus > Hymenochirus boettgeri. The sequence continues at coordinate 33,194,985 of CM033473.1, read as the reverse complement.
CGGAGAGAATGGTACATGGTCTGTACATAACTACAGGAGAGAATGGTACATGGTCTGTACATTACTACAGGAAGAATGGTATCATGGTTTCTACATAACTACAGAAGAGAATGGTACATGGTCTGTACATAGCTACAGGAGAGAATGGTACATGGTCTGTACATAACTACAGGAGAGAATGGTACATGGTCTGTACATAACTACAGGAGAGAATGGTACATGGTCTGTACATAACTACAGGAGAGAATGGTACATGGTCTGTACATAACTACAGGAGAGAATGGTACATGGTTTGTACATAACTACAGGAGAGAATGGTACATGGTCTGTACATAACTACAGGAGAGAATGGTACATGGTCTGTACATAACTACAGGAGAGAATGGTACACGGTCTGTACATAACTACAGGAGAGAATGGTACATGGTCTGTATATAACTACAGGAGAGAATGGTACATGGTCTGAACATAACTACAGGAGAGAATGGTACATGGTCTGTACATAACTACAGGAGAGAATGGTACATGGTCTGTACATTACTACAGGAGAGAATGGTACACGGTCTGTACATAACTACAGGAGAGAATGGTACATGGTCTGTACATAATTCCACCAATCTCTTTTAAAGTAGAGATGGACACGAACCCGAACCTGAGTTTTACACAAAACTTAATAGTTCAGGCAAACTCAAACTCTTCCGAACTTCCCGAACTACGAACTAGATTGGGTTTTTCGCAGACTTATTTTCAATAATTATCAAAAATTCAATAATTATCGAATTCTCGAATCGGTTACCTTTAAATGTACCTTCCATTCGGTAAACTCGAATGTATCTTCGGTAACCCTTGAATGTAGCATTCGATTTTGGTAACCCTCGAATGTATCCTTCCATTTTGGTAACCCTCAAATGTATCATTCGGTAACCCTTGAATGTAGCATTCGATTTCGGTAACCCTCGAATGTATCCTTCAGTTTTGATAACCCTGTGGAATGTAGCCTTCGATTTTGGTAACCTTGAATGTAGCAATTTGATTCCGGTAACCCTGAATGTAGCCTTCGATTCGGTAACCCTGGAATGTAGCCTTCGATTTCGGAAACCCTTGAATGCATCATTTGGTAACCCTTGATGTAGCATTCGATTCTGGTAACCCTTGAATGTAGCCTTCGATTTCGGTAACCCTGGAATGTAGCCTTCGATTCGGAAAACCTTGAATGTTCATTCGGTAACCCTTGAATGTATCCTTCAATTTCAGTAACCCTGAATGTAGCCTCGATTTTGGTAACCCTTGAATGTAGATTTGATTCCGGTAACCCCGAATGTAGCCTTCGATTTCGGCAACCCTGGAATGTAGCCTTCGATTTCGGGAAACCCTTGAATGCATCATTTGGTAACCCTTGAATGTAGCATTCGATTCTGGTAACCTTGAATGTGGCTTCGATTTCGGTAAACCCTGGAATGTAGCCTTCGATTTCGGAAACCCTTGAATGTTTCATTCGGTAACCCTTGAGTGTAGAATTAGATTTCAGTAACCCTCGAATGTAGCCTTTCGATTTTGATAACCCTTGAAGTATTGTTCGATTTTTGTAACCTCAAATGTATCATTCGTTAACGCTCAAATGGATCATTCGGTAACCTTGATGTAGCGTTCAATTTCAGTTAACCTTCAAATGTATCATCTGAACCCTCGAATGTAGCCTTCGATTTCGGTAACACTCAAAGTAGCCTTCGATTTCGGTAAAACTCAATTTATCGTTCGGTAACTCTTGAATATAGCATTTGATTTCAGTAACCCTCGAATGTATCACTAGGTAACCTGAATGTAGTGATCAATTTCGGCAACCCTCGAATGTATCATTTGGTAACCCTCGAATGTATCCTTCAGTTTCGATAACCCTGGAAGTAGCCTCGATTTCGGTAACCCTTGAATGTAGCATTCAATTCTGGTAACCCTGGAATGTAGCCTTCGATTTTCGGTACCCTTGAATGTATCCTTCAATTTCAGTAACCGGAATGCAGAATATTTCATTCGGTAACCCTTAAGTGTAGATGATTTCAGTAACCCCCCGAATGTACCTTCGATTTTGATAACCCTTGAATGTATTGTTCGATTTTGGAAACCCTTGAATGTATTGTTCGGTAACCTTGAAATGTAGTCTCGATTTCGTAACCCTCGAATGTATCATTCGTTAACTCTCAATGTATCGTTTGGTAACCCTTGAATGTAGCATTTAATTTCAGTACCTTCAAACTATCACGGTACCCTCAAATGTAGCCTTCGATTTCGGTAACACTCAAATTTATCGTTCGGTAACTCTTGAAGTAGCATTTTATTTCAGTAACCCTCGAAGTATCACTAGGTAACCTCGAAAGTAGTGATCAATTTCGAAACCTCAATGTAGCCTTTGATTTCGGTAACCCTTGAATGTATCGCTCGGTAACCCTCAATGTATCGTTCGGTAACCCACGAATTGGCAATAACCCTTGAAGTAGCATGCGGAAACCGACAATTGCTCTATTGTGGGGAAAGGTAGTGTTAAAGAAGTTTTGGTGATTCGTGTGTACGTGTTCCCCAGACCATTTTCCAGTAGATATGATATTCGATAATATCAAAGTAGATCATAAGCGAAAATAACCTAGTTTGGATAGTTCGAGTTCGTCACAACTCATAAAGTTCGAACCCAAACTCATGTTCGAGTTCGGGTCAAAAACTATTCCCAGGTCCCACAGCCATTTACAGTAAGTTACCATGATATTTATGTATTAATCCAGATTTTTTCAAACTATTTCTCCCCTTTGACTTTTATGGGTTCGTTCTCGAACTTCAGAAAGTTCGTCCATCTCTAGGTGTGTACTATTCCATAACAGCAAGCAGTACTGAAAGTGTAGAATATATACATTAGAAAGGAACGTACACTTTGTTTTTTTAAGCAATTTATTTTAACACTGGTAAGAATAATTTACTAGGAACAGGGATTAAAAGGTTACATCCTGAGTCTGGGAAGAAATGATTCCAGTGAAAAGGTCAACAGGGCCCACCATGCTTTCAGCAGAGCATTAAAGTAGAGGTGGAGGAGACAGCTGACTCCCATTCTAAGAGGTTGTGGTAAGAGATGCTCTGGTATTAAAATAAAGTAACATTAGTTTTTCTAAAACCGCTACTGCAGGGAGTAACAAGGACACCTGCTGCTTCTTGATAGTAAGACATAAAACAATGATTAGCATGATGACAGTCCTGAATAGAACATCCCCAGCCACTGGATTGCTCAAGGATAATACATGGCAGTGGAGTGATTCGCCTTGGGCGCTCCTGACATATTTAATGAGAGAGAAGAGAGAGAGAGAGAGAGGAGAGAGAGAAGAGGAGAGAGAGAGAGAGAGCGAGAGAGAGGAGAGAGAGAGAGAGAGAGAAAAAACGAGAGATAGACACCAATAGAATATTTATATATTAAACATCTAGAGAGAAAAGATAGATAGATGATAGATAGCTACAGTAGATAGATATAAGACCGATACAGACAGAAGATCTATAACAGTAAGAGGATAGTTAGATAAGATAGAATAGATAGATTAGTAGATGATAGAAGATAGATAGATAGATAGATAGATGGATGGATGGGATACGATAGATAGATAGAAGAATAGACTACATATAGATAGATAGATAGATAGATAGATAGATAGATAGATAGATAGATAGATTAGAATAGACTACGATAGATGATAGATAGATAGATATAAGATAGATAGATAGATAGATAGATAGATAGATAGATAGATAGATAGAATAGACTACGATAGATAGATAGATAGATGAATAGATAGAGATAGAAGATAGATAGATAGAATAGACTACGATAGATAGATAGATAGATAGATAGATAGATAGATAGTGAATAGGACTACGATAGATCAGATAATAGATAGAATAGACTACGAGAGATAGATAGATAGAATAATAGATAGATAGAAGATAGATAGATGATAGATAGATAGATGAATAGACGACGAAGATAGATTAGATAGATAGATAGATAGATAGATAGATAGATAGATAGATAGAATAGAATACGATAGATAGATGATAGATGTAGAGATAGATAGATAGATAGATAGATAGATAGATAGATAGATAGATAGATAGATAGATAGATAGATAGAATCGATAGATAGATGATAGATAGATAGATAGATCGATAGAACGAATGACTACGATAGATAGATAGATAGATATAGAATAGGACACGATAGATAGATAGATAGATATAGATAGATAGATAGAATAGACTACGATAGATAGATAGATAGATTGTAGGATAGTAGATAGATAGATAGATGGATAGTAAGCTAGATAGATAGAATGACTAGATTAGATAGATAGATGTGATAGATAGAATAGATAGAATAGACTACGATAGAGTAGATACTGTAATAAAAGAATAGATAGAAATAGTAGATAGATAGATGATCGATCGATCGATCGATAGATCGTATATAGATGATGGATGGATGGATGGACGATCGATAGATGATAGATAGTAGTAGATGATAGATGATAGATAGAATAGACTAGAATAGATCGATCAATATAGATAGATAGAACGACTAGAATGGAGATAGTTAGCATAGACTAGAAGGATAGATAGAATAGACTAGAATGGAGATAGATAGATAGACAGACAGACAGAGAGAACTATGGCTCTTTGAAGTCACACAGTGTGCCTGGCACACCCTTGAGAAACCCTGATTTAAAGAAGGAAGTAGACTAATACAGGGCTACAGACATTTCAGCACATTTTAAGGTAGTTGTGGAGGGATGTATTAACCTGGACACATAAAACAGGTGCTCTTAGACCGGAAGTTCCATAATACATGCCAATAGAGATGAGTTGCTACTATCCTCAGTCCCTATTCGTGTAAGCACCATCCAAATTTCAAGGACCAACTGCCGACATTTCGGGTGTATCGGCCAAAATATTTGATGGTATTTTAGGCGGCCAATGTCTGACCATCCTTTTGCCAAATTTGACACACGGAAAACCACATCCATGGCTACTTTAGCCATGATTGACAGGACTTCATTTTGCCGATCGCTCACTAGTGGCGAATGGTCAGAAACGAATAAATCACATGGTGTGTACGCAGCTTTAACAATCTTTGCGTATCCCAATATGGTATCACTTTAAGAGTCTCACTTCCTCTGCCCCAGTCCCAACAGCAATTCCAGCAAACAGACAAACGGGAAGGAGATTCCACACAGCATCCACTGCAAACATGTTTTTGTAGTGGACTGCTGCATGAAATCTCTTCCAAGTTCTGTGTACACAGCTTTAAGCATGGCTATTGGGCATGTGGTATACCTAGTGGATACAGGAGGAGAGGAGCCCAAGATATCTATATCTAAAAACTATATATCTTCACTGGCCATTGGGCTGATGTAATTCTGAGTAGGTTCAATATGTCCAATGAACAATTTACTTTTCCTCTTGAGTTGCCCTTTAAAGAGCTGTACCTGCAATACACCATTTTTTTATGTTCTAGACCTCTAAACCAGTTGGCAGAGTTATCTGTGATGCAATATAAACATTATAGATTGAAACAATGTCAGGAATTATAGTTATAAAGTTACTAAAATGATAGATGATGATGATTAGTAGATGATAATTTGGTACCTTTCAATTAGAACACATGCTACAATTTAAAATTTTTTTTTTTTTAAACAATCCTCAACTTGCAGTAAATAAAATAAAATTATTAGTAGAGAACAAAATGAAAAGAATTAAGGCTACGGTATTTGGGACACCCAGGGATATTTGGCAGTTATTCCTTTCCAGGTGTTGGGTAGAGACTCACTAGTTTCCTTCTGTTTTCGGATTCCGTATCTCGGGAAAATCCTGAAGATCCGAAAATCCGAAACCGGAAAAATTTCGATTATTTTCTAAAGTATGTGACATTTTCAATAATTTTTCGAAAATAGCCTCGAACGTTCGAAAATTATCGAAAATACGAACGAAACTGGAACAAATTTTAAAGATTTTCGAATATTCGGAGTATTTTAGAAAATTATCGAAAATAGCATTGAACGTTCGATAATTTCAAACATTCAAGGCTATTCTCAAAAATGATCGAAAAGCCCCGTACTTTCAAAAATTATCGAAAATGTCTTGTGAAGTCCCGAAATCCGGAGGATCCATCCAGATTTGGACGGATCTTTCGGATTTCAGAACCGAGGGGTACAATTGCATTGATACAATAACCTCAGGCCCTATTCTTCTGAGCAGCTATACAATTTAATCCTTTTATTCACACATACAACCTATTAGTATGTCATTATATCGTGGGGGAAACCCATAGAAAACCACACAAGCAAAGATGGAACATACAAACTCCATACAGATGTGTCCAAGGAAGGATTCAAACCCAGGGCAAACCACTGAGCCACCTTGCGCCCATTGTAGTGTATATTCTATAACATATGTATCATAGGAGGACTGTACGTGAGCTGTAACCGTAATGTACAGTAGTGTAACCTTCTGAATCTACCAGTTCTGCCTTCATAAGGGAAACATTATACTCGGCAGTAACTGAAATATCATTGGCTCTACCGCTGTCTGTCCTCCCCTTTATTAACATAATATTGCAAATGTCAGATAATGGGAGGAGAGTCATAGGGAGGAGCCAATAAGCAGCCAGTTGAAGTGTCCTTTAGCTTAAAATAGATTGATTGTTTTAGGTATTAAGGTGGACCTAAGCTGGGGTTTTCCCTATTCTTAATTTTCCTTTAAAATGAAAATCAAAGCACTATAAGGGTTAGGCTCAACTTGAGCTGTCAATCACCATTTTTGTGCTCCAATAGGAGCATGCAGCACGTGCATGGAGCCTCATTTTCTTTCTCTGACACATTTTGGTATCTATATTTCGGCTGTTTAAAGGGATGGACCAAAGTTTGCCACAAAATTGGGTTTGCATCTGACTATTGATGTCTATGTGGGTGGGGGAAGGCAATAGATGCTAATGGACTCATGGTTGGCAAACAGGCCACCATCAACCTGACAATAACTCATCAGTAAGTTTTGCTACCCGCTCACCTGACAACTCTAAAAGGTTTTACTAACAAAATACGATTGGACAAAATGATAAATGTAGGTGTGTTTGCTTTTTCAATCCAACCATTATATCAGTCAAAGCTACATGGATACAAGCTGATAACACACAGGGAACCTATGGTTTAATGTATTTCTATTTTCAGGTGTTGTGGTTTGTGCGTGTGTGTAGGGGAAGGGTTGTTTTCTTTCACCTTGACACATGGAAGGAAAGGCTCAGTATTGTGTTAAGGAAGTGTAAATTTCTTCACTTCATTCATTTAAATCCTCATCCTGAATTTAATACACAGACCAAGAAATCTGGAAACCACGAGGACATACGTTGTCCCATTAAAGATGGCCTTTAGGAGGAAGGCAGGTAGTTTGCATTGATTTCGGAATCCCATAGTTCTTACCATATTTTCTGGGAATATTAGATGCAGTTGGAACAAATGGTTCTAGGGGGGTGTCTAGGGGGGGTGTCTAGGGGGGGAAGCTATAAACCTAGAAACGTATTTAAAAAGCACGGTGTGTTAACGTGGAAAAGTAACAAATTTCAGTGGCTTTTCCTGGTTTCCCATTTACCCCAAAAGTCATAAAATCCATTTTGTAGAAACGATGTGGATTTTAGATCTGAATTTCATTCAGAAATCCTGTCAGTGAAGCAAATGAGGATTAGGAATAATAGCTCATGGTGCTATAGGTCATGGGGAAAAGTTCGCTGGAAATGTGTTACTTTTTTGCAGTTCAATGGTTTTATCAAAACCCGGCATTGGGTTTAAATTGACATTCTGTGGGATCTACTAAATGACTATTGAGATTTTCACAAGGCGTGAAATGAATGAAAAGTAGAGATGGACTAGAACTCGAACCCGAGTTAGAGCCAAACTATTCGAGTTTGAACGAACTTGGACTTCTCGAACTATCCCGGACCCCGATTTTTGATATTTTACGGACTTTCGATAATTATCAAATGTTTCAAACGTTCGAGGTGTACGAATATGCGAGTTAAAAGATTGATACCAATACGAGAGTAAATATTCGAATTATCGAATCTGCAAGTAAAATGTTATTATACCAATGAGAGTAAATATCGAATTATCGAATATGCGAGTAAATGTCATTATAACAATACGCGAGTAAATATCGAATTATCGAATCTGCAAGTAAAATGTCTATTATACCAATACGCGAGTAAATATCGAATTATTGAATCCGCGAGTAAAATGGCTATTATCCAATACGCGAGTAAAACGAATTATCAAATCTGAAGTAAAATGTCTATTATACCAATACGCGAGTAAATATCGAATTATCGGAATCTGCAAGTAAAATGTCTATTATACCAATACACGAGTAAATATCAAATTATACGAATCGCAAGAGTAAAATGTCTATTATACCAATACGCGAGTAACTATCGAATATCGAATCTGAGAGTAAAATGTCTATTATACCAATACATGAGTAAATATCGAATTATCGAATCTGCGAGTAAATGTCTATTATACCAATACGCGAGAAATATCGAATTATCGAATCTGCGAGTAAAATGTCTATTATACCAATACTCGAGTAAATATCAGTGATCAAATCTGCGAGTAAAATGTCTATTATACCAATATGCCAGTAAATATCGAATTAACGAATTGCAAGTAAAATGTCTATTATACAATACGTGAGTAAATATCGAATTATCGAATCAAGCGAGTAAAATGTCTATTATACCAATACGCAAGTAAATATCGAATTATCGAACTGCAAGTAAAAGTCTATTATACCAATACGCAAGTAAATATCGAATTATCGAATCTGCAAGTAAAATGTTATTATACCAATACGCGAAGTTAAATATCGAATTATCGAAATCTGCAAGTAAAATGTCTATTATACCAATACGCAAGTAAATATCGAATTAAACGAATCTGCAAGTAAAATGTCTATTATACCAATACGCGAGTAAATATCGAATTATCAAATCTGCGAGTAAAATGTCTATTATACCAAACGCCAGTAAATATCGAATTAACGAATATGCGGAGTAAAATGTCTATTATACCAAACACGAAAAATATCGAATTTGGAATCTGCAAGTAAATGTCTATTATACCAATATGCCAGTAATATCGAATTATCGAATCTGCAAGTAAATGTCTATTATACCAATACGCAGTAAATATCGAATTATCAAATCTGCAAGTAAAATGTCTATTATACCAATACGCCCGTAAATGTCGAATTATCAAATCTGCATGTAAAATGTCTATTATACCAATAGCGAGTAAATATCGAATTATCGAAATCTGTGGTAAAATGTCTATTATACAATACGCCAGTAAATATCGAATTATCAAATCTGCATGTAAAATGTCTATTATACCAATACGCGAGTAAATATCGAATTAACGAATATGCGAGTAAAATGTCTATTATACCAATACGCCAGTAAAATCGAAATACGAATATGCGCGTTAAAAAGTCTATTATACCAATACGCCAGTAAATATCGAATTACGAATATGTGAGTAAAAATGTCTATTATACCAATACGCCAGTAAATGTCAAATTACGAATCTGCGAGTAAAATGTCTCATTATACCAATACGCGAGTAAAATATCAAATTATCGAATCTGCGAGTAAAATGTATATATACCAATACGCGAGTAAATATCGAATTCTCGAATATGCGAGTAAAATGTCTATTATACCAATATGCCAGTAAATATCGAATATCGAATCTGCAAGTTAAAATGTCTATTATACCAATACGCGAGTAAATATCGAATTCTCGAATATGCGAGTAAAATGTCTATTATACCAAATGCAGTAAATATTGAATTATCGAATCTGCAAGTAAATGTCTATTATACCAATATGGCAGTAAATGTCGAATATTGAATTCGCGAGTAAATGTCTATTATACCAATATGCGTAGTAAATATCGAATCGAATCTGCATGTAAAATGTCTATTATACCAATACGCGAGTAAATATCGAATTATCGAATCCGCGAGTAAATGTCTATTAACCAATACGCGAGTAAATATCGAATTATCAAATCTGCAAGTAAAATGTCTATTATACCAATACGCGAGTAAATATCGAATTATCGAATCTGCAAGTAAAATGTCTATTATACCAATACACGAGTAAATATCAAATTATCGAATCTGCAAGTAAATGTCTATATAACCAATACGCAGTGAAATATCGAATTATCGAATCTGCGAGTAAAATGTCTATTATACCAATACATGAGTAAATATCGAATTACGAATCTGCGAGTAAAAATGTCTATTATACCAATACGCGAGTAAATATCGAATTATCGAATCTGCGAGTAAAATGTCTATATACCAATACGCGAGTAAATATCGAATGATCAAATCTGCAAGTAAAATGTCTATTATACCAATACGCAAGTAAATATCGAATTATCGAATCTGCAAGTAAAATGTCTATTATACCAATATGCAAGTAAATATCAAATTAACGAATCTGCAAGTAAAATGTCTATTATACCAATACGCCAGTAAAATATCGAATTAAAGAATATGCGAGTAAAATGTCTATTATACCAATACCGAATAAATATCGAATTATCGAAATCTGCAAGAAAATGTTCATTATACCAATCGCGAGTAATAATCGAATTATCGAATCTGCAAGTAAAATGTCTATTATACAATACGCAAGTAAATATCGAATTATCAAATCTGCAAGTAAAATGTCTATTATACCAATACGCCAGTAATGTCGAATTATCAAATCTGCATGTAAAATGTCTATTATACCAAAACGCGAGTAAATATCGAATTATCGAATCTTGTGAGTAAAATGTCTGTTAACCAATACGCTAGTAAATATCGAATTATCAAATCTGCATGTAAAATGTCTATTATACCAATACGCGAGTAAATACGAATAATGAATATGCGAGTAAAATGTCTATTATACCAATACGCCAGTAAATATCGAATTACGAATATGCGTGTAAAAATGTCTATTATACCAATACGCCAGTAAATATCGAATTAACGAATATGTGGTAAAATGTCTATTATACCAACGCCAGTAAATGGCGAATTATCGAATCGCGAGTAAAATGTCTATTATACCAATACGCGAGTAAATATCAAATTATCGAATCTGCGAGTAAAATGTCTTTTATACCAATACGCGAGTAAATATCGAATTCTCGATATGCGAGTAAAATGTCTATTATACCAATATGCCAGTGTAATATCGAATTATCGAATCTGCAAGTAAAATGTCTATTATACCAATACGCGATAGTAATATCGAATTATCGAATATGCGAGTAAAATGTCTTTATACACAATATGCCAGTAAATATGAATTATCGAATTGCAAGTAAAAAGTCTTATACCAATACGGCAGTAAATGTCGAATATGAATTCGCGGGTAAAATGTCTATTATACCAATACGCGAGTAAATACGAATATCGATCTGCATGTAAAATGTCTATATACCAATACGCGAGTAAATATCGAATATCGAATCTGTGAGTAAAATGTCTATTATACCAATACGCAAGTAAATATCGAATTAACGAATCCGCGAGTCGGGTCATGGGATAATTATCGAATGTTTGAACGCGAGAGTTTTAAAGTAGCGCTCGTGGGAAAGTTCGAAAGTTCAGCCACCTCTAATGAAAAGTAAGGCAAATGTTTGATTTAGTGCTAAGGGTTTTTTTTTCTGTTAGGTCAGATTATACATTGATAGTTGGATTGGGCCTTATTTCATAGAACACACAGCTTAGAATAAATATTCCCAGGTGAATGAGTGAACATTTTAATAGGATGCAGTGGATGTTCCCACAATATTTCTTCAACACCCTCCATCCTGAATCCTGATTAATTTGTGTCAATGTTACAAACGCAACGTCAACCGCAAAGCATTATGGGTGGGAAGATACAGACCGCGTACCTAGCCAAATGTTAAAAATTTTGAGGTTAGGATGAATTGAATGTTAATTCAATAACTGTTTGCCCAGTGTTTGGCCAGCATTACATTCCCGGCAGTTTACCTATCAATATTTGGGCTTACAAATCCGTGTGACTGCTTAAACTATAAATGGATCTGTGTTAAAGGATCTTGGAGTTGGTGGATAACAAACTTAAAGGTAGAAGCAGTGCCAGCAGCAGCAACAGCCAGAGCCAGATGGTATTGTCTTGTATAAAGGGAGGAAAATGTTATTCTCCCTCTTTACAAAGCATTGGGAAGGCCTCATTTGGAAATGCAGTGCAATTTTGGAATCCTGTGTCTTGGAATGGATGAATGGTTTCTATCACTCAGTGACTTCTGATTGGGCCAGATAAAATACAAGAGTATGGACAGAAAGGAAAAGGAAAGGATTACTATGGTAGAGTTAAATAGTATTCCACCAGCAGTTCTAGGGAAAGTATTACATTTCCAAAAACAAAATGCAATTCAAACCCAATGAAGAGGTACACTTAGAAACTTTGGGAAAACAATTGTACCTTTGAGGAATATCGAAAACGAACGATACATTCTAAGGTTAGCAAATGGCCCATAAACGATTATAGCTGCGAGTACAGAAAAAAGAACTAGATCGAATAGTCTGAACTCAAAGGTTTGGCTTGAACTCGGGTTTGAGTTGGTTTTGTTGCCATCTCTATAAAATAATTGTATAATAAGATAGCGCTATTCCTCAACTGAATACTCACATTCCGCAACCTAATTCTGCCCATTCCATCTACTTCTTCCCGGTGTGTTTCCAAGCTGATATTATATCCCAAGCGATTATAACGGACTTTACTTTCATGGCAGCCTGGAAGGAAGTCACATGTCATTAATTGGTCTCCAGTGAACAGAAGGTCTCCACTTAGCTGTTGTTTTACTATGAGGTGGAAATAGCCGCGATGTCCTGCCAGTATTTTAGAAGGACCTGTTTAAGCAATGAATATTATATCTTTGTATGCAGATGATGTAGCTTGTGGAGGGAGGTTCAGGAACATGGTGTCTCCTACAACCAGCCAGTATTTAACCGTTTACACGTACGCACAGATGAAGTGAGAATTCAGGTTAAATTTAAAACACTTAATATGTCTGACTCCTAAATAAACAGACATCAGTTTTAACTGTAGGAGCTCTGTTCTTTTCACTTCCCCTTATTTCTTCCTGTGTATAAATAAACCTTATAGAATGAATTCGCTATGATACTGTGCTAGAGCTAAAACCACACCTGGTAGAGATGGACTTAAACCCCAACCTGAGTTGATCCGAACTTTCATAGTTCAGACGAACCCGAATTATTAGAACTTTCCCAACTTGTTCGGTTTTCTGAATTCATGAATTCATTAACATTGTATTTTTGTTTGATTTTCAGTAACCCTCGAATCTATTGTGCGAATTCAGTAACCTCAAATGTATTGTTCCATTTCAGTAACCCTCGAATGGATTGTGCGAATTCAGTAACCCTGAATGTATTGGTTGATTTTCAGTAACCCTCGAAGGATTCGGCGAATTCAGTAACCCTCGAATGTATTGCGCGAATTCAGTAACCCTTAAATGTATTGTTCGATTTTCGTAACTCTCGAATGCATCGTTCAGTAACTCAGAATGTAGCATTAGAATTCAATAACCCTCGTATATAATGTTCGATTTTCACAACCTCGAAAGTATTGTTCCATTTGCGGGTACCCCCGAATGTATCATTCGGGAACCCTCGAATTGGCCTTAACCTCGAATGTAGCTTGCAGAAACCGTCAATAGCCTGATCGGTAAGTTACCATTACTATTTACTTTGTAATTAATCCAAAATTTTCAAACTATTTTCTCCCTAGACTTAAATTGGTCCATTTCTGAAATAAACCAAACTTCAGTAAGTTTGGCCACCTCTACATGTGGCATATTGTGGCATCATCCAGACAGTAGCATTGGGTCCCCAATTCAAACAGGGCTGGTTTTGATTCAGAAATGGGATTGTCATCAACAAATTGAAAATCAAATCTAAGAAAAATAAAAACTTGAAAATCAGCTAAATAAAATGTTAAATTGTGCTCAAAAATTAAAACTTCAAATGGGTTTAAATAGGATTTTCGGAGCTTCGACACAATTACCCCGGGAACTCTGTCCAAACAAACGTCAGCAGACAGTAAGATTTTTTTGGGTTAGTCCCAATCAGCCCCAAGTGCTTGGCACGCTTGAGATCCGTGTATATGGGAATCGCTGCACAGTGCATGCACTGCTATACGTTTTTTGCCATCACCATTTTATCGGACAGTAACTCGCGGCATTGTGGTGCCTCAGCCTAAATTTACATTTACACCGGTAGATATTTTGCACCATCCGACTAGGTTTGATATTTTGGACATTCAGGCCAAAATATTACCTATAATTTCTGTTACTAAGCTGCTACTGAATGCTGTATCCTCTATAATTCTGAGGGAAGCGTTAGGGCAGAAGGATTCAGTATCAGAAATGATCTATAGGGGTTCCTACTGACCTTCTTGTCTACCACAAATTCTGTGCAAACAATATCATCTTTTTTTCATTGTTTCAAAGCTAACAATGAGAGGTCAGTAATAAGGCAAAGGAAATAAGAAAATAAAAACAGAGTGGGACAGAGGAATATTGTGAGACAGATTCAGAACATTTTCAATAATAAAATATCCCAGAGAGGAAAACTCCAAACTGATAATAGGAAAATGTAAGCAATTATTATCAACAAAACAACATTTGTTTTTTTTAGAACGGATGTCTTTAACAATCGAAGTTTATTTAGCTCAAATCTTGAACTTTCTATGATCTGTTGTATTATAGATAATATTCCAGTGACTTTCGATCTGGTGCATTGTCTTCATTTTAAAACAGTAAAAACATTCTGATTCTGAGCTTATTCAATATTGTAGTCTGTGGGGGCATCTAGATACGTCAAAATGAATCTCTAGAGAATGGGGACATGTGCATTCTTTGGAATGCTCTATATTGCCCCCTTTGGCAATGCTTGGGCTGATAGGTGCATAGCTAATGGTGTTAAACTATTCTCAATCTTTAATTCCAGTGTTTGCTGGCACTAAAGATGTCGTCCTAAAGAAAACATAGAGTGGCCCACAGCACCTGTGAGCAGGTGGGGCTTAGGTACCTGTGAGTGGGCGGGGCCACAGCACCCATGAGTGGGGGGACCACGACACCCGTGAGTGGCTGGGCCACATGGGGCTGTAAGGGAATGGGCCAGGGGACCTTCATCTGGAGGGACCATGGGGTCCATGAGTGGGAGGGACCAGGGGGGCTGCAAAGGGGAGGAGACACAGGGCAGATTGACTGACAGGTTTCAGAGCAGGAAGCAGGAAGTGCAGGGGAACTGGTGATGCTGCTGCCATATCACACACAAAAAATGTAAATATCTTTAAAACTATGTAAAATAAACAATGAAAATAAATTGCAAAAATTCTCAGGAGAGCAATTCCTATCAATTTACCTAAATAAGTAATTTTTGGTCCACAGTTCCCCTTTAATAAAATATCATGAAATACAAATTAAATAATATTGCTACTGTATTTTCTCACCCGTAGGTGTTCTTTTTCGTACATCTGTTCCTTTAACAGTATCTCTGCTCTGGTAATTTTATCCGAAACACATAATAGTATTTGAGAGTAAGTGTAATATTAAATTCTGTTCTCCAAATATAAGTGGATTTTCCTTCAATCAAAGGGAATAATATGAGACATGGTAACTAGTACAAAAAATACCCGAAGTACTCTCTTTCCCTATCCCTAAGGGCAGATGTGGTCAGAAATGCAGTCCAAGTTTCATTCATATGTAGAAGAACATTTCTGAAATATCTCTTATCCCAAATGGAAACTCATGTCATAATGCGGATAAAGAGAAATCCCTCCAGTATTATAATACATTAAGAATACATTTCAATTTCCAATGTAATTCAACTAAATCAAATGAGCTTTTTCAAATGAATAGGATTCTTTTTTGTTCAGTGTGGGTCCATGACCTAAATTTTAATTTGTTTCTTTTGCTTTTACTCTAAAACAAGATTTTAACAAAAGGCTTTACTAAGGCTAAGTCAGCATTTGGCTCGTGCTGGCAAAAGAGCTAAAATATCATTTACGATCTTTATTAAAAGACAAAGGTTCCATATTTTTGCTTCCTGGGGCCAAACATGCAATCATCTGATTACCTTAATACTAGTTATTTAGCAGGACCAGCTTTAAAACTTGGATTTCAATGAAGAAATCTTTTGGTCATGCTGTTCTTCAACCTAATATGTCTGATTTACTTTAGAAGATTTAAAACGATGAGTTCATAAAATAAAGAACACCTGCTGCAACTTAGAGTGCGCTGAACCATGTTGAACAACAAAAAAGACTTATTTTGAATTTAGGATTTGGTAAGCCTATTCCTCACAATGACTAAAAATTGCATCTCGTTGAAATATAAGGCTAGTTGAGTTATACAAGGGCTGTCGTCAGGTGTCACTATACCCTGAGAACACTTACATATAAACAAAGCTCTTGAGACTAAATTCTTCAGCTCATAAATATGTCAGATTAACTCTTTTCTTTTTTTGAAAAACTTTTCACAAAAAAGGAAATAATAGAAAATATCTTGACATTTCAATGTTTTTAGCAAACCATGTTTTTTAACCCGAAATATAATTTAAAAGTGTAACAATACATTATTGTTGAAACAAACTGATCCTTTGTTAATACAGTAGATTTGTTATATTTTGTTAAAGGGCATCTATACTGAAAAAAAAGTTAGTTTAAATTGACCATTACTGGGAATAATATATGTGTTCCACCTACCACTGTATCTTGTTTTTGGTTAATCTGCTCCCTATATATTTAGATTGCAATCGAAAACATCTACACTAACATGACCATCAAGGGCCTTGCTATTATAAACTCTTCTTCTGTGAGCAGTTTTGCTGTAGCTGGAATGGTGGACAGACTTTGACAGTTGGAATCAGTATGCTGTGTGCTGTTTTGACAGTGGTTTTTGTGGGGGAAAAGTCAGGTCAGAAGGAAGTGGGAGTGGTTAAAGAGGGGGGGGTAATGCTCCTGAGCAAAACATGTGCTGGATTGAAGGAATGCAGCAACACACACACCTCAAAGTAAGTGTAATTACATGTATTCATTTATAGATGAAGATGAGGAAAAGTAATTCAGTATATAAAGTGTCCCTTTAATAGTTATTTCACTGAATTTAAAAAAGTTTCACAAAAAGTCCCACATTTGCAGCATTATGAAAAAAACTATGGGGGTAAAAAACTAAATTTTTAAATAGTTTTTCAAGAGTTTTTTGTAAAAAAAAAAAAAAAAAAAAAAAAAAAAGAACATTTTGGAATGTTCAACACAGAGACACAATATAAATGGAAGTAAATGGAAGAGGTTCATTTGTTTTTTGTTGTTTTTTTAAAATGTTCATTTCCTAATATTGTGCAACATTTTCAAATGAAGGAAAAACTTAATTATTTCATGTTAGACACATTAAAATATCAGTCATGAATACTTTAAAGAAAGAATAATTACTTATAGAGTATATGATACCTGTGTACACACATAGATAATTCTCGTCACAGAAAAACAATCTGCGCCCCTTTTCTGCCACATGCACAGCCTATTGTCATTAGTGTGTAATAGGAAGCTTACGCACAACAGTGACCGACATTCAATTGCAAAATGGGCCAATCTGTAGATGTTTTTAGACATCAGATTGATTCTACAATTGAACAAAATCTTATATCTAAGTTTATGTCCAGCATAACAATTATAGACAAACTTTTTATCTTCCTTCCTCAGGTCTAGCAAATTCAATTACAATTGTCTGTGTTCATTTTGGTTTACATTATAACCGCAGTAGATTTTAAAGAAAAACTTGTGTGACCTCTTCAACCTTTGTCTTTTTTTTACTGCGTAACAATCAGACGGAAAAGTGTCATCCAACTGATAGGTCCCCATGCTAACTGATCAAAAAAATATATCTGGGTGGATTCGGTTAAGCTGGTTACACACCATCCAATAAGTCAGTATAAAAATATTGGATAGTTTCCTGCACTGGCTGCAACTAACGCGCGGGTGTTGCTCGCACGAAACTAGATGAAAAGATCAGACGGCCCAAAAACCACAGGCAATCATGCAGTCCTCTGTGGCCTTCAAGCTTGGCTACTTTTGCTGTGATCAACTGTCCTTCATCCTGGCTGACCAGTTAGAAGCACCAAACGGTTGGGACAAATTATCTTAAGGTTTTCCCCAGCCTTAGATCAAATGCATTTAAACTTCACGTTCTGTTGATCTAAATGAATATCACAAATTTAAATGATTAGATGAATGAGAACATTGACAGACATGATCAAAAAGAAATGTAACACATATCTATAACCTTCATTTATAAAACACAATCCGGGATATTTACCCAGAAACTCAGTTGGATATTGAATTAGTTAGTGAATTTAACCTCTCCAGCACTGTGGCAGGTGTGTGAATTTGGCTATTTATTTAAATTTACTCTCAATTTAGAAATATATAAGTTCCTACCTTTCCTTCAGTTAAATAAACAATTGGGGGTTGCTCTTTAATTTAAAAGAATATAAAAGTATATTTTTATTTAGAATTTCATGGTGCTCATTTTGGTTTAATGCTGGAATAGTAAGTGTATTATTTTTAATGTTTCATAAATTATCTCGGAGTGTGAATGTGCAATAACAATAGCTAGAATGTTTCTGGTTAAGAGAAGAAATTTCAATTGGATCAATAATAAGTTGAAAGTGCTTCATAAATCATTTTAACTTTACCACTGAAATTGCAAACATTTAAAGCCCACGCTCTATTTGATTGTAAGGAATTGTATGGTACTGTTTATGAATTGAAGAAAATCTTTTATGGTATAAAGTTTTATAATAGAGATTGATTATTTTTTTATGTCTACTTAAGAATTAATAAAAATATATATAATGCAGGACATATGTATGGTAATGAAAAATAAAACAGCATTTTCATGCATTAATAGATTAGCGCTAAGTCTGGAAAAAAATTATATTAGTTTATTCATTCTGCAAACAGAATTACAAAAATGATAATATTTATATTATTCCATTAATAATTCTTCTTAATATTTCCATTAAGAAGTTAAAAAAACGAATATAATTTATTAAACCAAAACTAGTTCTGAGAACCCACCACCAATTATTTTAAAACATTAATATGAAAAGATGATGCTTGAGAGTATTTCATGTTCATAGTGAAAGCAAAAGTACTAAATAGTTTACAAAATGCTCCTGTATTCAAGCTGATATATTTATCATTTGTGCAGAAAGGATGCGAAATTGAACATTTGTATGTGCTAAATATCGTAGGGCCTTTATTTCATTTAACCTGAATGTGTAGACACAAACAAACGGCTTAGAGGTAACAGGCCAATTGATTAATTCTTACTAGGGATGGACAAAGACATGAACTTGAGTTCAGCTGGATTTTATGAGTTTGTACAAACTTGGATTTTTCAGACTCTTCGAAAAAACAACTTTACAACTTTTGATTATCGCTCCATAACCCTCAAATGTGGCGTTTGGTAACCCTCGATGGTTTGTACATAACTACAGGAGAGAATGGTACATGGTCTGTACATAAATACAGGAGAGAATGGTACATGGTTTGTACATAACATAAGAGAGAATGGTATATGGTTGTACATAACTACAGGAGAGAATGGTACATGGTCTGTACATAACTACAGGAGAGAATGGTACATGCTTGTACATAACTACAGGAGAGAATGGTACATGGTTTGTACATAACTATAAGAGAGAATGGTACATGGTTTGTACATAACTACAGGAGAGAATGGTACATGGTCTGTACATAACTACAGGAGGAGAGATGGTACATGGTCTGTACATAACTACAGGAGAGAATGGTACATGGTTTGTACTAAACTACAGGAGAGAATGGTACATGGCTTGTACATAGCTACAGGAAAGAATGGTGCACGGTTGAACATAACTACAGGAGAGAATGGTACATGGTCTGTACATAGCTACAGGAGAGAATGGTACTGGTCTGTACATACTACAAGAGAGAGAATGGTACAAGGTCTGTACATAAATACAGGAGAGAATGGTACATGGTTTGTACATAACTACAGGAGGAATGGTACATGGTCTGTACATAACTACAGGAGAGAATGGTACATGGTTTGTACATAAATACAGGGGAGAATGGTACACGGTTCGTACATAACTAAGAGAGAATGGTACATGGTCTGTATATAACTACAGGAGAGAATGGTACATGGTTTGTACATAACTAAGAGAGAATGGTACATGGTTTGACATAACTACAGGAGAGAATGTACATGGTTGTACATAACTACAGGAGAGAATGTACATGGTCTGTACATAACTACAGGAGAGGATGGTACATGGTTTGTACATAATACAGGAGGAATGGTACATGGCGTACATAGCTACAGGAAAGAATGGTGACGGTCTGAACATAACTACAGTGAGAGAAGGTACATGGTCTGTACATAGCTAGGAGAGAATGGTACATGGTCTGTACATAACTACAGGAGAGAATGGTACATGGTCTGTACATAAACTACAGGAGAGAATGGTACATGGTTTGTACATAATACAGGAGAGAATGGTACATGGTTGTACATAATACAGGAAGAATGGTACATGGTCTGTACATAAACAGGAGAGAATGGTACACGGTCTGTACTAACTACCGGAGAGAATGGTAACATGGTCTGTATATAACTACGAGGAGAGAATGGTACATGGTCGAACATAACTACAGGAGAGAAGGTACAGTTCTGTACTAACTACGGAGAGAATGGTACATAGGTCTGGACATTACTACAGGAGAGAATGGTACAAGGTCTGGACATAAATACAGGAGAGAATGGTACATGGTCTGTAATAACTACAGGAGAGAATGGTACATGGTCTGTACAATACTACAGTAGAGAATGGGACATGGTCTGTATATAACTACAGGAGAGAATGGGACATGGTCTGTACATAACTACAGGAGGAATGGTACATGGTCTGTACATAACTACAGGAGGAGAATGGTACATGGTCTGTACAATACTACAGGAGAGAATGGGACATGGTCTGTACATAATACAGGGAGAGAATGGTACATGTTCTGTACATAACTACAGGAGAGAATGGTACATGGTCGTACATAAACGGAAGAGAGAATGGTACATGGTTTGTACATAACTATAAGAGAAAATGAGCACATGGTTGTAATAACTACAGGAGAGAATGGACATGTTCTGTACATAAATAAAGAGAGAGAATGGTACATGGTCTGTACACATACTACGGAGAGAATGGTACTGGTCTGTACAAATTACCGGAGAGAATGGTACATGGTCTGTACAAACTACAGGAGAGAATGGTACATGGTCTGTACATAACTACAGGAGAGAATGGTACATGGTTTGTACATTAATACAGGAGAGAATGGTACATGGTTTCTACATAACTACAGGAAGAAGGGTACATGGTTTCTACATAACTACAGGAGAGAATGGTACATGGTCGTACATAAACTACAGGAGAGAATGGTACCTGGTCTGTACATATCTACAGGAGAGAATGGTACATGGTCTGTACATAACTACGAAGAGAATGGACATGGTCTGTACATAGCTACAGGAGAGAATGGTACATGGTTTGTACATAGCTACAGGAGAGAATGGTACATGGTCTGTACATAGCTACAGGAGAGAATGGTACATGGTCTGTACATAACTACAGGAGAGAATGGTACATGGTCTGCACATTACTACAGGAGAGAATGGTACATGGTCTGTACATAAGTACAGGAGAGAATGGTACATGGTCTGTACATAACTACAGGAGAGAATGGTACATGATTTGTACATAACTACAGGAGAGAATGGGACATGGTCTGTACATAACTACAGGAGAGAATGGTACATGGTCTGTACATAACTACAGGAGAGAATGGTACATGGTTTGTACATATCTACAGGAGAGAAATTTCCAAAACACCTTTAAAGTCGTCAGTAGCACTGATGCTTGTAGACCGTATCAACATTATTGTAAAGACCATCCGTAAACTGTTATATCTCAATTTCTGTTCATTTGACCCATTTTGTTTATAAAAGTATTTTGACTTTTTCTCTTAAAAAACGACCAAATTAAAAAAACTGTATAACGCTTTAGATTTAATTTACTGTTATCTGTCCTGGAAAGTGATAAAGGGAATATAACAGGTTTTTTTAGTGCCCACCTTAAATTTCCAACATAATGTCCATTTGAGGGTCTCTTATAAGGCATGTCCATTCCCAAACTTTATATGTTCACCAGGACACCCCCCCACAAATCTAGAAAACCTTATCCTTCTAGAAGGATATATGTTGCTATATCTGTTGTATTCAATTAGATCAACAGGACTTGAAGTTTAGTTCTTGAAGACGTTTCGCTAGTCATACCACTGGCTTTCTCAATTCAGAATGACTTGTACAAGAATCTGTGGCAATTATGTACCCTGGAAAATCCCAATTAGCATATCAACGTCACGTGTTAAGGGCGTGATTGGATAGTGGCTAAGAGGTGTTATAGGAATGCCCAGAGTAAGGTGTCAAAACAGCATTGTACATGGCAGACAGTTGGTGTCGAACCCCCCCACTTCTATTTATGCTTGGTTTCTTTATTTTCACATAAATGGCCTCCTTGACACCTCTCTTGAACCAGTCACGTTCCTTTGCCAATATGTTAACATTACAATCTTCAAAGGTATGTCCTTTAGCCTTAAGATGCAGGTACACGACTGAGTCCTGACCCGAGGAATAGGCTCTTCTGTGCTGGGCCATACGTTGATGCAGTTGCTGTTTGGTCACCCCCACATACAACATCAGAGCATTCTTCACTGAACTGCACTGCGTATATTATGTCGCTTATCTTGTGTTTCGGTATTGGGTCTTTCGGATGTACCAATTGTTGCCTCAGTGTGTTGTTCGGTTTAAAGCAGACAGGGATACGGAGTTTATTGAAAATTCTTCTTAATTTCTCGGAGACCCCTGCTACATATGGGATGACCATGTTCTTCCTCCTGTCTTGCTTTTCCCCTTCACTGTTGGTATTCGTGTTCTTTTCTTTCCTTCTACTTCTTTTGACAAAGGCCCAGTCTGGATATCCACAAGTTTTAAGGGCTCCTCTGAGATGTTTCATTTCTTTAGCCTTCGCCTCTGTGCTAGTGGGGATGTTCTCGGCTCTGTGTTGCAGGGTTCTGATGACCCCCAGCTTCTGATCTAAAGGGAGGTGGGAGTTAAACATCAAATACTGATCTGTGTGTGTTGGTTTTCTGTAAACCTCTACTTCCAGTTTACCATTTTCCTTAACTTCTACCAAACAGTCCAAGAAAGCCACTTTGTTGTTTTGTATCTTCCCTTGTAAATTTGATGTTTTGGTCTACCGCATTAATGTGTTCTGTGAAAGCTTGTACTTCCTTCTGGTGGATTTTAACCCAGGTTTAAGCGCCTGTTTTTCAACCTCCTCCATGTAAAGGTTGGCCACAATGGGTGAAACTGGAGATCCCATAGCACATCCATATTTTTGCTTATAGAACGTATCCTGTTATTTGAAATAGGTGGTATTCAGGCACAAGTCCAGTAAGGAACATACCTGTCCTGGGTGGGTTGAGATCAGTTCTGCTGGTAAGAGTGCTGTTACCACCTGTGCTGTTTTGACACCTTACTCTGGTCGTTCCTATAACACCTCTTAGCCACTATCAAATCACGCCCTTAACACTTGGCTGTGATATGCTAATTGGGATTTTCCAGGGTACATAATTGCCACAGATTCTTGTGCAAGTCATTCTGAATTGAGAAAGCCAGTCGGATGACTAGCGAAACGTCTTCAAGAACTAAACTTCAAGTCCAGTTGATCTAATTGAATACAACAGATATACCATGACCTGGATGAATGAGAAACTTCACAAGGATATATGTTGCTGATTCCAACCCCCCCCCCCCCCTTCCTCTTGAAAAAAGTCCAGAGAATTCAGAAAGACTCACTGAGCTTTTGCAGTATTTAAGAGAAAAGGCTCTGATAATACACTGCAGTCATTAGACACCACCCATGACAGCCATGACTGCTGCATTAGTAATGAGAGATCAGGCAGCTTGTCTTCTTCTAAAAGGGGTATTGCGCTGTTTAAGTATAGGGGTTTCTAGGTTTAGGGGGCTGGTCTTGATTTTGCAGGTGGACAGGCCCTTTAAAAAACATCCAACCACACGTGTCTCTTATAATTGTCATAGCATGTGAATGTTTCTTTAAAACACTATCAGGGTTATTCAATAAAAGTTCTTATCGTTAAAAAAAGAAGCTAATTTTGCCCCAGCCAATCAGATGTTAGCTTTCAAATGTTAAATAATTGGTTGGGGCAAAATTATCACCATTTTTAATGGTAAGAACTTTTATTGAATTCCCTGTATGTTCACTGTGCGGGTTATGAATAGTATGTACTGTATGTGTTTGTCTAAAACAGATTTATTTATTGATTGTAGAAAAATAAGGTTAGCTATGGAATCATAAATATTTACTATAGACCAATGCCACAGAAGGCCCCTTGATTGTTCGGTATCCCTTTCTCCTCTAAAGTCAAGTTGGCATTGGTGAGAAATTGTTTTATGCTCCTAAATGAAAGTGATTTGCTATCTTAATTACTGTAATACCTTAGTGTGAGACCTGGAATTTAAAGGAAATGTCCACCCTTAAAGGGTCTCTCCACTGGTATTGGCATTCAGTTTTATTGAAGAACAGGAGGTAAAGGAGCTTTGTCTTACCTCCCATTCTTCAATAAAACCTGCAGGACCCGGGAGGGAAAGAAATGTACCTGATCGCTCACTCCTCTGTCGCGTAGTCTGACAGGTCCCACCGTAAACTATCTGCATACGTACATCTGATCCCAACCCCAAATGATACATTCAGCACATTATTAGATATATTATTAACCAGGTATTTAAGGATAATTCTTGTTTTCTTTCTGTCAGAGTAAGCTGGCCCCTCCCTCCATGCAGTCAATCAAGGCTGTGACTGTTGACATCACAACCAATGATCCCCGGCTGCCTCCACTGCACATGCTCTTTGCGAAAACGCTAGTGGCAAGTTGCGACCTTTTGCGCATATTTTAAAGACACCATTGAAGAGGCGTTAATTGTCGCCCAAAAAACTAGCCAAAAACCGGCACAAAATTTATTGCATCACTTTGCGCTGCGCAAAGAAAAAAAATTGCGAAAACCTTCGCTAACACGTTAGTACATAGGTTAACGTGATTTAGCACTTATTTTCTCATTACCGTGTGATATTGTTTCTTCCTGCTAATCTTTTTTTTAAAAAACAGTTAAAATGAAAAATACTTGGGGCAGGGAGGTAGGATTTGTACTTTCTACCTCCTGATATCATTTCTATGAGGATTGGCACCTCAAAGAAAACTGCTTCTGCCAGGCTTCCTGAGTGCTTCAGCATCTTTAATACAGGAAGACCCAGGGCCATAACCTGGCAGGTTATGTAGATCTAGACTGAAGCAAAATTGGAAGGCGGGGATAATCAATCCTACCTCCCTGTCCCAGCTATTTTTCATTTCAAATAAGTAAATTTATACAGTATGGTTGTCCTTTAAATGTCTGGTTACAAATTCATGTAATTAACGGGCAGATAACTGACCAGGGGGGTGTTTAGGGGGCGGTTCCTGGTGCCTGGAATCCCCCCTCTCTGTCTGCTCAGTGCTGTCTGCTGTTCTGCTTCTCCTGGTGCCCATAGACTGTTACATAGATTGTTACATAGATTGTTACTTTCTCAATTGAGCTGTGAGTTAGAAACAGCATTTGTATGTTTCAAAAATGTATCCAGTCTGCCCTGTGATTGACAGCAATATAAAACTGTATCAATAGTAACCCTGCAGCTGCTTAAAGGGGAACTGTGGTCCAAAAATGACTTTAGGTAAATTGATAGGAATTGCTCCCCTGAGAATTTTTGCAATTTATTTCCATTGTTTATTTTGCATAGTTTTGAAGATATTTACATTTTTGTGTGTGATATGGCAGCAGCATCACCAGGTCCCCTGCACTTCCTGCTTCCTGCTCTGAAACTGTCAGTAAATATGTCCTGTGTCTCCTCCTTCCCTTTGCAGCCCCCCTGGTCCCTCCCACTCATGGACCCCATGGTCCCTCTAATTGCAGGCCCCCATGGCCTATTATCTTACAGCCCCATGTGGCCCCGCCCACTCGTGGGTACTGTGGCCCCGCCCACTCCTGGGTGCCGTGACCCCATCCACTCATGGGTGCCGTGGTCCCACCCACTCTCAGGTGCCTAAGCCCCATCCACTCTCCGGTTCCTAAGCCCCACCCACTCGTGCATGCCTAAGCCCCGCCCACTCACGGGTGCCATGGGTTACTCAGACCCCCCCCCTACAGAAAACTTTGAGTGAGAACTCTGCCTGAAAAGGCTGTTTTCACACAATGAAAGAGAAGGGCTGTAGATTCCCTTACCTTCTGTCAGGACTTCACACAGCAGAGAGGAGGAGGGACTTCCTGTCTCCCTCACACACTGAGGGAGTCTGAGGCTGTGCTCGCCAGCGGCACTGTGTAGGAGAAGCCGTAGGAATGTCACATGTCAGCCTCCCACCCAATAACTTTCTGGTCAGTCATTTCTGTATATCTTGGGCTGTGGAGCACGTAGAGAGGTGGTTGATGGCTCGTTTTAAAGGTAGGAAACTGGCCTTTCATTTAAGCTTAACTTGTTTGGAGACCACAGTTCCCCTTTAAGGTGATTGCTGAGACTGGGTTTATATACATTACTTACTGTACTTACCCCACTGTGATTTAAGAAATCCTGGAGGTGGTAGCTGACTATTAACATTTCATTATATATATTATATATACACAGGAGTGATTGTTCCATATATTCCATATACAGAATGATCGTTCAATGTGCCCACATATTGTCTAATGTTATTGGCTCCCTCTACTGTAGTAAAGGGAACCGGAAATGGAAATTTTCTGTCTTGTCCAATAGGTCCCGATACCGACTATATTCAGCAAATTCTGTCAGATCCACCGTCAGTACAAACAAAAAAAGAGATGATTAATGCACATTCCTGGGCCTCATATATCATAATATCTATGCTTTCTAAGCCTTCCAGCCATGTCAAGGTAACCTTCCAGTATGGAAGGTCCTAACAATTTACCTTGGGCTGGGCTGACACTCCCTGCTTGGTTGAATTTTATTGGGAATGCAAGGTCAGGGAGACATAGAAAAAGGATGACGGACTACTACCAACTGCGAATAAAACTTAACTTTTATTGCTGAACATAGCATGCTTCACAGAGGGAGACAATCATAGTGCCCTGACGCATTTCATGACTAAATCTCGTCACTTCATCAGAGGGATCAAAGGGAGAAAACCTTCCCAAGAAAATGCAACCAAGCAGGGAGTGTCAGCCCAGATAAATGACCCAAGGTAAATTGTTAGGACCTTCCATACTGGGGTTACCTTGACGTGGTTGGAAGGCTTTTCACTTTTATGCATAAAATTGTAACTAAAACCCCCCATGTTTTTACTGTTTGCACTAGCATAGATATTATGATATATGGGGCCCAGGAATGTGCTTTGATCATCTCTTTTCTTGTTTTCTAATGTTTTGGTCAGATCAGTAGCAATTCCACTATTTGTTATAAAGTAATTTTGCCACAGGAGCTCCCACAGCCCCCCCCCCCTTTTGTGTAGATCCACCGTCAGTGCCACAGCTCTGACTTTGAAGGACACTAATGATATTGAAGGGTAAATGTGGATTTCTTGGTAAAAGAGAACATTAGGCTGGGAACAAATGGGCAAATTTTTCCTCTTGATCATTCGCCACTACGAGCAGTCGGCTGGGACAAAGCACTGTTAGTCGCAGTAAATGTCTCCTATGGACCGCACAATCTGCGGTGATTTACCGACATTAGTCGCTGCCGCCGCCGCCCCCAGATTTTTTATACCAACCACCCGATACACATAAATATCGGCAGGTTGGGCCAAAAAATCTGCTCGTATGTACCCAGCCTGAATGAAAACACTTAATAACAAAAGTGATATTTGGCTAACTATGATGGTACATCATATTACAATATAATATTATTATATGATGTGTATATAATAGAATATATGGATGTATTTGGTCATGAACCTCCTTCTGGGGTTGTTCGGTGGTAACCCATTCAGGAATCCCCCCCTTCAAAATCCTGCGCTTGCCCCTGACTGACAAGTTACCAGTTTTTTGTTTTAAAGGTGGACATGCCATTTAAGCAAACAGCCAACTCAAGCAGCTGGCTTCACCACTACTACAGGGCTAATCATGGTTTTTAATGAGTTCATATACAGGGTAGATATCCACACCAATGGCGGGCCCCTTCAACACCAAGGATGTTCATATTACACAAGTAGCACTGCCTACAAACAGCATTCTTCATTTCAGATTGTTTTTATTTATCCTTATCAGAAGCTACAGATTCCATACAAAGCTATCCAGAGCCTGAGAACTGCAGTACAGTTATTGATTACACTGACAGAGTTTAACATATAGACTAGTAGAATAGGCAGGATGCAGGCAAGTTCATCCCAAACTGTGATGATTGTGGTTGGACAATAATGTCTCTGTATTACTATTGACGTCTAGTACCTGTATTACTATTGACGTGTAGTACCTGTATTACTATTGACATCTAGTACCTGTATTACTATTGACGTCTAGTACCTGTATTACTATTGACGTCTAGTACCTGTATTACTATTGACGTGTAGTACCTGGATTACTATTGACGTGTAGTACCTGTATTACTATTGACATCTAGTACCTGTATTACTATTGACGTCTAGTACCTGTATTACTATTGACATCTAGTACCTGTATTACTATTGACGTCTAGTACCTGTATTACTATTGACGTCTAGTACCTGTATTACTATTGACGTGTAGTACCTGTATTACTATTGACATCTAGTACCTGTATTACTATTGATGTCTAGTACCTGTATTACTATTGACTTCTAGTACCTGTATTACTATTGACGTCTAGTACCTGTATTACTATTGACGTCTAGTACCTGTATTACTATTAACGTCTAGTACCTGTATTACTATTGACGTCTAGTACCTGTATTACTATTAACGTCTAGTACCTGTATTACTATTGACGTCTAGTACCTGTATTACTATTGACTTCTAGTACCTGTATTACTATTGACGTCTAGTACCTGTATTACTATGGACGTCTAGTACCTGTATTACTATTGACGTCTAGTACCTGTATTACTATTAACGTCTAGTACCTGTATTACTATTACCGTCTAGTACCTGTATTACTATTGACGTGTAGTACTTATATTACTATTGACGTCTAGTACCTCCAGACACCTTGTTTCTCACACTCTTATACCCTATATAAACCCACTGATGTGACCTTATCATTTTTATATTTCTAATCCTAGAATGAAACAAAGTGAGGATGTTGAACACATAGCAGAGAGTTCCTGCATTGTCCCAGCCATCACATTATAAAAGAAGATGAGGAAATATCCCATGTTTCAATTCAATGACGATTGGCGTCATTAAGAATGATTCATTATAATGGAATCAACTGGGATTTTGCAATGCAGTCTATAACCACATGAGAATGTGTGACTTGGAAAATAAAATATCTGCAGAGCTTTACCTAGAATCTCTCCTAAACTGATGCAAAATGTTTCCTGCGTTCATTTGTGAGTCCTCTATGGAGCGGGGGGGGGGGGGGGGCGTTGGGGAGCCTGATTACACCGAGTTTTTGTATGCATCACTTTTTTTTCCTTCAGAATTTGGAAAACACTCCTAAGGTCGGTAGGACACACATCTCCACTCCCAGACAATGTGTCTATTAAAAAACATTATCCACACTGTTACCTTTTTTTTTTACATTTTACTAATAACGTATATAATAACAAGAGAGTCATTTCATGTCAATATACGTGTGTAGTAGGCTCAGTCCCTGTGCCTCGTTAGAATAAAGGTCTATTGTAAGGAGAGGAAATAGGTTAAAATGATTGGAGCCAATGCTGCTTGCCAAAGTTACAAAAATAATACATATCCTGGAGGCAGCTCCAATATTAAACTGTGGATTTTATTTTCTAACGTTCTACCTTTGCCTAGTGATGTCACCCTGTTCTGTAGTTTACAACCACAGAGTCATACAAAAAGGAAACTGTAAAGAATATTGTATTCTGTATCCAACCACTTAAAATAACATTACTCGTATAAAAGGAAATACCAGAATAAAAATGCAGTTGTTTATATGAGCAATTGTATCAATGTAATGATACTCCAAGTTTAAAGGGTAACTGTAGTCCTGCAACGGGTCGGGTACCCGTGGGTTACCTGATTTGCGGGTCGGGTTCGGATAACCCACATTGAGTTTGAATTGGTTTTGGGTCGGGTTCGGGTCAGGTAGAAGAATTTCAGTCTTAAAAAAAAACAAAAAAACTTTTTTTCCTGTCTATGAAGAGAGATCTGTCTGTAATAACTGAAACTGAGAATACATTGTTATCAATCCAAGACAATGTGCAGTGTGTATAGCACCTTACACTAAATCACACTATAGCAGATAAAGGGCAAACAGATCTAGATGCAAAAGCTCCCAGCCCTCTTACTGTGTTTTTGGCAGGTTATCAACAGTTCTAATGTACTTACAGGGTTATTCAATAAAAGTTCTTATTGTTTAAAATGGTGCTAATTTAGCCCCAACCAATCAGATGTTAGCTTTCAAATGTTAAATAAGATCTGATTAGTTGGGGCAAAATTAGCACCATTTTAAACGATAAGAAGTTTTATTGAATCTCCCTTTAGTAGAATGTTATTAGGATGGAATTGTGGATAGGAATACAGACAGCTATGTTTAACTTTAACTCTTGTAGTGCCTGGGTAGGTTTTGCAGAGATCACTGGGTAAAAAAGCAGTTAATGCTGGAGTGACTGGAAAGGCAGGGGTTAAACATCTGACCTTGGTTTTACTAGCAGAGGTCAGAGCCAGCAAAGTAACAATCTCCCATTGAACAAAGTAACAAACTTCTCTCTGCACCTGCACCTATGCATGAGACCAAAGAAAGTGTCTGCATGGAAACAGATGACATGTGATTTCATTGATCTGTGTAAATCCTTCTGGCCATAATGATCTATGGGATGTGGATGATTCTAGTGAAGAAAATAACAATTTACCACTTGATGAGGTTCAGCTAGAACTACAGCAGGTATGTGGACCTCCAGATGATTGACATTTAAAACTCCCAATCATTGTACAACAGCAGAGTCCAGGCAGGGAATGCTGGGAGTTGTAGATTTCAAAACAGAGCATAAATATCTACACCCATATAAAGGTGTATTTATTTCACTGCAGCTCCACCTGTTCCCTACCCATAATCCTCTGTTGTGGTACCTGCTCATTGTAACTTTACTGTCTCCTATATTGCAAGTTTTGATAGTGGGTGGAGATTGAAATGTATATTCTGCAGGACATAGTTATAAAATCATAGATAGGTAACAAGTAGATCCCCAGATGTCTGAAAAACATAACTCCCAGCATTCATTGGCTTTAGAGTGAATGCTGGGAGTTGTAGTTTTTAAACTATCTAGATACCTACTGGTTACCTATCCCTGTCACAGATCAACAAGAGAATAGTTGAAAAGATAAAGATTTAAAATATGCTGAGGCCCATGGGTAGGTAATAGGGGACAGTATAGGCCCATGGGTAGGTAGTAGTTGAGGACAGTAGAGGCCCATGGGTAGGTAGAAGTAGGGGACAGTAGAGGCCCATGGGTAGGTAGAAGTTGGGGACAGTAGGGCCCATGTAGGAAGAAGTAGGGGACATATAGGCCCATGGGTAGGTAGAAGTGGGGGACGTATAAGGCCCATTGGTAGGTAAAGTTTGGGGACAGTAGAGTCCCATGGGTAGGTAGAAGTTGGGGACAGTAGAGGCCCATGGGTAGGTAGAAGTAGGGGACAGTAGAGGCCCATGGGTAGGTAGAAGTTGGGGACAGTAGAGGCCCATAGGTAGGCAGAGGTTGGGGACAGTAAGAGGCCCATGGGTAGGTAGAAGTAGGGGACAGTAGAGGCCCATGGGTAGGTAGAAGTAGGGGACAGTAGAGGCCCATGGGTAGGAAGAAGTTGGGAACAGTAGATACTGATGGGTAGGTAGTAGGGAGCAGTAGAGGCCCATGGTTAGGTAGTTGGACACAGTAGGGATATATTATATAAAGTGTACATATACCAGGAATCTCCTACTTGTGGGCCTACATTTGTTTGAAAAATATAATTCCCAGCATTCCACTACAGCACTTACAATATCAGAAGGCATTCAGGGACTGCTGGGAGTTGTAATTTACAGACATTTGGATGCCTGCAAGTTGAAGACCCCTGCTATATATTTTAGTGGTATGGTAGGTTTGTTTCTATGAACATTTTTGGTTATCAAAAAAACATTTGTAATAACTTCTAGAATTTTTCCCTGTACAAATTTTACGAAGAAAGACTAAAAGCGGGTTGGGTTTCGGGTCCGAAACTTGCGGGTCGGGTCGCGGGTATGAAGTAGATAGAAAAGGGGGTTGCGGGTCGGGTGCGGGTTTTTCAGGTCGGGTCGGGTGCGGGTCTGGAAAATTAGACCCTCTTAGGACTCCATACTCCATACCTTTATTGAAAAGAGCTATCAAGCCTTTCAAACAAGCATAGGATGATGTATCTAATGTCTCTGGATCTTAAGTTATGGGCTTGTAAAGTTTCAATTGCTTGTCTGTCCAGTCTGTCTGAGTTTGGGACAGGCACATGATGGCGGTAGTATCAGCGATGTGAACTGGCGACATCACCATATGTTAATACAGGTATTGCAGCAAAAAAGAGAAAATGGCTGAAAGTGAATGTAAAAAGGCAATCTTGGTAAAATTGGTTAAAACTGTAAATGCAGGAAAAAAGTCTAAGACACCCACAAAGTACTGACACCTTCCAAGGACCCACTGGTCGGCTAGATATATGGGTATATGGGCACTTTTTTATATCAACTCACACTTGTTCATTTTAAATGTCTGTACTTAATGCAAGAACTATAAGCATCGATAAGCAAAATGGCGATAGGCGGCCAAAAATTAACGAACCATTGTAAATATGCCCCATGGTGCAACCATTTAAAAATGTAAGGATGAGCAGGGCCCGTAACATGACCCTTATCCCAGCACTTGATGGCACATGTAGATATGTTTAATTGACTAGAAACTGTAACAACCATCTTTTTGCATCATAGATTTTGTATTTGCTATTAGCTCCAAACAACTAATTATGTTTTCTCAGGGCCATTTATAGGCATAAACCACCTAGGCAAAGTGCTAGGGCACCTATAATAAACCAGGGCACCCATTGTTGTCCCTACCATCTCCGCATCAGCTTTTACTTGCTGTGTCAGAACTGCTCTCCTTGTTCTGCTGCTGTAATTTGTAACACTGTATCTAGTACAGGCCCTAAACTCAGCTCCCTCTACTTGGATACAATGTTACAAATGACCTGAAGGTGAAGGAGGGAGGGGGGATGATCTCAGCTAATAGTACTGAGTAGAACAGTTCTAAGATGCCAGGTAAAAGCTGCTGCAGACTTTATAGCAGTGACCCTGTAACTAGCAGCCATGAGATCCCTATCCCTGCCTCTTTCTTCCTTCCACCCAACTCTCCAATTAGAACTTAGAGTAGGTGAGGAGTGAACAATTCAATGGAGGAGACATGGAAAGCAGGTACATACTGTATATCATGTCAATGCTGGCAGCTGAAAGGGTTAAAGGTAATACTTTACTGGCACTGAAACAGGGCCACATCTACCATTAGGCAGAGTGAGACATTTATCTCAGGCGGTACCTCTGCACTGAAGAAGAAAGGTGGCAGTGGCAGAGGCAGTGGTGAAAAAAAACTTCCTTTAACTGGCAAATGTGCACGAGAAGTGTGAGCGCTGCCTGCATGACTCCACTACATGGAGTCCTTGAAGTTACTTCAACTCCACTTCAACATTTTATATGGTTAGGGTAGTTAGCTAGTTAGGGCTTGATGTGGTGGCAGGCTTATACTACAGAAAGTATGGCATTTCTAATGTAATGTAACAGCTGAACCAACATATATAGCACAGGCTATAAAATAAGTTATTTTAATCAACTATCATTGTATCACTATCTAAGTACCGTATAAACGCACACACATCCGACTGTATCACTATCTAAGTACCATATAAACGCACACACATCCGACTGTATCACTATCTAAGTACCGTATAAACGCACACACATCCGACTGTATCACTATCTAAGTACTATATAAACGCACACACATCCGACTGTAATCAATATCTAAAGTACCGTATAAAACGCACACACATCGAACTGTATCACTATCTAAGTACCGTAAAACGCACACCAAATCCGACTGTATCACTATCTAAGTACCGTATAACGCACACACATCCGACTGTATACACTAGTACACGTATAAACGCACACACATCCGACTGTATCACTATCTAAGTTACTGTATATAAACGCACACACATCCGACTGTATCACTATCTAAGTACCGTATAAACGCACACACATCCGACTGTATCACTATCTAAGTACCATATAAACGCACACACATCTGACTGTATCACTATCTAAGTACCGTATAAACGCACACACATCCGACTGTATCACTATCTAAGTACCATATAAACGCACACACATCTGACTGTATCACTATCTAAGTACCGTATAAACGCACACACATCCGACTGTATCACTATCTAAGTACCATATAAACGCACACACATCCGACTGTATCACTATGACTGCATGGAAAACTAGAGCTATGGGAAGGGAAGTGTTCACACTTCTGGCACAAATAGACCAAGGTCTCCTAGGCAAACCATTAGTGCTTAGTCACCCTGCATAGTAGGATAGTTTTGTGTGAAACACTAGCAAACACTGTGACACGCATATCCACAAATTCCCCCCCGCTCGCACGCACCCCGACCCCCCCTCCCGGCGGTTAGATAAATTCAAAGGTGCACACAGATGGGTCCAGCGTCTGTGCATATTTACAGCTGTCTTTTAGTATATAGGATATTGACTAAGGCTGAGGCCCCACTGCAACATGCAAAAAAGTGCTGCGCCTTCTGTGCGCTTGTGGACACTTGTATCTGCTTTTCCATGCATCTGCACTTGCATTCCCAGTGGAATTATGGGTAAAAATGAATCGTAAAAAAATGGATTAATGTCCACTTGTATCTGCATGTATCTGCTTTCCATGCACTTCCATGGATTTCTATTATGTGCAAATTTGACAGAAAATGGTGATCACATGCACTAGAAAACATTTACACTGCATTTCACTATGAATAAAATACCATTGCGGATGGCAAAGTGTGAGCAGAGAATAAGGTCTAGGGCTTATTATTGTCCACCCTTAATGACTGAGTGGAAGGGTGCAACAAGACACAAAGAGTGACATCGAAGGACCCTTCCCCTCCCATTACTAACAATGTTTTTTCATTTTTAGCATCAAATTGAAACACTAAAACTTTCAACATAAAGTTCCACCCATAGAAACTCTGCAAATGCTCTGCCTTTAAACCAGGCTTGGTTGGAATCCGGAACTAGGCTTGGGCTCTCTGCAAATAGATGTTTATTACGTAGATAAGCAAACTCTGTAGAGGATACTCGGTTTTCTCAGAGGAAGTGAGCGGTGTTGAAATGTTTCCATGTAATGAATGAAATAATTGCTAGGAATTGTTTTGCTTAAATTACATTTTATTGTTTTTTATTTGCTACATGAACAATTTGAATAGGGAAGGTTTTTATTTCATCAAGTGTTTTGGCTATTTAGTGGTGTGGTGTCTTACACAGTATTGGTGTTTTTAGATTAGCCTGGAAAGTACTGTGCCAGATCCTTATGATCCATACCCAATGTCCTGCATTGCTTCCACTGTGCTCGGACCAAATATGAACATAACAGTGAGAGACTGAACAGCTCATGCAGCAATGTGCAGAATCACCCAGGCTTTATACAAGAACTATATCTGAAATCTAAATAACCATGTAGACGTCATGCTTATGTTCACCTCCCAAACAATAATTTCACATGCAACAGACATCCCACCCTGCCAAAACTCATTTCAGGGAGGATACCCACCTCCTAAAGCCCCAGCCCCATAATCCATGCATACAGATCCACACATGTATACAATCAGACACTCTTTTATACAAACACATGCATCTGAACAGACACACTCATGAAAACAGTCAGACACACATGCATACAACAAGTCATGTCACTACTAAGTGTTTTTGTCACTTCTTAACCACTAAAAGACTCTGACATCATTGTGCCCCCTCACTCTAATTCACAACAACACATTTCAGGGAGATTGTATATTATTTCAGGGATCTGCCATTAAAATCAGGGAGACTCCCTGAACTTCAGGGAGATGTGGGATGCCTGCATGCAATAACCCCCCAAACCTAGACCTCATTTAGGTTAAAATCTTCCTCCTCATGAGATGCAATGTCTCAGCCAATCACTGAAGCCTGTACCGGTCTGGCCCTTCCTGCTGCTGCTATGCACGGAAAAGGAACGGAACAGCTGCAGCAGAGATCTGAAGGAACAAGTATTGGTTATTAAGGAGCCGAGGAGGAGGATTTGAAAGTAGAAAGGTCTAGTTTTTGGGGGGTGTTTTAATAAATGTGAAATTTTAGTTTGAGGGGTAGACAATAGACATATCCTTTCAAGGTGGCCATATTCGTAATGAATGAACATCCATATCCCTTTGGATGGTGCGTGGACAATCACCTTACAATTGTTCCAGTGTTTTTCTATATTAGACATTCAGAGAGGAAATACATTGTACCGTGTTGGATATTGTTCAATCAGTAATGTTTAATGTATGGCCCATCCACAGTAGATCTCTTATTTTAAAAATATCTCTGTTAAAAAATACAGTCGAACAGTTTTATTGAATTGTTTCTTTTCATTGTATATTTATCAGGCAGGAGTCGCCAAAGTTTAAAACTTTTGGTGAAGGTGAATTAGAACCCCCCCCCCCCAAAAAAAAATAATAAGATGTACAATTGTGGAAATAGCCAGTTGTGGAAATAACCAGTTGTGGAAATAACTAGTTGTGGAAATATACCGTACCGCGGAGCGGTGGTCGCCTGGGACTGGAAAGAAAAGAAGACATACCTAACGCCACACAACAAAGGGCTCCTGCGATTAAACAGGCCGTTCCCGAATGACACTGCACGTGCTCAGAACTCGAGCTATGGGAAGAGGAAGTGGTCACACTTCTGGCACAAATAGACCAAGGGCTCCTAGGCAACCCTTAGGTGGGCTTATCACCACTGCAATAGGAGAGTTTTGTTTGTGAAGAAACACTAGCAAACACTGTGACCAATACAACCCTCATATCCACACTTCTTGAACAACCCCCCCGCTCCGGTCGACGCACCCCCCCGACCCCCCCTCCCCCGGCGGGTTATGATAAATTCAAGGTGCAACACATTGGGTCCAGCGTCTGTGCATATTTACAGCTGTCTTTTAGTATATAGGATATTAAGACTAAGGTCTTGAGGCCCTCCCCACTACTGCAACATCAAAAAGTGCTGCGCCTGTCTGTCGTGCTTTTGTGGACACTTGTATCTCTGCTTTTCCATGCATCTGCACTTGGCATTCCGGAATTATGGGTAAAAATATCGTAAAAAAATGGATTCAATGTCCTCACCACTTGTACCTGCATGTATCTGTGCTTTCCCAGTGGCACTGCCATGGATTTCTAATTATTGCAAATTTGACAGAAAATGGTGATCACATGCACTGAAACATTATACAACTTCATTTGCACTATGAATAAAATACCATTGCGGATGGGCAAAGTGTGAGTCATAGGATAAGGTCTAGGCTTGCTATTGTCGCACCTCTTAATACTGATTGGAAGTGGGTGTTCAAGCACGACACAAAGAATGACATCGAAGGACCCTTCCCCCTCCCTTACTAAACAATGTTTTTTTTTCATTTTTAAGGCATCAAATTGAAACACTAACAATTTCAACATAAACGTATTCGGCCCCATGAAACTCTGCAAATGCCTGCTCTGCCTTTAAAAAACCCTAGCTTGTTGGGGAATCCGAACTAGGCTTGGGCTCTCTTCAAAATAGATGTTTATTTACGTAGATACGGCAAACTTGTAAGGATCCTCGGTTTTCTTTCTCTAGAGGGAAGGAGGGCGGTGTTTGAAAAATGTTTCCATGAATGAATGAAATTAGGTTGCTAGCATTGTTTTCTTAATTACATTTTATTGTTTTTTATTTATTTGCTACAGAATCAATTTTGAATAGGAAGGTTTTTTATATATTTCATCAAGTGTTTTGGGCTATTTAGGTGGTGTGTGTCTTACATCCGTATTTGGGTGTTTTTTAGATTAGCAACTGGAAAGTACTGTGATCCAGATCTATGATCCATACCCAAGGTCCTGCATTGCGTTCCCACTGTGCTCGACCAAATATGAAGCATAACAGGTGAGAGACTGAACAGCTCATGCAGCATGGTGCAGAATCACCGGCTTTATACTACGAACTATATCTGAAATCTAAACTAACCATGGGTAGAACGTCATGCTTATGTTCCCCTCCCAAACAAAAATAATTTCACATGCAACAGACAATCGACTCACACCCGGCAAACCTCAAACTTCAGCAGGGAGGACTACCGCACCTCCTAACCTAAAGCCCCAGCCCGCATAGCCCTGCATACAGACTCCACACTGTACTTCAACAGACACTCTTTTGATACAAACACATGCATTCATTCTGAACAGACACCTCATGAAAACATTCAACAGACACATGCATACAACAGTCATTCACACTAAGTGTTTTTGGTCAGCTATCTTAACCAGCTAAAGGACTCTGACAGGTCATTTGTGCCCCTCACTCTAATTCACAACAACACATTTCCAGGGAGATTGTATATGATTTCAGGTATCTGCCATTACAATCAGGGAAGACTTCCCTGAACTTCAGGGAGATTTGGGCTTCCTGCATGTCAATACCCCCCAAACCTAGACCTCAATTATCGGTTTAAATTTCCTCCTCAATGAATGGCAATGTCTCAGCCAGCACTGAAGCCTGTACCTACCGGTCTGGCCCTTTCCTGCTGCGGTTCAAAATTTTTTTTGTTGTTGCTATGGCACGGAAAAGGAACGTCAACAGTCTGCAGCAGAGATCTTAAGGCACAAGTATTGGTTAGTTAAGGAGCCGAGTAGGAGTGATTTGAAAGTAGAAAGGTTAGTTATTTGGGGGGTGTTTTAATAAATGTGCCCTTTTCAGTTTGAGGGGTAGAGCAAGACATACATATCCTTTTCAAGGTGGCCATATTCGAAATTAACGAAGCATCCTATCCCTTTGGATGGTGGCGTGTAACAACCATCACCAGTTACAATTGTTCCAGTGTTTTTCTTAATATTAGACATTCAGAAGGACAATACATGTACCCACCCGTGTTGGATATTGTTCAATCAGTACTGTTTAAAATGTATGGCCCCTCCACAGTAATCTCTTATTTTATAAAAAATATCTCTGTTTAAAAAAATACAGGTCGACAGTTTTATTAATTGTTTCTTTTCATTGTATCTTTATCAGGGCAGGAGTCGCCAAGTTTAAAACTTTTGGTGAAGGTGACTTAGAAACCCCCCCCCCACAACTTACCCCCCCCCCCCCCCAAAAAAAAAATAATAATATGTACAATTTGTGGAAATAGCCAGTTGTGGA
Organism: Hymenochirus boettgeri; assembly: GCA_019447015.1. Lineage (NCBI taxonomy): Eukaryota > Metazoa > Chordata > Amphibia > Anura > Pipidae > Hymenochirus > Hymenochirus boettgeri. Next base: position 33,155,024 of record CM033473.1, on the reverse strand, counting down.
AATAACCCAGTTGGGCAATAACTCGTTGTGATAGGACTACCTAGTTGAGGAAATAAGCCAGTTGTGGAAATAACCAGTTGTGGACAAAAAACAGTTGTGGAAATAACTATTTGTGGAATAACCATTGTGGCAATAACCAGTTGTGGAAATCAGCGTAGTTGTGGAAATCACCGGATTTGTTGGAAAGAACCAGTTGTGGAAATAACGTATTGTGGAATAACTACTTGTGGAAATAAACCAGTTGAGGAAATAAGTCCAGTTTGTGAAATAACAGTAATGGAAATAACTAGTTTGAAATAACCAGTAATGGAAATAACTAGTTGTGGGAAATAACTATTTGTGGAAATACTATATTGTTGGACCTAACCCTTTGTTGGAAATACCCGCAGGTTGTGGACATAACCAGTTGTGGAAATAATTAGTTGTGGAATAACCAGTTGTGGAATAACGCATTTGGTGGAAATAACCCTTTGTGGAAATAACTAGTTTGTGGAAATTAACCAGTTTTTGGCAGAACTACCTAATTGTGGAAAATAACACCGTTGTGGATAGAACTAATTGTGGAAATAACCAGTTGTGGGCAATCCCTAGTTGTGGAAATAACTCCAGTTGTGGAAATAACGAGTTGTGGAAACTAACCAGTTTGTTGGAAATAACTAATTGTGGAAATAACCGTTGTGGAAATAACTATTGTGAAAAATAACTCAGTTGATGGAAAATAAAACCATGTGGAAATAACTAATTGTGGAAATAACTAGTTTAGGAATAACTAGTTTGTGGAAATAACTAATTGTTGGAAATCACCCGGTGTGGAATAACTAATTGTGAAATAACCAGTTCGTGGAAATAACTAATGTGGAAATATCTAGTTATGGAAATCACTAATTGGTGGAAATACACTTGTGGAAAAAACTGGTGGCTTCACTGTAAAGAATCTCTGATCCTGACACTGATCTTTTTAATGTGTTTACCAATCCATAGGAAACGCTAACCGATCCTGTAGATCCCGCGATAAACTAACATTAAACCCATATGGTGGAGGTTCTATATGGCAAGTACTGTGCCCCCCAACAGAAATATTTTTTCCCATTCTAGCAGGTGTGTCGGGTTTTTTTTGTGTTCATTTTTTCTCTTCTTCTTTCTTTCAAGCAAAGGAAATCATAAAGCGATATATTGGCTGTAGGTTGATTTGCTAGGTCGTCCTGCGCGTCTCATCAAGGGGTTAAAATGAAAGAACATGAAGAGTGAAGATAAATCCAGAGTACAAGAAGTTCTATGAGCTTTCGGCGCGTCTCTCTCGGGATTTGAACAAAACATTTAGAGTCCTAATGGCAGGGCACAGATGTCTTACGGGGGAAGGCCCCTTGGGTAAAACCAAAGCAAATCTTTATTAGCAGACTGCATAGACAGTGGTAGAAACTACTAGGATACCCCCTATTCATGTGGTAAGTGGTGTTGGATTGTTGTTTTAGTAAATAGAGGGGGCCGAATTTTTGAATTGGAGCAATACATTTTTTTCTTGTTTGAATTCTCACATCTTTTTGATAAAATTATTCGCAAAAATTCCAGAAATTCGGTTGGAAACCCTGGACTTTTCCCTATAGAGGTTTATGGCAAAAATTGAATCTGAGTCCAATAAATATTAAAATGATAGAGTTCTAATAATTTAGTCTGGTTTCAGATTTAAAAGGAAAAATAAACCTTTATTTTTAACTTAGCAGTTGCACGTTGCTCAGTGTGGCCTCCTATGATAAGAAAACCAATTATTTACTTATTCCTCCCCAGAAAAGAAAGTTCATAGATCTGAATTAATTAGAAACCTGCAGAGTAGTTTCCAACACAAAGTTTGCTGATAGTTATCTGGCTATTTTCGGAATCTAGAATACATTCAGAATAATTTACATTTTTATATGCTTTAGTTTTTAGTTTTTCCTTTCCTTCCTTTGTTAGTTCTTTTCCTTTAAGAAAAAAAAATATATGGCCGCTGTAAGTGCTGCTGCTGGCGCGGCTTTTTCCCCAGTTCCTCTTTGGGCTGTTAACAACCTAAAAAACAAAATCAAATCAAATTGTCGCTAGCTGGTAAACTTAAATGGGGCCTATAATCAATCCAACCACTGGCAAAGGTAAGCAGTAAGTGAGGCATCAGTAAGTGTTTTCATGTTAAAGCATCTACAGATCTGTTTATTTTATAACATAAATATAGACATTCATGTTACAACATATCAGTATGTGAGTACATTACGTGTGTAGAGTATTGTAGTAGCAGGACAGTGTGTAGATTATGTGAGTACAGGACATTGTGGTACATTATGTGGAGTACATACAGTGTGTACAGTTGTAGTACAGTACAGTTGTGTACAGTATGTGAGTAGCAGTAGCAGTGTGTACAGTATAATGAGTAGCAGTACAGTGTGTACAGTATGGAAATTACATTACTAGTTTGTACAATTATGTGAGTAGCAGTACAGTGGTGTACAGTATGTGAGTACAGTCATGTGTGTAACAGTATGTGAGTAGGCAGTACATGTGTACATTATGGTCAGTGGGCAGTACCGTGTGTACAGTATATGAAGTAGCAGTACATGTGTACGTATATGAAGTACAGTACATTGTGTACAGTATGTAGTAAATACAGTATGAATGAGTAGGCGTATAGTGTGTACGTTATGTGAGTACAGTAACAGCATGTACACGTATGTGAGTAGCAGTAAATGTTGTAGAATGTGTTGAGTACAGTACTAATGTACAGTTTTGACTTACAGTACAGCATGTTCAGTATGTGGAGTAGCGATAGCATGTTGTACAGTAGCAGTATACTGAGTTTGGTGGCAGTGTGTACAATTATGTGAGTAGCAGTATCAGGCATGTACAGTATGTGAGGCACAGTACAAAAGTGGTGTACAGTATGTGATTACAGTATCAGCATGCACAGTATGTGAGTACAGTATCAGCAATGTACATAGTAGTGAGTGCAATACATTGTGTACAGTACTGTATATGGGTTTGGTGCAAGTGGTGTACAGTTATGTGAGTACCGTACAAATTACAGTATGTTAGTACAAAGTACAGTGTGTACAGTACTGTCCTGATTTGGTGCAGTGTGTTTACCGTATGTGAGTAGCATTACACACATGTAGCAGTATGTGCGTAGCAGTACAGTGTACATAGCGGTATATTGAAGATTGGTGGCAGTTGTGTAAGCATTAATGTTGTAGTAGTACTGTACCGCAATGTACAGTATGTGATGTACAGTACAGCATGTAACAGTATGTGAGATACAGTAGCACAGGGTGTACAGTATGTGAGTACAGGACCAGCGTTGTAGTCAGTATATGAGTACAGTACAGCATTACAGTATGTGAATACAGTAGCATGTGAATTCAGTACTGTATAGGAGTTTGGTGCAAGTGTGTACAGTATTTGAGTAAATACATTGTTACAGTATGTGCATACATTACAGGTGTACCGTATGCTTGAGCTACAGTAACAGCATGTACAGTATGTTATTAGTACAGTTGTTATAACAGTCCTGTAAAGAGTTTGGTGCATGTGTACAGTAAATGTGAGTAGCAGTACAGCATTACAGTATGTGAGTACAGTACAAGTGGTACAGTATTGAGTACAGTACATTGTAGTCCGTCTGGTTGAGTACATACCCAGTGAAAACTACCAGTATGTGAGTACCATTACAGTGTGTACAGTAGTGGAGTACAGTAAGCAGCAGCGGTACATTATGTGAGTACAGTACAGTGTACAGTATGTGATTACAGTAGGCAGCGTGTACAGTATGTGAGTTAGCAAGTACAAGCGGTACATAGTGAGTCACGTAGCCGTGTGTAGTGCCGTATGTGAGTACAGTACAGGTGTGTACAGTACATCTGGGTACAGTACAGCGTGTACAGTTATTTTGAGTACAGTACATAGTGTGTACAGAGTATGTGAGTACATTAGCAGTGTAGCAGTATGTGAGTACAGTAGCGAATTTTTACATTATGTGAGTACAGTACAATCATGTACGTAATTGAGTTAAAGTACATTGTAAAGTAATTGAGTACAGTACAAAGTGTGTACAGTATTGAGTAGGAGCAGACAGCGTGTACAGGTACGGTGAGTACAGTACCAGCTTGTAACAGTATTTGATACAGTATCAGTGTGTAGGCAGTATGATGATTACAGTACAAGCGTGTTACAGTATGTGAGTACAGTTACAGCGTGTACATTATGTGAGTCCAGTAGCATAGCAGTATGTGAGTTAAGTAGCAGTGTAACAGTAATGTGAGTCCACAGTACAGTGTACCAGTATGTGAGTACCTTTTACAGTGTAGCGAGTATGTGATTACAGTATCCTTGTACAGTAGTGGGAGTACAGTACAGTTGGACAGTATGTGAGTATCGTAGCCGCGTGTAGCAGTATGTGAGTAGCATACAGTCCGTGTACAGTATGTGAGTACCGTACAGTGTACAGTATGTGAGTACATACTGTAGCAGTATGTGAGTACAGTAGCAAGTGTACAGTATATGATGAGTACAGTATCAGCGTGTACATGTATGTGAGTACAGTACTGACAGCGTGTACAAGTATGTGAGGTTACCGTATCAGTGTCGGACAGTATGGTGAGTACAGTACAGTGTACAGTATGTGAGGTACAGTACAAGTGTAGACAAGTATGTGAGTACAGTACAGTGTAAGCAGTAATGTGAGTACAGTACATGTACATTATGTGAGTATCAGTACAGGCCCTGTACATATGTGAGTAGCAGTACAGCATGACATATGTGATTACAGTACCGCATTACAGTATGTTAGTACAGTATCAGCATTTAGCATTCGTTGAGTACAGTAGGCAGGATGTAACAGTATGTGGAGTACAGTAAGTGTACACATATTTGAGTACAGTACCGTGTAGCATTATGTGAGTACAGTACATTGTACAGTATGGAGTACAGTACATTTTAGCAGTAGTGTGAGTACAGGTACCGTGTAGCATATTTGAGTACAGTACAAGTGTACATGGTATGTGTCGTTAGCAGGTACGAGGGCGGGTGTGACAGATAAATGTAGGAGATCAAGTAGCAAGAGAAGGAAGCGTGACATCCGTGAGGGCGGTGATGCTGGACAAGGAGAGAAAAAGACGGGGAAAAGGGGGAGGAAGAAAAAAACCTGTACGCGGGATTTACAAGGGAGGGGGGCAACGGTATGAGGAATTGGGAGAAAAAGAGATAGGTCAAAAGTACCAAAAACAAAAAAAACGCGGGTACTCGTACGGACTTCCCAAACCAAACTGAACTCTGTACTGTACTCTCACATAAGAACAACTAACGTAACCCCCATACACACACCTGTTAAAAACTTACCTTTAACAAAAAGAAAAACAAAACAAGTACACACCATAACACATCAAATTCATCATACAATATATACAAGTAATGAAAATAGACAACAATAAACCAAAATCATAAACACTTAGTACTGCACAACACCCAACAATCACACAACAAAGAATCATCAAAACACAACCGTCAATACCTACTACAACCAACAAGTTTTCGTACCCACAACACTCAAAACAACACCCATAGTATCACAACTGTGACTCATAAGGCCAAAGCGGTGCTGCACGTAGATATTACTGTACTCTAGAGCCATACATGAAAAAATAAGTAGTCTACAACTAAGCAATAACTAAAAAAGCAATTCAAAAAAAAAAAACACTACTAACACTAAAATTCTAACTGACACATAAAAAAAACAAAACAAGGCAAACCAAAAAGCCAACCAAGGTAACTCACATACTGTACACACACGCTGTTACATGTCTCCCTGTACTCACATACGTTACACTGTAACTGTACTCACATCCTGTCCGACGAGCTGTACTGTACTCAATACGGTACACGCTGTACTGTACTCACATACGGTACACTGTAACTGACTCACATAACTGTACCCTGTACTGTACTCACTACTGTACATTGGTACTGTCTCACAATACTGTAAACACTGTACTGTTTTTTTCTCACATACTTTACCACTGTAACTGTAACTCACATACTGGTGTACACTGTACTGTACGCACATATACTTGACAACTGTACTGTCTCATCTACTTCTCACATCTGTACATTGCTGTACTGTACTCAACTAACTGTCATGCTTACTTGTACTCACATACTGTACAACCTCTGGATGCGGTACTGTACTCACATACTGGTAAACACAAAAAATGCGTAGTAAAGCTACGGTACTCCCATACTGTACACTGTAACTGTACTCCCTTACTACTTGCCAAACAATATGACTGTAAACTGTACACTGTCATAAACTGTACTCACATCAGACTGTACAACTGTACTGTACTCACATCGTAACACAACACAACTGTACTAGTAAACTCACATACTTACCCTTACTTAATCACATCTGTACACCTGTACTGGACCACCATTAACTGTACATCATCCTGTACTGTCCCAATCCACATACTGTACAAACCAACGTACTGTACTTCACTATACGGTACAACAACAACACTGTACCTGTACTCACAATACTGTAAACACGCGTATGTCCTCCATCTGTACAACAACAACACAACAACAGCTGTACTGTACTCATCATAACTGTACACGCGGTACTGTACTCACTTACTGTAACACGGTACTGTACTCACTACTGTACACGTACTGTACTTACTCCCAATACTACTGTAGCACTGTACTGGTTACTTCACATACTGTACACTGTATGTACCTCCCATACGTACACTGTAACTGATACTCACATACTGTACACGGGTACTGTAATCACCTAACTGTACACGCTGTCTTGTACCACACTGTACACCGCTGTCCTGTACTCACATACTGTACCCACACTGTACTGTACTCATATGTACTGTACACGCGTACTGTACTCACATACGTCACCTGTACTTACGCACATCCGGTAACACACATACTGTACTGTACTCACATACTGTACACGTACTGTACCACATACTGTACCATGCTGTACCAAAAATAAAAAAAAAAATAAAAAAAAAATAAAAAAAAAAAAAAAAAAAAAACCAAAAAAACTTTACTGCTATTCTTTTTTGTACTCGCACTAAACTGTACAGCTGTACTGTACCACATACTGTACAAACTGTACTGTCCTCACCTACTGTTACACACTGTTACTGTACTCATACTCACATACTGTACGAACAAGCTAACAGTACAAACGCTGGAACTGAACTCACATACTGTACACACTGTCCTGTACTCCACATACTGTACACACTGTACGGTACTCCATACCGTACACACGTGTAACTGTAACTCCCTACTTACACGCTGTACTGTACTCCCTCCTTTAGCAACCTGTTGTCTGTACTCACATACTGTACAAACACACCCTGTACTGTCACTCACATACTGTACACACTGACTGTACCACAATACTGGTACAACTGTACTGTCCTCACATACTGTACCCTGTACTGTCCTCACATACTTTACACTGTACTGTACTCACATACTGTATATGCTACTGTACTCATACTGTACCACTGCACCAAACTCATTAACCGTACTGTACCCACTGTACCGTTATCTACATCCTGTACAGCAATGCTGACTGCTGTACTGTACTCACGATACTGTACACCCTGTACGGTATTCACATACTGTACACCACCCCGTAAGCTTGTACTCTCACATACTGTACACACGCACCACTCATATACGGTATTGACCAACTGTACTGTATTCACATACTGGGTACATGCTGTAACTGTCTTCTATACTGTACACGCCCGTACTGTACTCACTACTTGTCAACTCCTGTATACTGTACCCACATACTGTACATGGCTGTACTGTACTCACAACGGTAACATGGCATGTACAGTACTAACATACTGTACACACTGCACCAATCTCATATACAGTACTGTACACACTGTACTGTACTCACATACGGGCTGGGGTACGGTTACTCTACTCACATACGGGACACACTTCCACCAAACTCATATCAGTACTGTCACACTTATTCTGTACTGTATCTCACATACTGTACTTCTGTACTGTACTCCATACTGTACACACTGCACCAAACCCAGATACAGGACTTGTAAAAACATCTGTAACTGGTACTCAACAGTACTGTACATCTGTACTGTACTCAAAGCTGGGCATGCTGTACCCGGTACCACATCGTACCCCCAAACCCTGTAACTGTGGCTCACATACTGTAACATGCTGTACGGTACTCACATACTGTACACCTGCACCAAACTCAATATCTAACTGTACTGTCACACTGTTCGGTCTCACAACGGAACATGCTGTACTGTACTCACATAGCTGGTACAATCATGATGCTGGTAGCTGTACTCACCAACCTGTACACCCTTTACTGTACTCACATACTGTACAGCTGTACTGTAACTCACATACTGTTCCACAACTATACCTGACTCCCTACTGTACTTTACGCACATCTGTACAACCTGTACTGTACTCATATACGTAGCATCAACTGTACTGTACTCTCATATACTGCTCACACACTGTACTGCACTTCCCATACTGTACAACAACAACAACTGTACTTACTAACTGTACTCACATACGGTACAACACACTGTACTGTACTCACATCTGTAACACACGTAAGACTGTACTCACACATACTGTACACACGGTACTGTTTCCATCCATACTGACAACACTTTACTGTACTCATTAACGTTAACAAACAACCACACACTGTACTGTACCACATACTGTACAAACACGGTACTTTACTGTACTCCCATACTGTACAAAACACTGTACTGTACTCGGCCCATATGTACCCTGTCCCTGTTACTCACAATACTCTACACCTGTCCTTTCCTCCATACTCTAGACAACAGCACGTACTTACTCACATACTGTATTTGTAACAGAATGTCTATATTTATGTATAACAATAACAGATCATGTAGATAGCCTTTAAAATTAAAACAATTACTGGATGCTCAACCTGACGCTTCCCTTTGGTCAGTGGTGACTATAGGCCCATTTACGTTCCCAGCTTAGCGACCAATGTTTGATTGGTTTTTAGGTTTTACAGCAAGAGGACTCCTTGGTAAAAAGCAGCAGCAGCACTTACAGCGCATATTTTTTTTTTTTTGGAAAGGAAAAAACTACAAGAAAACTAAAAACTAAAGCTAAATGTTAAATTATTCGAATGTAATTCTCGAATTCCTAACTACAGTAACTATCAGCAGCTTTGTGTGAATCTCTGCAGGTTTTAATAATTCCAGATCTAGAACCTTACTTTCGGGGGAGTAATAATGGTTTTCTTACTCCTCAGAAGGCCCCACTGAGGACCAGTGCAACTGTCAAGTTAAAAATAAAGGTTTAATTTGTTCCTTAAAGTATGAAACCAGACAAAATTTATTAGACTCTATCAGTGTTTATATTTAATTTTGTCTCAGATTCATTTTGCCCTAAACCCTAATATGGAACAGTCCAGGTTTTCCAACCGAATTTCTGTGATTTCGTAGCGATCTGTTATCAAAAAGATTTTGAGATTCCAAGAAAATGTATTGTCCAATTCAAAAATTTCGGCTCCTATTTACTAAAACAACAATCCAACACCACTTACACATGCTAGGGGGTAATCTAGTAGTTTCTACCACTGTCTTCTGTCTGTAATCAAGATTGCTTTTTGTTTTCTACCCAAGGGGCCTCCCCCAAGACAGCCTGTGCCCTGCCCTAGCTTAATGTTTTTTGTTCAAAATGGTCCGAGACTGGGAAAGCTCATATCACTTCTTGTCCCTCTTGAATTTCTTCACTCTTCACGTTCTTTCATTTTAACCCCGTTATGAGACCCAGAAGACTAGAAATCAACATCCACAATAATTATCTGCTTTATGATTTTCCTTTGCTTGAAATAAAGAGAAAAGTGACAAAAAAAAAAAAACCCACACCCTGCATAATGGGAAAAATTTTCCTGTCTGGGGGTCACAAACTTGCCATCTTCTAACCTCCCATATGGGTTTATGTTAGTTTTTTATCGCTGTATCTACGGACGGTTCGGTTTCCTATGGGATTGGTTACACACATAAAAAGATCAGTCAGGATCAGATATTCTTTACCTTGAACGCCACCATTTTTTCACAATAGTTTAGTTCCACAATTAGTTCTTTCCACCAACTAGTTATTTCCACATTGGTAATTTCCCACGGTTATTTCCCCAATTAGTTATTTCCACAACTGGTTATTTTCCACATTAGTTATTTCCACAACTAGTTATTTCCACAACTAGTTATTTCCACAAATTAGTTATTTTCCACAATGGTTTATTTCCACAACTGGTTATTCCACAATTAGTTATTTCCACAACTGGTTATTTCCACAATTAGTTTTTCCAAACTGTTATTTCCCAACTAGTTATTTCCACACTGGTTATTTCCACACTAAGGTAATTTCCACAACTGGTTTCTTTCCAACAATTAGTTATTTCCACAACTGGTGTGTTCCAACAATTATTTATTTCCACAACTGGTGATTTCCACAACTATTTATTTCCACCACTGTTTATTTCCACAACTGAAGTTATTTCCACAACTGGTTTTTCCACACTAATTATTTCCACCACTGGTTTATGTCCCACAACTGGTTATTTCCACAACTGTTATTCCACAACTCGTTATTTCCACAACTAGTTATTCCCACACTAGTTTTAATTTCCATTACTGGTTATTTCCACAACTAGTATTTCCATTACTGTTATTTTCAACACTGGTATTTTTTCCTCAACTGTTTTTCCACAACTATTTATTTCCACACCTAGTTTATTTCCACAACGGTATTTCCACAACTGGTTATTTCCACACCTAGTTTATTTCCCACAACTGGTTATTTCCCACTGGTTATTTCCACAAACAGTTATTTCCTCCCCAACTGTTTTTTCCACAACTGGTTATTTTCCACACCTGTGATTTCTCAACTAGTTTTAATAACTAGTTGTGGAAATAACCAGTTGTGGAAATAACCAGTTGTGGACATAACCAGTTGTGGAAATAATTAGTTGTGGAAATAACCAGTTGTGGAAATAACCAGTTGTGGAAATAACCAGTTGTGGAAATAACTAGTTGTGGAAATAACCAGTTGTGGAAATAACTAATTGTGGAAATAACCAATTGTGGAAATAACCAGTTGTGGAAATAACTAATTGTGGAAATAACCAGTTGTGGAAATAACCAATTGTGGAAATAACTAATTGTGGAAATAACTAGTTGTGGAAATAACTAGTTGTGGAAATAACTAATTGTGGAAATAACCAGTTGTGGAAATAACTAATTGTGGAAATAACCTATATTCACTGTTACAGTTATAAATGTACAGTATATAAATGTACAGAATATTCCTCTATACTCACTGTTACAGTTATAAATGTACAGTATATAAATGTACAGTATATTCCTCTATACTCACTGTTACAGTTATAAATGTACAGTATATAAATGTACAGTATATTCCTCTATACTCACTGTTACAGTTATAAATGTACAGTATATAAATGTACAGTATATTCCTCTATATTCACTGTAACAGTTATAAATGTACAGTATGTAAATGTGCAGTATATTCCTCTATACTCACTGTTACAGTTATAAATGTACAGTATATAAATGTACAGTATATTCCTCTATACTCACTGTTACAGTTATAAATGTACAGTATGATGGTGCTTAAAGTTCTATACTTATCGTCACAGTACAGATGTGAGATGACCCTGTTGGATCCTCTTTTTAGCTGTTAACTGTTAGCACACAACCCCGATCCTTTAGGAGCACGGTTTTGATAGTCGGTTGGGATCCGGCTATCACCTGTTTTTTTTTTGTGGTAATTTCCTTAAGGAGGGCTCATCCCTAGTTTTTCATAGTTTTTCTTATTTTCTTATATTCCTGACTCATACCCATTCCAGTGGAGGAACCTGCTGGATCTGCTCTCTGTCACTTCATAACCAATGTCTCCTCCCTCCCCACAAAGATTGGTTAACCAAAGTGCTTCTGGGCTGGTGATGTTCCTTTAAGTTCACAGAAGGTAGCTTGGGGGTTTAAATTAAGGTGTGAATAGGACAAGGCTAAATTTAAATGCAATGTGGAGAAGTAATCAGAAAATAAGAAAATAATGTGCCCCTTTACATTTATAATATAAGGATATTATGCCACATCAGAGTTCCTTGCCCTGTATAAAATATCTTTCCAGTATTTCTTTTTTACTAGTAACATAATATAAAAAAAATACAAAAGGTTCAGATTTTGAACTGTGACCTTGTGGGCTGTATGCTTCTAAAACAAGCATTTTAAATAGGTGAGCCACCACAGCACATATAAGGTATACCCCATGATCTTGTATTAAGGTATGTCCACCCTACCAAATTTTTGATATAGTACTCCCCCTGGTCCCCCAGCCCAAACCGCTTCATTTCTATTTTTAGAAAAAAAAAACTTTACTCTTTACTTACCTCCCTCTTTCCTCCACCGCACTGCCGCCCTCTGTTTGCGGAGAAAATGCAAGCAGAGGGGCGGGACCGGCAGTCGCTTCTGTGATTGGCTGAGCGGGCAGCCAATCACGGACGCGGCTGCCGGTCATTCAGTGCAGCAGAGGAAAGAGGAGGTAAGTATGTCGGGCACTTTCTAAAGATTAAATGAAGCGGTTGGGGCTGAAGGAACAGGGGAATACTACTTTAACGGGATTTATCTAGGGGGAGGGAATCGGGGAGGGGAGGGGGAAGGGCTGCAGTACGCGATGCCAAACTTCTCCCGGATGGCCAGGTAGGAGGCAGAGTCCTAATGGACTCTGCTAGCCTCCTGGTGGCAGGTTTTTTGGGACTTTGGGGGGGACTAACAGAGCACCATATGGATTGGGATGTGAGGTAAGGATTAAACCTACACTACATGATGGGGCCAGTAGTTGGGGGGATTATAGTTTTGGGGGTGGACATGCCCTTTAAAGACGGTTAGGCAACAATCTGACCGCGGGCGTAGTAGCTGAACTCCCCTATTGCTGATTTTCTTACTTATACCACTGTGGCTGGTAGCGAGAGAAGAAATGAACCCTGCATGAACCAGCTTATCCTGCCCATCCTCACTCATATGAAAACTATGAAACTATTGCCTAGTGTAATTTATAAGTCAGATTTAATTTTCATGCAACCAATATTTTACAGTGTTTTAAAGACACAGTTTTAGGGAAAATGGCTTTTCTCGGTAAAATTTATTTGTCCCCAAACCAGTTTTTGGATAATACAACAGCCCATCTACTATTACATAACTGCATATTGGAGGAACACAGTGACTGACCCTATACCTGTAAGGGGGATAAAAAGTATTTTAAGTCCATTTAATTTTTAGGAAAATATTACCTGTGACATTCAGGTTAACACCTGTAACTACAAGAAAGTGCATAGAATGTCCGTCAAATGTCTGTGTGTTTTAGTAACATCAACCAGCTTCTTCTCCTTAATTATGAGGTCAAGATCAAGAATAATATGATTTAGCAATGTCATTGAATTAAATAATTAATATCCTTCTATTGCTGACACTCAAAATTCCTTTTCTGGTAAAACAATCTTTTATCTACTGTAACATTTCTTTTGAGATGGCATGTTGATTTCTCATAAGCTAATCTACCATTAGAGGCGCATAAGAAGTTCCTCAAACCTATAACATATCCTGTGTCGATTTAATAAAACTTGAATGGTTTTTTTTATTACTGTAAATTTCAATTGTGGTGTTCTGCTCTTTATTTTATGATTTTCTATGCATTTTATAGACATTACTGAAACAGAACAAGACACAGGTATGAGTGTTGCGCCAGTACCCACGGTGGCTGTATACATGTGAATTCCAATAGCACTCTTCCAGCCAATCAAAAGTCAGCCTGCAAGCTAGTTCACAGCCAATATTTCATCTCTCTCTATATACATATATACATATGCGCACAATTATTATTATTGCTATTAGCCCGCTGTTTTTTTCACACTTACGTACAAGCACCGCTATAAACCAACAGTATTACCATCCGAAGACAATGCTCATATAATTCATGCAGCGCTTTGCAAAAAATATGTTGCCGCACATCCACAACCCCCCTCAATAACTAAAAATATGTGTAGTATCTATGGCATCCATGTCAGACAGGCTGATGATTGTAAATTATATTTAATTAATATCACATATTATATATGTATATTTATATTATAAAAATGACTTTAAAGGACCTTTCCAGGTCTCTGACATCTTCCGGTCCTCTTCTCCTCCTCATGTTAATTTCTCCTTCTTCTTCTCCTACGCTGCTGCCCTCTTCTTCTTCTTTTTCTTGAATCCAGAGTCTTCCATCTAATTTCATGTCCCGATGTCTTCTTAGCTTTGTGCGGGTTTGCACTGCTTTATATAGCATAGCGGAAGTGCAACCTCCAAATAGGATTGGTTATATTTTAATATTGACCCATCACATTTAAAGAATTATTAAAAATATTATTGGTAATAGACCGATCTGGTCTACTTGGCCAAACTGTCAGTGACAAGACGAATGGGAAGACGCACCTTGCAAGAAGCCTGATTGGGGACAGACTGCAAAGACAAAAACAGAGCAGACCGGGAAGGGATCTTTTGGTAAGTATTACAGCTGATAGAGAGCGTACAGAGGGATTGGTAGAACTTAGTGGTTCAGGTCCTCACCCTGGGGTACTTCAGGTAGTGAAGATGATGGGGAAGGAGGAAGGTATAATTGCCCTGTTATATTGAGTAAATGTGATAAAGTAATTGTGGTGGTGCAGTTGAAGTTCTCCTTTATGCAGCTTTGTTAATGAGGACCTGAAGAATAATGACTGTCCTTGGACAGCGTCTGGTCTGGTTTCATGTAAGAGCTACTGCTACTGATATGGTGTTGAAAGTTCATTATTATTAGGGAATAATGGACATGTCCTACTGTGAGGTAGTTAGAGACACACAGAGCCTCTCCTCTCTTGGGAAGTTCTTGGCTTAAGTGCCATAAATATGTCTTTAAATAGAGCCCCAAGGATTCTGTCACCACCCTGGCTCTTAAGATATAATTTACTGATTTTTGCATGTCAATCGCCACTCAGTCCTAGTTCTCTACAATGTTCAGCCATTATCCTTCTGTTCTTAAGTCTGGGATCTGATTTCTATTTAGACGAGGTTAAGGTGGTCATCTCCTAGTAAACAAGTAGACTGTTGCCTGTAAGTAAGAAAACTTACAATACAGTGGAGTTTACTAACATTACATTGGCCATTTCAAGGAGGTTAAAACTTTGGGGCTTGTTGTAATAAGAGAGTGCAAACATATTTTTTTTTGGCAATCTGCATCATCCAATCAGATGTTTTTTTTACTTGGTTCCTGCTTGTTAGAGAACTCTGATTGCCACTTTGTGATGTTTAGCAAATCTTACTTTTTTGGGTGGTGGTAAATTAATTTTAAACATTAGTGTGGACGAACTTCCTGAAATATGGCTCCGAACTTCAGTAAAAGTTAGGAAGTACGGCAGGTTCGGAAATTGAAGTAATGGGGAGTAATAGTTCGAAAAAAGTTTGGATAAAAGACAAATAAATTGCAATGGTAGACTTACTGTAAATGGCTGTGGCACTGGAAATGGTCTGGGTAACCAGTACACTTCCACCACTATCAGACTATTGACGGCTCTCCGAATGCTACATTCAGGTTTATGGCCAATTGAGGTTCTTAAATCGTAGGCTACACTCAAGAGTTACCAAAATCAAAGGCTACATTCAAGGGTTACCAAATGATACATTCAAGGGTTACCGAAATCGAAAGGCTACATTGGAGGGTTACCGAAATCGAAAGGCTACATGGAGGGTTACCGAAATCGAAGGCTACATTGGAGGGTTACCGAAATCGAAAGGCTACATTGGAGGGTTACCGAAATCGAAGGCTACATTGGATTTTACCGGAAATCGAAAGGCACATTGGAGGGTTACCGAAATCGAAAGCTACATTGAGGGTACCGAAATCGAAGCTATTGGAGGTCCGAAATCGAAGGCTACATTGGAGGGTTACGAAATCGAAGGTACAATTGGAGGGTTACCGAACATCGAAAGCTACATTGGGGTTCGAAATCGAAGGCTACATTCTGGGGTACCGAAATCGCAAGGCTACATCTGGGTTACCGAAATCGAAAGGCTACATTTCGGGGTTACCGACATCAAAGGCTAAGTTCGAGGTTATTATCAAAAATATTTCTTGCAAGTTCAACTCCCGAACTAGTTTGTAGTTCGATAGATCGAGTTCGTATGAACTCATACAGGGTTATTGCACACTTTGCGCAGTGTTCTATACTAAAGCTGGTAGAACCGTGCAGGGTTATTCAATAAAAGTTCTTATTGTTAAAAATGGTGATAATTTTGATCAGATGTTAGCTTCAGATGTTAAATAAGATCTGTTGGTTGGGCAAAATTAGCACCATTCTTAATGATAAAACTTTAATTGAATAACCCTGATAAGTTCGACCCGAACTCAGGTTCTTGGTTCTAGTTTGAGTTTTGGTCCTCACTAGTAACAGGAGCCATGTTTTAAAAGCTTTGTCCAGCTGGAAGCACCTGGACCCAACACCCACTACTTAGTTATATCACGTTTCCATTTCTAAGGTTCTGAGACGGGATGAATTCAGGGAAACATTTTGACACTGAAAATAATTAGGCTTTTTTTATACCTCGTAACAAAACATGCTAATGTGTTTTCTACTAGTAGCATTTAAAGGTTCCATGTTCAGTTTAGTCTTCCAAATGCTTCCTGCTTTATTACGAGGTCATAGAAAATGATTTATTTGTTTTAAAAGAAATTCCACCCTATTTAGGAAGAGTTGGGGGGGGAGATGTTGACTCACCCCCATGGTGATAAGTTGTTCATGTGCAGAAAACTGCAGGAAGACATCAAGTTAAGAAGGTTCATCCAACAAAATGGTTTGCTTTCTCTGCGCTGTTAAGGATCGAGTTTCAATGTCACCTGCCACATTCAATATAGGAACCTGCCTGTCAACACAGACTGGGAATTAACAACCATTACAATCCATGTTTTTCTTAGGCTCCTGCAACTAAATTGGAGGGTGGGGAGTCTTAGTCAAATAAGGTTAAACGATGATATCATACAAATGAGCCAATAAAATTCTTGATCGTCCAAGCCTCCATAAACTTCACAACTCCTCTAAGACAATGCATTTTTTGGACTAACTTTACAGTGATATTGCTTGGTTTCTTTAAAGGATTTAATGTCCCTGATTATTGCCCTTTTTTTCATTTCTAGTTATCGCTAAACGAAGGTGTACGATTTATACGTGATATAAAAGGATTATTTAATATTTATCTTATCTTTTTTTTGTCTTTTCTACATGTTTTTCAGTCTGAGTCATGTTGGCTCCATAAAATCTTGGCCAAAAATTGTTACATTACAAGTTTCAAAAAGAATTTTTATGAATTAGACCTTTCATTCCCAAATTAAAGGAGATGCTGGTCTAAACAAATATGTCTAAAAAGATGGAAAATTGGTTCCTTGCATTTTTATTTTTCTTTGCCTTCGCAGTGTCATTGGAGTTTAAAACATTTACAAAATCCCTCTAGTTTGCCAAAGCTTTTTAACATTGTGAAAGAATCCCAGGGGAATAAAATGCTTTGTAGATTTAATTGAATGTAATATATACTATGTTAAGGAAATACTTTGGCAAACATTTGGTTTATAACCCAAAGTTGCTGATTTAAATGATGAAAACTTGTTTGTAATTACAATTCCAAGCATTACATGATTTAGAGAAATACAGATTATATACAAAAAAAACACCTGGTGTTTGCCCCATAACCATTTTATCCCTGGGCATGCTCAGTAAGCAACTCTACAATCTCTATTTTACATCTCTGAAATAAGGACGTAGAGAAGTTTAGACTAAATATAAGATAAAATTTGATTAGACAGTATATAATGAGACAGATAAATATATAGATATAGTAGTAAGATAGAAGTTCATATTTAGTGAAGAATGTAAACTCTTTGTTCTCTGCATCTAATCATTTCTATCTGGGTCAGCATTGTTGGACTTGGACTAACAGAATATTGGAGCCTGCCTCTATACTTTATGGTCTACGCTGATTCCTGACTTTTTACCTATGAAAGTGTTTACGTAAAGCTATTTTGAAGGAAACCCTATTTAATGGTATATTAAAAAAACACATTCCAAGGAGCTATTCAAGAGTAAATAGTATGTTGCATAATCACGTTAAACTCATCACCAAATCGCATCTTTTGCACATTTAATTTCTTACTACGGTGTAACGTGTCCTGTTATACATCAAACCTACAGTTCCATTATCTTTAGAAAAAAAAAAATCGACTTCCGTGGAGATGTTAAGTTGGAAAATAAACGCTCATTGCATTTTCCACATTCAAGAGAATGCCATGTTCCTGGGGAGACAGTAAATTGAAAATAAGGCTGTTTAAGTTTGGCCTCACGGATATGCCTGCAAAAGTACACATAATGAAATAGTGAAAAATCTGTTTGTGCCCATTCCTATAAAGACTATGGGTCACTAATGTTCTCAGACCCTTGGGAATGGTGGGGTCAAGTAGATGAAAGAAACAAAGAAGAATGTAGATGGATTTGAAATGAATGTTTGAGGTTTTTTGTCTTTTCTATTTGGGATTGAGGGAAAGAAAACCCAAAAAATACTTATATTGTGGATTTTAATGGCACCTCAATAGACAGCGCTGCAAACTAACCCCTACCCGCTATCTACAATGAGGACTTAACCACTTTAATAGCTCCTAAACGTTAACTGCATTTCCGAATTGCAGGCCTGCCTAGCCCTGGCTTCTATTTCCCAGGGCCTAACCAATTAGAAAACACATCACAAAACACAAAAGCACATCTTCCTATTGGATAGATCCTGGGCAAGGTAGGGATGGAGCCACAAAGGACTGGTGATCGGTATAAAAATGAATGAAAGATTATGATAATAGAATATGATAAATAATAATAATATTAAGATAAACCCAGGGTGAGACCTAGTGGTTTAGTTCTCATTCTGGGTAGTCTCAATGGGAGGGAATTTCCAATGTCCTTTGTGCTTTCCCACCAATCCAGACTGTGGAACAGATTCACAGAGAGTCATCTTTAAGGCTGAGGCCACATTGCAATGCACAGGAATCGCGCACAAATCGCGAGCGTTATCACACACGATGTGTGCGCTTTCTTGTGCGTTTGCGTTTTCCGCATGCATTTTTGCCTTCCGCGTTATGGAAATGCTGCGTTAACCACCAAAAATGGTGAACGCATGCGTTACCAAAACCCAAAGACGCGCAATCGCATGCGCATTGGAAATCGCGAGAATTTTTGCGTTCCCGCGATTTCCATTTTAGCGGCCGCATTCGCGAAAAGGCTTGCGCAAACACGCGAAAAACAGCGCTAGTGTGGCCTAGCCCTAAGTAATCAAGAAAATAGGGAGAGTTTAAGGCTTATAGAGCTCCCCTCTCATATATGCTCCCCTCTCATATATTTTTATACATGTAAAATACCTCTCTGGTATTTTCATGTAGCCCATATGGACTGCTAAACCTATTAAGAGGTACTGAAATTTTGTCATTCAGCTGAAGAGCCTGTTCAAAAGGCTTGTCTTCTGATATGAATGGCTTCTTCTGATATGAATGGCTTGTCTTCTGATATGAATGGCTTGTCTTCTGATATGAATGGCTTGTCTTCGGATATGAATGGCTTGTCTTCTGATATGAATGGCTTGTCTTCAATTTGTATGGCTTGTCTTCTGATATGATTGGCTTGTCTTCTGATATGAAGGCTTGTCTTCTGATATGAATGGCTTGTCTTCTGATATGAATGGCTTGTCTTCTGATATGAATGGCTTGTCTTCTGATATAATGGCTTGTCTTCGGATATGAATGGCTTGTCTTCTGATATGAATGGCTTGTCTTCTAATTTGTATGGCTTGTCTTCTGATATGATTGGCTTGTCTTCTGATATGAATGGCTTGTCTTCGATATGATGGCTTGTCTTCTGATATGAATGGCTTGTCTCTCTATATGAATGGCTTGTTCTTCTGATATGAATGGCTTGTCTTCTGATATGAATGGCTTTGTCTTCTGATATGAATGGCTTGTCTATGATATGAATGGCTTGTCTTCTGATATGTTGTAGGACATCAATTTTGTTTTACGTCACCCTTGTACCCCAAACAAATCCCTTAAATTTCCTTCATTGCTTCTACAGTAAAACAACGCAGTCCATATCAAAACAACCCGTGTAATAAACGAAAATTTCATTACTCCAATAAAACTTTTGCAAATTCCTGAACCGCGTCGTAATTAGACCAATAAAATGATCTTAAATGTGTCCATATAAAACCTTCACTGTTTCTCATTGTTTAATTGTTCATTTTCCCTTTACGTTCGCCAACTTCCACAAACAGGCGTCATCTTACAAGTATTGTCAAATCCCATTAGTACAGTTTAATGTTAATCAAATGTACAATTGAAGTCCAAAATCCACAGCCAAAGAAACAAAATCCTTGGGTTACACTCTCTAATATACGATCATCGGTAGTTCACATATTGCAATAGATATTGTGACTGACACAGGAAATAAATATTGTTAGCAATATCCCTACACAACGTTCCAGAGACAGAACGAACAATCTCAAAGCAGAAGGTTTATGTATTACACAGAAGCATATCAGGACTGTTTCCATCTCAAGTAATTCGACCCCCTTATTAAATTCTCACCTTTGAGGACCTGCTTTTGACATTTCTGCTGAATCAAGATACTCTTTGTAATGGTACCTCATTGCGAAAACATTCTCTGTTTATAAGCAAGGCCTGCCTTCTGTTTATTTTCCCTTGATCAGAGGATAATCTGTGAGAATGTGTTTGATTGGAGTTCACAGAACATTCTTTTGGTTCTTATTGGCAGTTTAGGAAACTAATTTGGTTGGCCTAGAACCATCCATTGGTCAGAATGGTATATCTCCCAAGTTAAAATTGTCAGTTTAAAGGCACACAGAAAATTCTATATAATGTAAGGCAACCCCCCAACCCAAAGGACAGAGCATTTGTGATTGGCTGAGATTTAGCCAACCACTGATGTGGCTGCTGGTCAGCAGAGGAACCAAGGGAACGAGGTCGGTAAGTACATTTAGGGGCTGATTTAGATGTTGTAAATATAGAATTTAGGGTTGAGGGGATTGCCTCACCTTATAAGAATTATTTTTTTTTTTTAGAAGGACAGATGCAAACGCCGAGTAGAGATGTTCGAAACTGTTGAGTTTCGTTCCGTTTTCGAATTTTCGGGAATTTTAAAATTCGAAAATGGACCCATAGAAGTCTATAGGATTAAAAAATGTGAAAGTTTCTGTCCATTTTGAGGGACAAAACGTAATAGTAGGTTACTGTAATGGCACAAGGACCTGGAAATGGTCTGGGAACCCGTAAATAGAACCAAAACATCTTTTAAACTATCTCTCCTCACATCGGGCTCTGCTGTTTCAAGCTTCCGCCATTCCATATTCGAGAGTTACCGAAATCGATCATTTCTTTTGAGGGTTCGATTTTAGATTTTCAAAAAACCTCTACTTTCGATCTTCGATAATACTCTATTTTCTTTTTTCGATAATCCTCTACTTTTGATTTTCGATAATCCTCTACTTTCGATTTTCGATAATCCTCTACTTACGATCTTCGATAATACTCTACTTTCGTTTTTTGATAATCCTCTACTTTTGATCTCGATAATCCTCTACTTTTGATCTTCGATAATCCTCTACTTTTGATCTTCGATAATCCTCTACTTTGATTTTCGATAATCTTCTACTTTTGATTTTCGATAATCCTCTACTTTCGATCTTCGATAATCCTTTACTTTCGATTTTCGATAATCCTCTACTTCGATTTTCGATAATCCTCTACTTTTGATTTTCGATATCCTCTACTTTCGATTTTCGATAATCCTCTACTTACGATCTTCGATAATACTCTACTTCGATCTTCGATAATCTCTACTTTCGATCTTCGATATCCTCTACTTTCGATCTCGATAATCCTCTACTTTCGATCTTCGATAATCCTCTACTTTCATTTTTCGATATCCTCTTCCTCTACTTTTGATTTTTGATAATCCTACTTTCGATAAACACTCGAAACCTATAAAAATCGGGGTTCTGTGTAATCCGGGAGTTTCGAAAATTTAGTCGAAACCCTCAGATTTGATTTGAAACTGGGTAGAACCCCATTACAGTGGGGCCATCAGTGGGGCAGGGTGGGGTGACATGCCCTTTAATGTTCTGCCTTTATCTAGTAATATTC
Organism: Hymenochirus boettgeri; assembly: GCA_019447015.1. Taxonomy (NCBI): domain Eukaryota; kingdom Metazoa; phylum Chordata; class Amphibia; order Anura; family Pipidae; genus Hymenochirus; species Hymenochirus boettgeri. The sequence goes on along the minus strand of CM033473.1, from coordinate 33,132,644 downwards.
TTGCACATAATTGGTAAGGGATTTTTGCAACATGCCACACATGGTGTCAATATCTCGACCGATGTATTTAATGAATTTGATAGAGGATATTGAGCGGTGTGATTGAACAAATTAAGATCGGGTCAGGTGGCTAATTTTCTGTCTTCCAGTCCCCATCTTCCCGAGATTCAAGCTGAAATTTGCAGAATATTTACAGTGCAAGGTGGAAAAGGGTCAAATATTTGATTGCATTGTCTTGATCGAATATGGCCTGATATTGGCCTATGTAAAGTGCTATGCCATTGGTCCATTTAGGGAAAATAGATCAATGCTAAATTTTACTTATATTTGCTATACATTCATACAAATTCTATCAGGCATTACACATTTCTATAAAATAACATAACCACCTCCACATGGTGTTAATTACAATGAACTAATTTGTCCCCAAGGGCAGTACAATTCCATGGTGGCCACATCCCCAGTTAAATTCCTCTATATTATGAAAAAATTGTGCCTGACAAGTGCCTTTTGGGGATTAAGGGGTCCTGCAGCTCGAAACCAGGACCCAACATTGGATCTTAGAAGAGCCCTTATTGCTCTAGAGAAGAAAAGTAGAACTGTGATACCTTTTATTGGCTAACTAGACAACGAAAATAGCAAGCTTTCGGGGGACCACCTGGTGAGTGAGATCTGGATGGTAATGTAAATAAGTTAATATTGGCCATAAACTCATTCCCCATTAAAGGAACACTAAATCCCTTTTTTAAGTATATTCCTCTGTTTCTATTATTCACAGGGAGGTGAGAAGCTTATTCCCACCTCCCTGTGAATAATAGAATGCTCGGGGGACACTGGAACTTACCTTACCGGTACTCACTCGCGATCTTCTGACTGTCAGCCGCTCTGTCCCGACCAGCGCTCTGTCTTTTGTATTGGCGCTTGGTCGGTGCAGAAGCAGCTGTGAGTGGAGCACGGTAAGGTATTTCCAGTGTCCCCTGGGCGTACTATTATTCACAGGGAGGTGGGAATAAGCATTCTCACCTCCCTGTGAATAATAGAAACGATGGAATATACCTTAAAAGGGGATTTTGTGGTTTAGTGTCCCTTTAAGTCTGCAGTTCAGGGAATGAATTTCTGAATTAACTTGTAGTCCCACTCCTCCCGTTGGTGATTGTCTACTTTCGATTTTCGAAAATCGTCCACTAAGAAAAAATCGAAAATTAAAAAAAACCGGGTTTCCGGGAAATTCGGGAGTTCAAGAAAGTTTCGTCAGGACTTCAAAACCCTCAGATTCGATTCGAAACTGGGTTCTATTAGAAAACACATGACATCTCTATTAAACAGCAGCTGTCCAGATGCACTGGCCTGGGGGGGGGTTTAGAACATGTAACATTATTATTTTTAATGGACTAAATATATGATGATACATGATGCTCCTTGGCCCCACAATGTGTATAGGGGGAGGGTTGTATGGGTAGGATGCATAGGGGAGGGTGTATAGGGGAGGGTATAAAGGGGAGGGTGTTATAGAGTTGGTGTATAGGGGTGGGTGTATATAGGGGAGGGTGTATAGGGGAGGGTGTATAGGGGTAGGTGTATAGGAGGGTGTATAGGGGAGGTTGTATAGGGGTGGGTGTTAGGGGAGGGTGTATAGGGGAGGGTGTATAGGGTGGGTTGTATAGGGTGGGTGTATGGGTTGGGTGTTGTAGGGAGGGTGTTAAGGGGAGGGTGTATAGGGGTGGGTGTATAGGGGAGGGTGTAAGGGGTGGGTATAAGTGGGAGGGTGTTAGGGGAGGGTGTATAGGGGTGGGTGTATAGGGGAGGGTGTATAGGGGAGGGTGTATAGGGGAGGGTGTATAGGGGTGGGTGTATAGGGGTGGGTATATAGGGAGGGTGTTAGTGGTGGGTGTACTAGGGGTGGGTGTATAGGGGGGTGTTGGGGAGAGGGTGGTGGGGGGTGTAAAGGGGGAGTTCCTGCAACCCTCTCTGATTCTGCTTTGCAAATTTGATTCCAGGATGTTCTTTACAGCCACTTGCATCGAAACCAAGAGAAGTCATCATTTTCTATTGGTCTAATAAAAAGTATTGCAAGGATTAAGATAGAGGGTTTCATGCATTTTTCTATAGATATGAATACAATGTTCATATCTATATGCAGCGTTTCCAATCTCAGGAGAGATACAGCAATTGTCATAATGAAGACGTTTTAATGTGGACCAAATAAACCGCATTTGGTATTTTAGGTGCAACTACTACTGCACACTATACAGTATGTACATGCCACTTTGCAGTCTCTGTAGAAAACAAACACGAACAGACAATATTTCATCTTGTTGCTAGATTCTTCCTATAAAATACACAGCAACGGTCGGACTGGCCAACAGGAGTACCAGTGAAACCCCTGGGCCCTCATATTTCCTGGGACACACATCAAGTCCACAGTACATCTATTTCTTTACTTCTGACTAAACAACTAATTCTTGGTGTGGCCTCCCGTCTGTCTCAGCTAGGCCTTATTACTCGGATTAGAGCTCCTAAAGATTCTGATGGTTTATTCCGTTTATAGTCAAATGCGTTTTCATCCAATTGCACTGCAATTGAACTTCCTTGCTCATTCCCCACATCCTGATTGGTTGCCCGATGCATTAAGGGAAAGCCCACAGAGACCCCAGAATGAATGCTGTTTAGGTCAACTTAACATCCAAAACGCAACATTTCTGTGGTGCACTGTGCACAAGCCAGGGTTTCAAAGGAAATACCAAATGCTTTTTCCTTTCTGTCTTTATTGCACTTTCAGGGCTATGTACGTTTTATTCTTCCACTTTTTTGGACTGTATCTTCTCCCACAGTTTTTGAGCGGTACAGACGTGCGGGGCATATAGGAGAAGTGTGCTATTACCTACTAAGGAATCTGCAGAAGCGTTACAGCGTTATCGGCGAATTTCCCCCCTAGATTATAATGGTAACAATCCTCAAATGTGGATATTTCAAAACTGTTTGTTTCATGATCATAAATACAAACAGTGATACTCCAACCCCCCACACAGACACAGGTACACCCACCTACTGACCTACCTTTCGATTCCTTGGCATCCTCTTAACTATAAATCAAAAAATTATTTTGATCAATCATCCATAAGTTAGTTATATGGTCATACATGCAAAACAATACCCCCAACCTCATAAGGTACACACACACTGACCTACCCTACCATTCCTTGGCAGCCATACTTAAAGGGTAACTAAGTCAAAAAAACTAATTTTGATATATCCAAAAATGTTAGTTTTATGGTTGTAAACACAAAAAAGACATACCCCAACCTCACATATGTAATACACCTACTGACCTACCATTCTATTCCAGTGACAGCCTTACAAGGGTAACTAAGTCAAAAAAGATCATTTTGATTTATCCTCAATAAAAGATAGTTTTATGGTTGTAAACACAAAAAAAGACATACCCTCTCAACAAGACCCAGTACACCACCTACTGACCTACAATCCCATTTCCATGGCAGCCATACTTAAAGGGTTACTAAAGTCAAAAATTCCAACCTGATCCAGGTACAACATCCCTGACCTACCCTTCCATTTTCATGCACCATATTCAACTATAGTGTAATCATCACAAAGCATACTCAAAGGGTAACTATAGTAAATAAAACATTTTGACCAATAAAAAAAAAATAGTTTTTAGAGTACACACCAACTGACATGCCCATTCATTCCTGTGACAGCTATATTTAAAGGGTAAGTAAAAAAACAATGTCCTCAACATTGCCATTATTGAATTTTAAATCTCGCAGCACAAACACACACATTCCCTTCCAAAATGCAGCCTTTCAAGCCAAATCAAAGTTTATACTTAAACTTTCCCTTTCTATTTGTGTCTAAAGTCATATTAACCAATGTACCAATCGTTATGGGACTTTAAGATACAACTACGGCCATGTACCAAGCATTAATGTGGCTTTTTAGACACAACTAACGGCAGTTGCGACGTTATGCAAAAACACGCAACTTCCGCAACCAATGTAACGAGACCATAACAGCTTTTTAAGACATAATTTCTAACACCAGCAGATACAGTAGCTGGCGCTAAAGATCTGAAGCAAACTCCATTCGCAATGCATGAGAGCCACTACCGGCTTGGTGCATTGCCTAAAGGGGGCGATAGAGAGTGATAGCGGCTCTCGGTATCTAGCCCTGTTTATGTCTTGCCTATGGGTAATTGCTTAATTTCTTTCTATGCTCAATAGAAAGATATTCTATAGAGGTCAATATAGTGCAGTGTCTTTCAAACTAAATAGGGCCGTCCAGTTGGAAACTTGGGAGCTAAAAGTCTACCTGAAAACTCAATAAACATTTCTTTATGACATCATGGTTTCAATCGTATCTGGCCTTTGCTACTTTCCAATATGTAAATAAACGCGCCATTCTGCAGCTGTCAGTGACAGTACCACACTCTCTTCTCTCTTGTGTGTTTTGACACCTCATTCTCTGACAGATCGTCTACACTTGGCTACTTGTTTCAGTGAAGTCTTTTTTTAAGGATTTACAGTCAGTTATGTGACAATATTCGTACTGTTCGCAATTGTGTTATTTTCTTTTCTGCTCTATAGTAACAGTATATGAATCAACCAGCACATTATTTTAAAACTAAAATATTTCAATAAACCTGGAATGTGAAATAAAGTAAGATGGTGGTTTTTCCTGTCGAAATATTAAAATATTCTAATATTATTTCCTCTTGGAACATTGTTTACTCTCATTTGATTGATGGATGTGTTTCCACCAATCTCTTTAAAGTAGAGATGGACCGAACCCGAACCTGAGTTCTACACAAACTTTAATAGTTCAGGCAAACTCAAACTCTTCCGAACTTCCCGAACTACGAACTAGATTGGGTTTTTCGCAGACTTATTTTCAATAATTTACAAAAATTCAATAATTATCGAATTCTCGAATCGGTTACCCTTTAAATGTATCCTTCCATTTCGGTAACCCTCGAATGTATCATTCGGTAACCCTTGAATGTACATTCGATTTTGGTAACCCTCGAATGTATCCTTCCATTTTGGTAACCCTCAAATGTATCATTCGGTAACCTTTGAATGTGCATTCGATTTCGGTAACCCTCGAAGTATCCTTCAGTTTTGATAACCCTGGAATGTAGCCTTCGATTTTGGTAACCTTGATGTAGCATTTGATTCCGGTAACCCCTGAATGTAGCCTTCGATTTCGGTAACCCTGGAATGTAGCCTTCGATTTCGGAAACCCTTGAATGCATCATTTGGTAACCCTTGAATGTAGCATTCGATTCTGGTAACCCTTGAATGTAGCCTTCGATTTCGGTAACCCTGGAATGTAGCCTTCGATTTCGGAAACCCTTGAATGATCATTCGGTAACCCTTGAATGTTCCTTCAATTTCAGTAACCCTTGAATGTAGCCTTCGATTTTGGTAACCCTTGAATGTAGCATTTGATTCGGTAACCCCTGAATGTAGCCTTCGATTTCGGCAACCCTGGAATGTAGCCTTCGATTTCGGAAACCCTTGAATGCATCATTTGGTAACCCTTGAATGTAGCATTCGATTCTGGTAACCCTTGAATGTGCTTCGATTTCGGTAACCCTGGAATGTAGCCTTCGATTTCGGAAACCCTTGAATGTTTCATTCGGTAACCCTTGAGTGTAGAATTAGATTTCAGTAACCCTCGAATGTAGCCTTCGATTTTGATAACCCTTGAATGTATTGTTCGATTTTTGTAACCCTCAAATGTATCATTCGTTAACGCTCAAATGTATCATTCGGTAACCCTTGAATAGCGTTCAATTTCAGTAACCTTCAAATGTATCATTCTGTAACCCTCGATGTAGCCTTCGATTTCGGTAACACTCAAATGTAGCCTTCGATTTCGGTAACACTCAATTTATCGTTCGGTAACTCTTGATATAGCATTTGATTTCAGTAACCCTCGAATGTATCACTAGGTAACCCTCGATGTAGTGATCAATTCGGCAACCCTCGAATGTATCATTTGGTAACCCTCGAATGTATCCTTCAGTTTCGATAACCCTGGATGTCCTTCGATTTCGGTAACCCTTGAATGTAGCATTCAATTCTGGTAACCCTGGAATTAGCCTTCGATTTCGGTAACCCTTGAATGTATCCTTCAATTTCAGTAACCCTGGAATGCAGAATATTTCATTCGGTAACCCTAAGTGTAGAATTAGATTTCAGTAACCCCCGAATGTACCTTCGATTTTGATAACCCTTGAATGTATTGTTCGATTTTGGTAACCCTTGAATGTATTGTTCGGTAAACCTTGAATGTAGCTCTCGATTTCAGTAACCCTCGAATGTATCATTCGTTAACTCTCAAATGTATCGTTTGGTAACCCTTGAATGTAGCATTTATTTCAGTAACCTTCAAATCTATCATCGGTAACCCTCAAATGTAGCCTTCGATTTGGTAACACTCAAATTTATCGTTCGGTAACTCTTGAATGTAGCATTTTATTTCAGTAACCCTCGAATGTATCACTAGGTAACCCTCGAAAGTAGTTGATCAATTTCGGAACCCTCTAATGTAGCCTTTGATTTCGGTAACCCTTGAATGTATCGCTCGGTAACCCCTCAATTTATCGTTCGGTAACCCACGAATTGGCAATAACCCTTGAAAGTAGCATGCGGAAACCCGACAATTGCTCTATTGTGGGGAAAGGTAGTGTTTAAAGAAGTTTTGGTGATTCTGTGTACGTGTTCCCCAGACCATTTTCCAGTAGATATGATAATTCGATAATTATCAAAGTTTAGATCATAAGCGAAAATAACTCTATTTGGATAGTTCGAGTTCGTACAAACTCATAAAGTTCGACCCAAACTCATGTTCGAGTTCGGGTCAATAACTATTTCCCAGGTCCCACAGCCTTTACAGTAAGTTACCATTGATATTTTATTTGTATTAAATCCAGTTTTTCAAACATTTCTCCCCTTTGACTTTATGGGTTCGTTCTCACTTCAGAAAGTTCGTCCATCTAGGTGTGTCACTATTCCATAACAGCAAGCAGTACTGAAAGTGTAGAAATATATACATTGAAAGGAACGTACACTTTGTTTTTTTAAGCAATTTATTTTAACACTGGTAAGAATAACTTTACTAGGAACAGGGATTAAACGGTTACATCCTATGTCTGGGAAGAAATGATTCCAGTGAAAAAGGTCAACAGGGCCCACCATTGCTTTCAGCAGAGCATTAAAGTAGATGGAGGAGCACAGCTGACTCCCATTTCTAAGAGGTTGTGGTAAGAGATGCTCTGGTATCTAAAATAAAGTAACATTAGTTTTTCTAAAACCGCTACTGCAGTAGGAGTAACAAGTAACACCTGCTGCTTCTTGATAGTAAGACATAAAACAATGATTAGCATGATGACAGTCCTGAAGTAACATCCCCAGCCACTGGATTGCTCAAGGATAATACATGGCAGTGGTATTGATATTCGCCTTGGGGCCTGACTTATTATAATGAGAGAGAGAGAGAGAGAGAGAGAGAGAGAGAGAGAGAGAGGAGGAGAGAGAGAGAGAGAGAGAGGAGAGACAAAAAACGAGAGATAACACCAATAGAATATTTATATTATTAAACATCTAGAGAGAGAAAGATAGATAGATGATAGATGCTACAGTAGATAGATATACAGACGACAGACAGATAGATATATACAGTAGATAGTTAGATAGATAGATAGATAGATAGATAGATAGATAGATAGATAGATAGATAGATAGATAGATGGATGGATGGATAGATAGATAGATAGATAGATAGACTACGATGATAGATAGATAGATAGATAGATAGATAGATAGATAGATAGATAGATAGAATAGACTACGATAGATGATAGATAGATAGATATATAGATAGATAGATAGATAGATAGATAGATAGATAGATAGATAGATAGAATAGACTACGATAGATAGATAGATGAGATAGATAGTATAGATAGATAGATAGATAGATAGATAGATACGATGATAGATAGATAGATAGATAGAATAGATAGATAGAATAGACTACGATAGATAGATAGATAGATAGATAGACTACGATAGATGATAGATAGATTAGATAAAGATAGATAGATAGATAGATGATAGATAGATAATGAATAGACTACATAGTAGATAGATAGATAGATAGTAGATAGATAGATAGATAGATAGATAGAATAGACTAAATAGATAGATGATAGTGATAGATAGATAGATAGTAATAGATAGATAGATAGATAGATAGATAGATAGATAGATAGATAGATAGATCGATAGATAGAGATAGATAGAATAAGATAGAAAGAATAGACTACGATAGATAGATAGATAGATAGATAGAATAGACTACGATAGATAGATAGATAGATAGATAGATAGATAGATAGAATAGACTACTAGATAGATATGATGATTGATAGATAGATAATGATAGATAGATGGATAGATAGATAGATAGATAGAATGACTATGATAGTAGATAGATTGATGATAGATAGATAGATAGAATAGACTACGATAGATAGATACTGTAATAAAAAGAATAGACTAGAATAGATAGATAGATAGATTGATCGATCGATCGATCGATAGATCGATATATAGATGGATGGATGGATGGATGGATCGATCGATAGATGATAGATAGATAGATGATGATAGATAGATAGATAGAATAGACTAGAATAGATCGATCAATAGATAGATAGATAGAATCGACTAGAATGGATGATAGTTAGCATAGACTAGAATGGATAGATAGAATAGACTAGAATGGATAGATAGATAGATAGACAGACAGACGACAGACCTCTGGCTCTTTGAAGTCACACCAGTGTGCCCTGGCACACCCTTTGAGAAACCCTGATTTAAAGAAGGAATTAGACTAATTACAGGGCTACAGACATTTCACACACATTTTAAAGGTAGTTGGTGGAGGGTATGTATTAACCTGGACACATAAAACAGGTGCTTAGACCTGGAAGTTCCATAATTACATGCCAACTAGAGATGAGTTTGCTACTTATCCTCAGTCCCTAATTCAGTGTAAGCACCATCCAATATTTCAAGCTGACCAACTGACCGACATTTCGGTGTAGGCCCAAAATATTTGATGGGTTATTTTAGGCGGCCAATGTCTGACCATCCTTTTGGCCCAAATTTGACACACTGGAAAACCACATCCAGGCTACTTTAGCCATGATTGACAGGACTTCATTTTGGCCTGATCGCTCACTAGTGGCGAATGGTCAGAAACAATCATCCATGGTGTGTACGCAGCTTTAACAATCTTTGGCGTATCCCACACCTATGGTATCACTTTAAGAGTCTCCACTTCCCTCTGCCCCAGTCCCAACAGCAATTCCAGCAAACAGACAAACGTGGAAGGAGATTCCACACAGCAATCCACTGCAAACAATGTTTTTTGTAGTGGACTGCTGCATGAAATCTCCTTCCAAGTTTGTCTTGTACACAGCTTTAAGCATGGCTATTGGGCATGTGGTATACCTAGTGGATACAGGAGAGGAGCCAAGATATCTATATCTATAAAACTATATATCTTCACTGCATTGGGCTGATGTAATTCTGAGTAGGTTCAATATGTCCAATGAACAATTTACTTTTTCTCTTGAGTTGCCCTTTAAAGAGCTGTACCTGCAATACAACACATTTTTTATGTTCTAAACCTCTAAAACCAGTTGGCAGAGTTATTCTGTGATGCAATATAAACTTATAGATTGAAACAATGTCAGGAATTATAGTTATAAAGTTACTAAAATGATAGATGATATGATGTAGTAATGATATATTTGGTACCTTTCAATTAGAACACATGCTACAATTTAAAATTTTTTTTTTTTTAACAATCCTCAACTTGCAGTAAATAAAATAAAATTATTAGTAGAGAACAAAATGAAAGAATTAAGGCTACGGTATTTTGGGACAACCCCAGGGATATTTGGCAGTTATTCCTTTCCAGGTGTTGGGTAGAGACTCACTAGTTTCCTTCTGTTTTCGGATTCCCGTATCTCGGGAAAATCCTGAAGATCCGAAAATCCGAAACCGAACAAATTTTCGATTATTTTCTAAAGTATGTGACTATTTTCAATAATTTTTCGAAAATAGCCTCGACGTTCGAAAATTATCGAAAATACGATCGAAACTGGAACAATTTTTAAGATTTTCGAATATTCGGAGTTATTTTAGAAAATTATCGAAAATAGCATTGACGTTCGATAATTTTCAAACATTCAAGGCTATTCTCAAAAATGATCGAAAATAGCCCCGTACTTTCAAAAATTATCGAAAATGTCTTGTGAATCCCGAAATCCGGAGGATCCATCCAGATTTGGACGGATCTTTCGATTTAGAACCGGTACAATTGCATTGATACAATAACCTCAGGCCCTATTCTTCTGAGCAGCTATACAATTTAATCCTTTTATTCACACATACAACCTATTAGTATGTCATTATTATCGTGGGGGAAACCCATAGAAAACCCACACAGCACAGATGGACATACAACTCCATACAGATGGTGTCCAGGAAGGATTCAAACCCAGGGCAAACCACTGAGCCACCTTGCTGACCCATTGTATAGTGTTATATCTATAACTATGTATCATAGGAGGACTGTACTGTACGTGTAACAGTAATGTAGTAGTGTAACCTTCTGATCTACCTTTCTGCCTTTCATAAGGGAACATTATACTCGGCAGTAACTGAAATATCATTGCTCCTACCGCGTCTGTCCTCCCCTTTATTACATAATATTGCAAATGTCGATATGGGAGGAGAGTCATAGGGAGAGCCAATAAGCAGCCAGTTGAAGTGTCCTTTAAGCCATTAAAAATAGATTTGATTGTTTTAGGTATTAAGGTGGACTCAGCTTGGTGGTTTTCCCTATTCTTTTTTCCTTTAAAATGAAAATCAAAGCACTAAAGGGTTAGGCTCAACTTGAGCTGTCAATCACCATTTTTGTGCTCCAATAGGGCATGCAGCACGTGCATGGAGCCTCATTTTCTTTCTCTGACACATTTTGTGATCTATATTTCGGCTGTTAAAGGGATGGACCAAGTTTGCCACAAAATTGGGTTTGCATCTGACTATTGATGTCTATGTGGGTGGGGGAAGGCAATGATGCTAATGGCTCATGGTTGGCAACAGGCCACCATTCAACCTGACAATAACTCATCAGTAAGTTTGCTACCCAGCTCACCTGACAACTCTAAAAGGTTTTCTTAACTAACAAAATACGATTGGACAAAATGATTAAATGTAGGTGTGTTTGTTTTTCAATCCAACCATTATATCAGTCAAAGCACAATGCGATACAAGCTGATAACACACGGGAACCTCATGGTTTAATGTATTCTATTTTCAGGTGTGTGTTTGTGCGTGTGTGTAGGGAAGGGTTTTTTTCTTTCACCTTGACACATGAAAGGAAAGGCTCATTATTGTGTAAGGAAGTGTAATTCTTCACTTCATTCATTTAAATCCTCATCCTGAATTTACCAGACCAAGAAATCTGGAAACCACAAGAGACATACGTTGTCCCATTAAAGATGGCCTTTAGGAGCAAGGCAGGTAGTTGCATTGATTTCGGAATCCCATAGTTCCTTTACCATATTTTCTGGGAATATTAGTTGCGTTGGAACAAATGGTTCTAGGGGGGTGTCTAGGGGGGGGTGTCTAGGGGGGGAAGCTATAAACCTAGAAACGTATTTAAAAAGCACGGTGGGTTAACGGGGAATAAGTAACAAATTTCAGTGGCTTTTCCTGGTTTCCCATTTACCCCAAAAGTCATAAAATCCATTTTGTAGAAACAGATGTGGATTTTAGATCTGAATTTTCATGCAGAAATCCCTGTCAGTGAAGCAAATGAGGATTAGGAATTAATAGCTCACTGGTGCTATAGGTCATGGGGAAAAAGTTCTGCTGGAAATGTGTTACTTTTTTGCAGTTCAATGGTTTTATCAAAACCCGGCATTGGGTTTAAATTGACATTCTGTGGATTCTACTAAATGACTTAATTGGTTTTCACAAGGCGTTGAAATGAATGAAAGTAGAGATGAACTAGAACTCGAACCCGAGTTGAGCCAAACATATCGAGTTTGAACGAACTTGGACTTCTCGACTATCCCGGACCCAGATTTTTGATATTTTACGGACTTTCGATATTATCAAATGTTCAAACGTTCGAGGTGTACGAATATGCGAGTAAATGTCTATGATACCAATACGAGAGTAAATATCGAATTATCGAATCTGCAAGTAAAATGTCTATTATACCAATACCGAGTAAATATCGAATTATCAATATGCGAGTAAAATGCCTATTATACCAATACGCGAGTAAATATCGAATTATCGAATCTGCAAGTAAAATGTCTATTATACAATACGCGAGTAAATATCGAATTATTGAATCCGCGAGTAAAATGTCTATTATACCAATACGCGAGTAAATATCGAATTATCAAATCTGCAAGTAAAATGTCTATTATCCATATCGAGTAATATCGAATTATCGAATCGGCAAGTAAATGTCTATTATCCCAATACACGAGTAAATATCAAATTATCGAATCTGCAAGTAAAATGTCTATTATACCAATACGCGAGTAAATATCGAATTACGAATCTGCGAGTAAAATGTCTATTATACCAATACATGAGTAAATATCGAATTATCGAATCTGCGAGTAAAATGTCTATTATACCAATACGCGAGTAAATATCGAATTATCGAATCTGCGAGTAAAATGTCTATTATACCATAACTCGAGTAAATATCAGTGATCAAATCTGCGAGTAAAATGTCTATTATACCTATGCCAGTAAATATCGAATTACGAATATGCAAGTAAAATGTCTATTATACCAATACGTGAGTAAATATCGAATTATCGAATCAGCGAGTAAAATGTCTATTATACCAATACGCAAGTAAATATCGAATTATCGAATCTGCAAGTAAAATGCTATTATACCAATACAAGTAAATATCGAATTATCGAATCTGCAAGTAAAATGTCTATTATACCAATACCGCAAGTAAATATCGAATTATCGAATCTGCAGTAAAATGTCTATTATACCAATACGCAAGTAAATATCGAATTAACGAATCTGCAAGTAAAATGTCTATTATACCAATACGCAGTAAATCGAATTATCAAATCTGCGAGTAAAATGTCTATTACCAATACGCCAGTAAATATCGAATTAACGAATATGCGAGTAAAATGTCTATTATACCAATACACGAATAATATTCGATTATGGAATCTGCAAGTAAAATGTCTATTATACCAATATGCCAGTAAATTCGAATTATCGAATCTGCAAGTAAAATGTCTATTATACCAATACGCAAGTAAATATCGAATTATCAAATCTGCAAGTAAATGTCTATTATACCAATACGCCAGTAAATGTCGAATTATCAAATCTGCATGTAAAATGTCTATTATACCAATACGCGAGTAATATCGAATTATCGAATCTGTGAGTAAATGTCTATTATCCTAATACGCCAGTAAATATCGATTATCAAATCGCATGTAAAATGTCATTATACCAATACGCGAGTAATATCGAATTAACAATATGCGAGTAAAATGTCTATTATACCAATACGCCAGTAAATATCGAATTAACGAATAGGCGCGTAAATGTCTATTATACCAATACGCCAGTAATATCGAATTAACTAATGTGAGTAAATGTCTATTATACCAATACGCCAGTAAATGTCAAATTATCGAATCTGCGAGTAAAATGTCTATTATACCAATACGCGAGTAAATATCAAATTATCGAATCTGCGAGTAAAATGTCTATTATACCATACGCGAGTAAATATCGAATTCTCGAATATGCGAGAGTAAAATGTCTATTATACCAATATGCCAGTAAATATCGAATTATCGAATCTGCAAGTAAAATGTCTATTATACCAATACGCGAGTAAATATCGAATTCTCGAATATGCGAGTAAAATGTCTATTATACCAATATGCCAGTAAATATTGAATTATCGAATCTGCAAGTAAAATGTCTATTATACCAATATGGCAGTAAATGTCGAATATTGAATTCGCGAGTAAAATGTCTATTATACCAATATGCGAGTAAATATCGAATATCGAATCTGCATGTAAAATGTCTATTATACCAATACGCGAGTAAATATCGAATTATCGAATCCGCGAGTAAAATGTCTATTATACCAATACGCGAGTAAATATCGAATTATCAAATCTGCAAGTAAAATGTCTATTATACCAATACGCGAGTAAATATCGAATTATCGAATCTGCAAGTAAAATGTCTATTATACCAATACACGAGTAAATATCAAATTATCGAATCTGCAAGTAAAATGTCTATTATACCAATACGCGAGTAAATATCGAATTATCGAATCTGCGAGTAAAATGTCTATTATACCAATACATGAGTAAATATCGAATTATCGAATCTGCGAGTAAAATGTCTATTATACCAATACGCGAGTAAATATCGAATTATCGCCTTGCAGATATTCGTAATTTCGTATTTACTTGCTATTGGTATAATAGACATTTTACTCGCTGATTCGATAATTCGATATTTACTCACGTATTGGTATAATAGACATTTTACTTGCATATTCGTTATTCGATATTTACTGTGACTATATTGGTATAATAGACATTTTACTCGCAGATTTGTCAACTGATATTTACTCGAGTATTGGTTTAGACATTTACTCGCAGATTCGATAATTCGATATTTACTCGCGTATTGGTATAATAGACTTTTTACTCGCATATCGATAATTCGATATTTACTCTGTTTGGTATAATAGACATTTTACTCGCAGATTCGATAATTCGATATTTACTCGCGTATTGGTATAATAGACATTTTACTGGCAGATTCGATAATTTGATATTTACTCGTGTATTGGTATAATAGACATTTTACTTGCAGATTCGATAATTCGATATTTACTCGCGATATGGTATAATAGACATTTTACTTGCAGATTTGATAATTCGATATTTACTCGCGTATTGGTATAATAGACATTTTACCGCGGATTCAATAATTCGATATTTACTCGGGTATTGGTATAAATGACATTTTACTTGCAGATTCGATAATTCGATATTTACTCGCGTATTGGTATAATAGACATTTTACTCGCATATTCGATAATTCGATATTTACTCGCGTATTGGTATAATAACATTTTACTTGCAGATTCGATAATTGTATATTTACTCTCGTATTGGTATCATAGACATTTTACTCGCATATTCGTACACCTCGAACGTTTGAACATTTGATAATTATCGAAAGTCCGTAAAAATCAAATCTCACCGGGATAGTTCGAGAAGTCCAAGTTCGTTCAAACTCGAATAGTTTGCTCTAATCGGGTTCGAGTTCTAGTCCATCTCTACTTTTCATTCATTTCAACGCCTTGTGAAAACTCCAATTAAGTCATTTAGTAGAATCCCCAGAATGTCATTTAAACCCAATCCGGGTTTTTATAAAACCATTGAACTGCAAAAAAGTAACACATTTCCAGCAGAACTTTTTCCCCATGACCTATAGCACCAGTGAGCTATTAAATTCCTAATCCTCATTTGCTTCACTGACAGGGATTTCTGCATGAAAATTCAGATCTAAATCCACATCTGTTTCTCACAGGATTTTATGACTTTTGGGGTAAATGGGAAACAGGAAAAGCCACTGAAATTTTTTACTTATTCCACTTAACACACCGTCTTTTTATACTTTTTCTAGGTTTATAGCTTCCCCCCTAGACACCCCCCCCTAGACACCCCCCTAGAACCATTTGTTCCAACTGCATCTAATATTCCCAGAAAATATGGTAAAGGAACTATGGGATTCCGAAATCAATGCAAACTACCTGCCTTGCTCCTAAAGGCCATCTTTAATGGACAACGTAGTCTCTCTGTGGTTTCAGATTTCTTGGTCTGGTATATAATTCAGATGAGGATTTAAATAATGAAGTGAAGAAATTACACTTCCTTAACACAATACTGAGCCTTTCCTTCCATGTGTCAAGGTGAAAGAAAACAACCCTTCCCCTACACACACGCACAAACACACACCTGAAAATAGAATACATTAAACCATGGTGGTTCCCTGTGTGTTTCCAGCTTGTATCGCAGTTGTATTTGACTGATAATGGTTGGATTGAAAAACAAACACACTACATTTAATCATTTTGTCCAATCGTATTTTGTTAGTTAAGAAAACCTTTTAGAGTTGTCAGGTGAGCTGGGTCAAACTTACTGATGAGTTATTGTCAGGTTGAATGGTGGCCTGTTTGCCAACCATGAGTCCATTACATCTATTGCCTTCCCCCACCCACATAGACATCAATAGTCAGATGCAAACCCAATTTTGTGGCAAACTTGGTCCATCCCTTTAACAAGCCGAAATATAGATCACAAAATGTGTCAGAGAAAGAAAAGAGGCTCCATGCACGTGCTGCATGCTCCTATTGGAGCACAAAAATGGTGATTGACACTCAAGTTGAGCCTAACCCTTATAGTGCTTTGATTTTCATTTTAAAGGAAAATTAAGAATAGGAAAACCACCAAGCTTAGGTCCACCTTATACCTAAAACAATCAAATCTATTTTTAATGGCTTAAAGGACCACTTCAACTGCTGCTTATTGGCTCCTCCCTATGACTCTCTCCTCCCATTATCTGCATTGCAATATTATGTTAAAAGGGGAGGACAGACAGCGGTAGGAGCCATGTTATTTCAGTTACTGCCGAGTATAATGTTCCCTTATGAACGAGAACTGGTAGATTCAGAAGGTTACACTACTGTACATTACTGTTCACTTACAGTACAGTCCTCCTATGATACATATGTTATAGAATATACACTATACAATGTTCAGCAAGGTGGCTCAGTGGTTTGCCTGGTTTGAATCCTTCCTTGGACACATGTGTTGGAGTTTGTATGTTCCATCTGTGCTGTGTGGGTTTTCTATGGGTTTCCCCCACGATAATATGACATACTAATAGGTTGTATGTGTGAATAAAAGGATTAAATTGTATAGCTGCTCAGAAGAATAGCCTGAGGTTATTGTATCAATGCAATTGTACCCCTCGGTTCTGAAATCCGAAAGATCCGTCCAAATCTGGATGGATCCTCCGGATTTCGGGACTTCACAAGACATTTTCGATAATTTTTGAAAGTACGGGGCTATTTTCGATCATTTTTGAGAATAGCCTTGAATGTTTGAAAATTATCGAACGTTCAATGCTATTTTCGATAATTTTCTAAAATAACTCCGAATATTCGAAAATCTTTAAAAATTGTTCCAGTTTCGATCGTATTTTCGATAATTTTCGAACGTTCAGGCTATTTTCGAAAAATTATTGAAAATAGTCACATACTTTAGAAATAATCGAAAATTTGTTCCGTTCGGATTTTTCGATCTTCAGGATTTTCCCGAGATACGGAATCCGAAACAGAAGGAAACTAGTGAGTCTCTACCCAACACCTGAAAGGAATAACTGCCAAATATCCCTGGGTTGTCCCAAAATACCGTAGCCTTAATTCTTTCATTTGTTTCTCACTAATAATTTTATTTTATTTACTGCAAGTTGAGGATTGTTAAAAAAAAAAAAATTTTAAATTGTAGCATGTGTTCTAATTGAAAGGTACCAAATATATCATCTCCTAATCATCATCATCTATCATTTTAGTAACTTATAACTATAATTCCTGACATTGTTTCAATCTATAATGTTTATATTGCATCACGAATAACTCTGCCAACTGGTTTTAGAGTCTAGAACAATAAAAATGGTGTATTGCAGGTACAGCTCTTTAAAGGGCAACTCAAGAGGAAAATTAAATTGTTCATTGGACATATTGAACCTACTCAGAATTACATCAGCCCAATGGCAGTGAAGATATATAGTTTTATAGATATAGATATCTTGGCTCCTCCTCCGTATCCACTAGGTATACCACATGCCAATATCCATGCTTAAAGCTGTGTACACAGACAACTTGGAAGGAGATTTCATGCAGCAGTCCACTACAAAAAACATTGTTTGCAGTGGATTGCTGGTGGAATCTCCTTCCACGTTTGTCTGTTTGCTGGAATTGCTGTTGGGGAACTGGGGCAGAGGAAGTGGAGACTCTTAAAGTGATACCATAGGTGTGGGATACGCCAAAGATTGTTAAAGCTGCGTACACACCATGTGATTTATTCGTTCGGACCATTCGCCACTAGTGAGCGATCAGCCAAAATGAAGTCCTGTCAATCATGGCTAAAGTAGCCATGGATGTGGTTTTCCAGTGTGTCAAATTTGGGCAAAAAGGATGGTCAGACATTGGCCGCCTAAAATAACCCATCAATATTTTGGGCCGATACCACCGAAATGTCGGTCAGTTGGTCAGCTTGAAATATTGGATGGTGCTTACACTGAATTAGGGACTGAGGATAGTAGCAAACTCATCTCTAGTTGGCATGTAATTATGGAACTTCCAGGTCTAAGGCACCTGTTTTATGTGTCCAGGTTAATACATACCCTCCACCAACTACCTTTAAAATGTGCTGAAATGTCTGTAGCCCTGTAATTAGTCTAATTCCTCTCTTTAAATCGGTTTCTCAAGGGTGTGCCAGGGCACACTGGTGTGACTTCAAAGAGCCAGGTCTGTCTGTCTGTCTGTCTATCTATCTATCTATCCATTCTAGTCTATTCTATCTATCCATTCTAGTCTATGCTAACTATTCCATTCTAGTCGATTCTATCTATCTATCTATGATCGATCTATTCTAGTCTATTCTATCTATCTATCTATCATCTATCTATCTATCTATCATCTATCGATCGTCCATCCATCCATCCATCCTCTATATATCGATCTATCTCGATCGATCGATCAATCTATCTATCTATCTATTCTAGTCTATTCTTTTTATTACAGTATCTATCTGTAGTCTATTCTATCTATCTATCTATCTATCAATCTATCTATCTATCATAGTCTATTCTATCTATCTATCTATCTATCCATCTATCATCTATCTATCTATCTATCAATCTATCTATCTATCTATCGTAGTCTATTCTTCTCTATCTATCTATCTATCTATCTATCTATCTAGTCTATTCTATCTTCTCTATCTATCATCTAGTCTATTCTTTCGATCTATCACTATCTATCATATCATCATCTATCTATCTATATCTATCTATCTATCTATCTATCTATCTATCTATCTATCTATCTATCTATCTATCTATCTATCTCATCTATCTATCGTAGTCATTCTATCTATCTATCTATCTATCTATCTATCTATCTATCTACTTATCTATCTATCGTAGTCTATTCTATCTATCTATCTATCTATCTATCTATCTAATCTATCTATCTATACTATCTATCTATCTATCTATCTATCGTATCTATTTCTAGTCTATCTATCTATCTATCTATCTATCTACTATCTTATCTATCTTATCTATCTACTATCTATCTTATCTATCTATCTATTCTATCTATCTACATCTATCTATCTATCTATCTTAGTCTATCTTAATCTACTATCTATCTATCTATCTATCTATCTATCTATCTATCTATTATATCTATCTATCTATCATCTATCGTATCTATTCTATCTATCTACTACTATCTATCTATCTATCTATCTATCTATCTATCTATCGTAGTCTATTCTATCTATCTATCTATCTATCCATCCATCCATCTATCTATCTATCTATCTACTTCTATCTATCTATCTATCTATCTATCTATCTATCTAACTATCTACTGATATATCTATCTGTCTGTCGTCTTGTAATCTATCACTGTAGCATCTATCATCTATCTATCTTTCTCTCTCTAGATGTTTAATAATATAATATATTCTATTGGTGTCTATCTCTCTGTTTTTTGTCTCTCTCTCTCTCTCTCTCTCTCTCTCTCTCTCTCTCTCTCTCTCTCTCTCTCTCTCTCTCTCTCTCTCTCATTATAATAATGTCAGGCCCCAAGGCGAATATCAATACCACTGCCATGTATTATCCTTGAGCAATCCAGTGGCTGGGGATGTACTACTCAGGACTGTCATCATGCTAATCATTGTTTTATGTCTTACTACAAGAAGCAGCAGGTGTTACTTGTTACTCCTACTGCAGTAGCGGTTTTAGAAAAACTATGTTACTTTATTTTAGATACCAGAGCATCTCCTTACCACAACCTCTTAGAAATGGAGTCAGCTGTGCTCCTCCATCTACTTTAATGCTCTGCTGAAAGCAATGGTGGGCCCTGTTGACCTTTTCACTGGAATCATTTCTTCCCAGACTAGGATGTAACCGTTTAATCCCTGTTCCTAGTAAAGTTTTTTCTTACCAGTGTTAAAATAAATTGCTTAAAAAAACAAAGTGTACGTTCCTTTCTAATGTATATTTCTACACTTTCAGTACTGCTTGCTGTTATGGAATGTGACACACCTAGAATGGACGAACTTCTTAAGTTCGAGAACAACCCATAAAAGTCAAAGGGGAGAAATAGTTTGAAAAATCTGGATTTAATACAAATAAAATATCAATGGTAACTTACTGTAAATGGCGGTGGGACCTGGGAATAGTTATTGACCCAACTCGAACATGAGTTTGGTCGAACTTTATGAGTTTGTACGAACTCGAACTATCCAAACTAGATTTATTTTCGCTTATGATCTAAACTTTGATAATTATCGAATTCATATCTACTGGAAAATGGTCTGGGGAACACGTACACACGAATCACCAAAACTTCTTTAAACACTACCTTTCCCCACAATAGAGCAATTGTCGGGTTTCCGCATGCTACTTCAAGGGTATTGCCAATTCGTGGGTTACCGAACGATACATTGAGGGTTACCGAGCGATACATTCAAGGGTTACCGAAATCAAAGGCTACATTAGAGGGTTTCCGAAATTGATCACTACTTTCGAGGTTACCTAGTGATACATTCGAGGGTTACTGAAATAAAATGCTACATTCAAGAGTTACCGAACGTAAATTTGAGTGTTACCGAAATCGAAGGCTACATTTAGGGTTACCGAATGATAGATTTGAAGGTTACTGAAATTAAATGCTACATTCAAGGGTTACCAAACGATACATTTGAGAGTTAACGATGATACATTCGAGGGTTACTGAAATCGAAGCTACATTCAAGGTTACCGAACAATACATTCAAGGGTTACCAAAATCGACAATACATTCAAGGGTTATCAAAATCGAAGGCTACATTCGGGGTTACTGAAATCTAATTCTACACTTAAGGGTTACCGAATGAAAATATCTGATTCCAGGGTTACTGAAATTGAAGGATCATTCAAGGGTTACCAAATCGAGGGCTACATTCCAGGGTTACCAGAATTGAATGCACATTCAAGGGTTACCGAATCGAGGCTACATTCCAGGTTATCGAAACTGAAGGTACATTCGAGGGTTACCAAATGATACATTCGAGGGTTGCCGAATTGATCACTACATTCGAGGGTTACCTAGTGATACTTCGAGGGTTACTGAAATCAAATGCTATATTCAAGAGTTACCGAACGATAAATTGAGTGTTACCGAAATCGAAGGCTACATTTGAGTGTTACCAAACTCGAAGGCTACATTCGAGGTTACAAAATGATACATTTGAAGGTTACTGAAATTGAACGCTACATTCAAGGGTTACCGATGTATACATTTGAGCGTTAACGAATGATACATTTGAGGGTTACAAAAATCGACAATACATTCAAGGGTTATCAAAATCGAAGGCTACATTCGAGGTTACTGAAATCTAATTCTACACTCAAGGGTTACCGAAGAAACATTCAAGGGTTTCAAATCGAAGGCTACATTCCAGGGTTACCGAAATCGAAGGCCACATTCAAGGGTTCCAGAATCGATGCTACATTCAAGGGTTACCAAATGATGCATTCAAGGGTTTCCGAAATCGAAGGCTACATTCCAGGGTTGCCGAATCGAAGGCTACATTCAGGGTTACCGGAATCAATGTCTACATTCAAGGGTTACAAAATCGAAGGCTACATTCAAGGTGACTGAAATTGAAGGATACATTCAAGGGTTACCGAATGATACATTCAAGGGTTTCCGAAATCGAAGGCTACATTCCAGGGTTACCGAAATCGAAGGCTACATTCAAGGGTTACCAGAATCGAATGCTACATTCAAGTTACCAAATGATGCATTCAAGGGTTTCCGAAATCGAAGGCTAACTTCCAGGGTTACCGAAATCGAAGGCTTCGGGTTACCGGAATCAAATGCTACATTCAAGGGTTACCAAAACGAGGCTACATTCCAGGGTTATCAAACTGAAGGATCACTTCGAGGGTTACCGAAAGAAATGCTACATTCAAGGGTTACCGAATGATACATTTGAGGGTTACCAATGGAAGGATATTCAGGGTTACCAAAATCGAATGCTACATTCAAGGGTTACCGAATGATACATTCGAGGGTTACCGAAATGGAAGGATACATTTAAAGGTAACCGATTCGAGATTCGATAATTATTGAATTTTTTGATAATTATTGAAAATAGTTCTGCGAAAAACCCAATCTAGTTCGTATTTCGGGAAGTTCGGAAGAGTTTGAGTTTGCCTGAACTATTAAAGTTTGTGTAGAACTCAGGTTCGGGTTCGGTCCATCTCTACTTTAAAGAATTGGTGAAACACATCCATCAATCAAATGAGAGTAAACAATGTTCCAAGAAGGAAATAATATTAGAATATTTAATATTTCGACGGAAAAACACCACTCTTACTTTATTTCACATTCCAGGTTTATTGAATATTTAGTTTTAAAAAATGTTGCTGAGTTCAATATACTGTTACTATAGAGCAGAAAAGAAAATAACACAATTGCGAACAGTACGATATTGTCACATAACTGACTGTAAATATCCTTTAAAAAAGAGAGCTTCCACTGAAACAAGTAGCCAAGTGTACGATCTTGCAGAGAATGAGGTGTCAAAACACACAAGAGCCAAGAGAGTGTGGCTACTGTCACTGACAGCTGCAAAGGGCGCGTTTTTTCCCATTATGTGAAAGTAGCAAAGGCCAGATACGATTGAAACCATGATGTCATAAAGAAATGTTTATTGGTTTTCAGGTAGACTTTTAGCTCCCAAGTTTCCAACTGGACGGCCCTATTTAGTTTGAAAGACACTGCACTTCTATTGACCTCTATAGAATCTTCTATTGAGCATAGAAAGAAATTAAGCAATTACCCATAGGCAAGACATAAACAGGGCTGATACCGAGAGCCGCTATCACTCTCTATCGCCCCCTTTAGGCAATCACCAAGCCGGTAGTGGCTCTCAATGCATTGCGAATGGAGTTTGCTTTTCAGATCTTTAGCGCCAGCTACTGTTCTGCTGGTGTTAAATTATGTCTTAAAAAGCTGTTTGGTCTCGTTACATTGGTTGCGGAAGTTGCGTGTTTTTTGCATAACGTCGCAACGGCCGTTAGTTGTGTCTAAAAAGCCACATTAATGGCTTGGTACTTGCCGTTAGTTGTATCTTAAAGTCCCATTAACGATTGTACATTGGTTAATATGACTTTAAGACACAACTAGAAAGGGAAAGTTTAAGTATAAACTTTGAATTTGGCTTGAAAGGCTGCATTTTGAAGGGAATGTGTGTGTTTGTGCTGCAGATTTTAAAATTCAATAATGGCAATGTTGAGACATTGTTGTTTTTACTTACCCTTTAAATATAGCTTCACAGGAATGAATGGGCTGTCAGTTGGTGTGTACTCTAAAAACTATTTTTTTATTATTGGTCAAATGTTTATTTACTATAGTTACCCTTTGATATCTTTGTTGATGATTACACTATAGTTGAATATGGCTGCCATGAAAATGGAAGGGTAGTCAGAAGGCATGTGTACCTGGATCAGGTTGGAATTTTTGACTTTAGTAACCCTTTAAGTATGGCTGCCATGGAAATGGGATTGTAGGTCAGTAGGTGTGTGTACTGGGTCTTGTTGAGAGGGTATGTCTTTTTTGTGTTTACAACCATAAACTATCTTTTATTGAGGATAAATCAAAATGATCTTTTTTGACTTTAGTTACCCTTTATGTAAGGCTGTCACTGGAATAGAATGGTAGGTCAGAGTAGTGTATTTACATATGTGAGGTTGGGTATGTCTTTTTTGTGTTACAACCATAAAACTAACATTTTTGATATATCAAAATTAGTTTTTTTGACTTTAGTTACCCTTTAAGTATGGCTGCCAAGGAATGGTAGGGTAGGTCAGTAGGTGGTTGTACCTGTATGAGGTTGGGGGATGTGTTTTTGCATGTATGACCATATAACTAACTTTTATGGATGATTGATCAAAATTAATTTTTTGATTATAGTTAAGTAAGGATGCCACGGAATCGAAAGGTAGGTCAGTATGGGTGTACCTGTGTCTGTGTGGGGGGTTGGGAGTATCACTGTTTGTATTTATGATCATGAAACAAACAGTTTTGAAATATCCACATTTGAGGATTGTTACCATATATCTATGGGGGAAATTCGCCGATAACGCTGTAACGCTTCTGCAGATTCCTTAGCTAGGTAATAGCACACTTCCTATATGCCCCGCACGTCTGTACCCTCAAAACTGTGGGAGAAGATACAGTCCAAAAAAGTGGAAGAATAAAACGTACATAGCCCTGAAAGTGCAATAAAGACAGAAAGGAAAAACATTTGGTATTTCCTTCTGAAACCCTGGCTTGTGCACAGTGCACCACAGAAATGTTGCTGTTTGTTGTTAAGTTGACCTAAACAGCATTCATTCTGGGGTCTCTGTGGCTTTCCCTTAATGACTGGGCAACCAATCAGGATGTGGGAATGAGCAAGGAAGTTCAATTGCAGTGCAATTGGATGAAAACGCATTTGACTATAAAACGGAATAAACCATCAGAATCTATTAGGAGCTCTATCCGAGTAAATAAGGCCTAGCTGAGACAGACGGGAGGCCACACCATGAATTAGTTGTTTAGTCAGAAGTAAGAAATAGATGTTACTGTGGACTTGATGTTGTCCCCAGAAATTGAGGCCCAGGGGTTTCACTGGTATCCTGTTGGCCAGTCCGACCGTTGCTGTGTATTTTTATAGGAAGAATCTAGCAACATGAAATATTGTCTGTTCGTGTTTGTTTTCTACAGAGACTGCAAAGTGGCATGTCTACTGTATAGTGTGCAGTAGTTGCACCTAAAATACCAAATGCGGTTTATTTTGGTCCACATTAAAACGTCTTCATTATGACAATTGCTGTATCTCTCCTGAGATTGAAACGCTGCTATAGATAGAACATTGTATTCATATCTATAGAAAAATGCATGAAACCCTCTATCTTAATCCTTGCATACTTTTTATTAGACCAATAGAAAATGATACACCTCTTGGTTTCGATGCAAGTGGCTGTAAAGACATCCTGGAATCAAATTTGCAAAGCGAATCAGAGGGTTGCAGTAACTCCCCTTTACATCCTCCCCTAAACACCCCCCCATACACCCACCCCTATACACCCACCCCTATACACCCACCCCTATACACCCTCCCCTATATACCCACCCCTATACACCCACCCCTATACACCCTCCCCTATACACCCCCCCCCTATACACCCCCCCTATACACCCCCCCTAACACCCCTCCCTAACACCCTCCCCTATATACCCACCCACCCCTATACACCCTCCCCTATACACCCACCCCTATACACCCTCCCCTATACACCCTCCCCTATACACCCACCCCTATACACCCACCCCTATACACCCACCCCTATACACCCTCCCCTATACACCCTCCCCTATACACCCACCCCTATACACCCCCTCCCCTATAACACCCTCCCCTATACACCTACCCCTATAACACCCTCCCCTCTACCCCTCCCCTATAACCACCCACCCCTATACACCCAACTCTATACAACACCCTCCCCTTTATACCCTCCCCTATACACCCTCCCCTATGCATCCTACCCTATACAACCCTCCCCTATACACATTGGTGGGCCTAAGGAGCATCATTTCATCATATATTTAGTCCATTAAAAATAATAATGTCTACACTGTTCTAAAACCCCCCCCCAGGCCAGTGCATCTGGACAGCTGCTGTTTATAGAGATGTCATGTGTTTTTCTAATAGAACCCAGTTTCGGAATCGAATCTGAGGGTTTTGAAGTCCTGACGAAACTTTCTTGAACTCCCGAATTCCCGGAACCCGGATTTTTTTTAATTTTCGATTTTTTTCTTACGTGGACGATTTTCGAAATCGAAAGTAGACAATCACCAACGGGAGGAGTGGGACTACAAGTTATTCAGAAATTTCATTCCCTGAACTGCAGACTTAAAGGGACACTAAACCACCAATCCCCTTTTTAAGGTATATTCCATCTGTTTCTATATTCACAGGGAGGTGAGAAGTGCTTATTCCCACCTCCCTGTGAATAATAGTACGCCCAGGGGACACTGGAACTTACCTTACCGTGCTCCATCACAGCGCTCTCCGCACCGACCAAGCGCCAATACAAAAGACAGAGCGCGGGTCGGGACAGAGCGGCTGACAGTTCAGAAGCATCTGAGTTGGGTACCGGTAAGGTAAGTTCCAGTGTCCCCCGAGCATTCTATTATTCACAGGGAGGTGGGAATATAGCATTCACCTCCCTTGAATAATAGAAACAATAATATACTTAAAAAAGGGATTAGTGTTCCTTTAATGGGGACATGGAGTTTATGGCCAAATATTACTTATTTACATTACCATCCAGATCTCACTCACCAGGTGGTCCCCCCGAAAGCTTGCTATTTTCGTTGTCTAGTTACCAATAAAGGTATCACAGTTCTACTTTTCTTCTCTAGAGCATAAGGGCTCTTCTAAGATCCATGTGGGTCCTGGTTTCGAGCTGCAGGACCCCTTAATCCCCAAAAGGCACTTTGTCAGGCACAATTTTTTCATAATATAGAGGAATTTAACTGGGGATGTGGCCACCATGGAATTGGCCACTGCCCTTGGGGACAAATTGTTCATTGTAATTACACCATGTGGAGGTGTTATGTTATTTTATAGAAATGTGTAATGCCTGATAGAATTTGTATGATGTATATTGCAAATATAAGTAAAATTTAGCATTGACTATTTTCCCTAAATGGACCAAGTGCATAGCACTTTACATAGGCCATATACAGGCCATATTCGATCAAGACAATGCAATCAAATATTTGACCCTTTTCCACCTTGCACTGTAAATATTCTGCAAATTTCAGCTTGAAATTCGGGAAGATGGGGACTGGAAGACAGAAAATTAGCCACCTGACCCGATCTTAATTTGTTCAATCAACCGCTCAATATCCTCTATCAAATTCATTAATACTCGGTCGAGATTTGACACCAGTGTGGCATGTTGCAAAAATCCCTTACCAATTATGTGCAAAGAAATTACTAGATAAAGGCAGAACATTAAAGGGCATGTCCACCCCACCATGCCCCACTGATGGCCCACTTTATGTGGGTTCTACCCAGTTTCAAATCAAATCTGAGGGTTTCGACTAAATTTTCGAAACTCCCGGATTACACAGAACCCCGATTTTTATAGGTTTCGATGTTTATCGAAAGTAGAGGAATCAAAAATCAAAAGTAGAGGATTATCGAAAATTGAAAGTAGAGGATTATCGAAGATCGAAAGTGAGGATTATCGAGATCGAAAGTAGAGGATTATCGAAGATCGAAAGTAGAGGATTCGAAGAAGTGAGTATTATCGAAGATCGTAAGTAGAGGATTATCGAAAATCGAAAGTAGAGGATTATCGAAAATCAAAAGTAGAGGATTATCGAAAATCGAAGTAGAGGATTATGAAATCGAAAGTAAAGGATTATCTCAACGAAAGTAAGGATTATCGAAAATCAAAAGTAGAAGATTATCGAAAATCAAAGTAGAGGATTATCGAAGATCAAAATGTAGAGGATTATCGAAGATCAAAAGTAAGGATTATCGAGATCAAAAGTAGAGGATTATCAAAAAACGAAAGTAGAGTATTATCGGATCGTAAGGTAGATTATCGAAAATCGAAAGTAGAGGATTATCGAAAATCAAAAGTAGAGGATTATCGAAAAAAGAAAATAGAGTATTATCGAAGATCGAAAGTAGAGGTTTTTTGAAAATCTAAAATCGAACCCTCAAAAGAATGATCGATTTCGGTAACTCTCGAATATGGAATGCGAAGCTTGAAACAAGCCCGATGTGATGAGAGATAGTTTTAAAAGATGTTTTGGTTCTATTTACGGGTTCCCAGACCATTTCCCAGGTCCTTGTGCCATTACAGTAACCTACTATTACCTGTTTTGTCCCTCAAAAGGGACAGAAACTTTCACATTTTTTAATCCTTAGACTTTCTATGGGTCCATTTTCGAATTTTAAAATTTCCCGAAAATTCGAAAACGGAACGAAACTCAACAGTTCCGAACATCTCTACTCGGCTTTTGCATCTGTCCTTCTAAAAAAAAAATAATAATTCTTATAAGGTGAGGCAATCCCCTCAACCCTAAATTCTATATTTACAACATCTAAATCAGCCCCTAATTTACTTACCTGACCTCGTTCCCTTGGCTTCCTCTGCTGACCAGCAGCCACATCAGTGGTTGGCTAATCTCAGCCAATCACAAATGCTGCTGTCCTTTAGGGTTGGGGGTTGCCTTACATTATATAGATTTTCTTGTTTTGCCTTTAACTGCAATTAACTTGGGAGATATACCATTCTGACCAATGGATGGTTCTAGGCCAACCAAATTAGTTTCCTAAACTGCCAATAAGAACCAAAAGAATGTTCTGGTGAACTCCAATCAAACACATTCTCACAGATTATCCTCTGATCAAGGGAAAATAAACAGAAGGCGGCCTGCTTATAAACAGAGAATGTTTTCGCAATGAGGTACCATTACAAAGAGTATCTTGATTCACAGAATGTCAAAAGCAGGTCCTCAAAGGTGAGAATTTAATAGGGGGTCGAATTACTTGAGATGAACAGTCCTTGATATGCTTCTGTGTAATACATAAACCTTCTGCTTTGAGATTGTTCGTTCTGTCTCTGGAACGTTGTGTAGGGATATTGCTAACAATATTTATTTCCTGTGCTCAGTCACAATATCTATTGCAATATCGTGAACTACCGATGATCGATATTAGAGAGTGTAACCCAAGGATTTTGTTTCTTTGGCTGTGGATTTTGGACTTCAATGTGTACATTTGATTAACATTAAACTGTACTAAGGGGTTTGACAATACTTGTAAGATGACGCCTGTTTGTGGAAGTTGGCGAACGTAAGGGGAAAATGAACAATTAAACAATGAGAAACAGTGAAGGTTTTATATGGACACATTTAAGATCATTTTATTGGTCTAATTACGACGCGGTTTCAGGAATTTGCAAAAGTTTATTGGAGTAAGAGAATTTTTTTTTCGTTTATTTACACGGGTTGTTTTGATATGGACTGAATTGTGGAAATAACCAGTTGTGGAAATAACTAATTGTGGAAATAACTAGTTGTGGAAATAACTAATTGTGGAAATAACTACTTGTGGAAA
Source organism: Hymenochirus boettgeri (assembly GCA_019447015.1). Classification (NCBI taxonomy): domain Eukaryota; kingdom Metazoa; phylum Chordata; class Amphibia; order Anura; family Pipidae; genus Hymenochirus; species Hymenochirus boettgeri. Next base: position 33,102,949 of record CM033473.1, on the reverse strand, counting down.
AAACTGGTGGCGTTCACTGTAAAGAATATCTGATCCTGACTGATCTTTTTATGTGTTTACCAATCCCATAGGAAACCGAACCGTCCTGTAGATACAGCGATAAACTAACATTAAACCCATATGGTGAGGTTATAGATGGCAAGTCTTGTGACCCCCAGACAGAAATATTTTTCCCATTATAGCAGGTGTGTCGGGTTTTTTTTGTCATTTTTCTTCTTTATTTCAAGCAAAGGAAATCATAAAGCAGATATATTGCTGGATGTTGATTTCTAGTCTTCCTGCGAGTCTCATCAAGGGGGTAAAATGAAAGAACAGTGAAGAGTGAAGATAAATCAAGAGGACAAGAAGTGCTATGAGCTTTCCCAGTCTCGGGAAATTTTGAACAAAACATTTAGTCCTAGGGCAGGGCACAGATGTCTTACGGGGGAGGCCCCTTGGGTAGAAAACAAAAAGCAATCTTTATTACAGACAGCAGACAGTGGTAGAAACTACTAGATACCCCCTATGCATGTGGTAAGTGGTGTTGGATTGTTGTTTTAGTAAATAGGAGCAGAATTTTTGAATTGGACAATACATTTTCTTGTTGAATTCTCAACATCTTTTTGATAAAATTATTCGCTAAGAAATTCCAGAAATTCGGTTGGAAACCTGGACTGTTCCCTATTAGGGTTTAGGGCAAAAATGAATCTGAGCAAAATTAAATAATTAAAATGATAGAGTCTAATAAATTTAGTCTGGTTTCATATTTAAGGAAAAATTAAACCTTTATTTTTAACTTACAGTTGCACTTGCTCAGTGGGGCCTCTCTGATGAGTAAGAAAACCAATTATTACTCCCCAGAAAGTAAGGTTCTAGATCTGGAATTATTAGAAACCTGCAGATGATTTTCACACAAAGCTGCTGATAGTTATCTGCTAGTTAGGAATTCTAGAATACATTCAGAATAATTTACATTTATGCTTTAGTTTTTAGTTTTCCTTGTAGTTCTTTTCCTTTAAAAAAAAAAATATGCAGCTGTAAGTGCTGCTGCTGCTTTTTCCCCAAGGTTCCTCTTTGCTGTTAACACCTAAAAACCAATCAAATCATTGTCGCTAAGCTGGTAAACTTAAATGGGCCTATAGTCAACCACTGCAAAGGTAAGCAGTAAGTGAGCATCAGTAATTGTTTTCATTTTAAAGGCATCTACAGATCTGTTATTTTTAACATAAATATAGACATTCATGTTACAAATACAGTATGTGAGTACAGTACAGTGTGTAGAGTATGTGAGTACAGGACAGTGTGTAGAGTATGTGAGTACAGGACAGTGTGTACAGTATGGGAGTACAGTACAGTGTGTACAGTATGTGAGTACAGTACAGTGTGTACAGTATATGAGTACAGTACAGTGTGTACAGTATGGAAATACAGTACAGTGTGTACAGTATGTGAGTACAGTACAGCGTGTACAGTATGTGAGTACAGTACAGTGTGTACAGTATGTGAGTACAGTACAGTGTACAGTATGTGAGTACAGTACAGTGTACAGTATGTGAGTACAGTACAGTGTACAGTATGTTACCGTCCAAGGTTTGTTACAGTGATGGAGTACAGTACCAGCAAAATGTACAGCTATGTGAGTACAGTACAGCATGTTCAGTATGTGAGTACAGCTCAGGTGTACAGTACAGTATATGAGGTATTGGTGCGATTGTGTACAGTATGTGGAGTACAGTACAGCATGTACAGTATGTGAGCACGGTGTAAGCTGGTACAGTCGAGAGTATAGTAAGTACAGCAGTAGTGTTGTAGAGTACAGTACTACGCATGGGCTGCGGTACAGTAGTGAGTACCGTACAGCATGTACAGTATGTGAGTACATTGACAGTGTTGTGTTAAGTACTGTCTATATCGTTTGGTGCAGGGTGTAGTACTGTGAGTACAGTCAGACAGATACGTTACGATGGAGTCACAGTACCAGGTGTACAGACTGTAATGAGATTGGTGAAGTGTGTGTACGTATGGTTAGTACCTGTGTACAACATGTACAGTATGGATGACAGTACAGCGTGATACAGTACTGTGAGTAGAGATAGTGACAGGGTGCTACAGTATGTGAGATACTGTTAACGCTGTACAGATTGATACAGTCGAAAGCATGTACGAGTTAGTAGTGACAGGTGGACAGTAGAGTCACCCTTTAGTACATGTATATGAGTACGGTACAATGCACGTGTACCAGTATGTGTACCAGTATCAGGGTTTGGCTAACAGTACTGCTATAATGGTGCACGTGTGTCAGTATGTGAGTACAGTACAGCATGACAGATGTCGACAGTAGTGGACATACTAAGGGTTTGACGTGTGTGTAGTATGTGAGTACAGTACACAGGCTAACGTATGTTGGACCAGTACAGTAGTGTACAGTATGAATGAGTACGTCAGTGGTTACAGATATATGTGAGTTAACAGTACAGTATACAGTATGTGACGGAAAGCTACAGGTGTTACTAGTATGTGAGTACAGTAAGGTGTACAGTATGTTGAGTACAGTACAGGTGTACAGTTATGTGAGTACAGTACAGCAGTGTTACAGTATGTGAGTACGGTACAGCGTTAACAGTATTGTGAGGTACAGTACCGTGTGGTACAGTATGTAGTACAGATACAGTGTGTACAGTATTGTATGAGTTACAGTCGACAGTCTGTGAGTACAGTATGTGAGTACAGTACAGTGTGTACAGTATGTGAGTACAGTACACGTGTACAGTAGTGAGTACAGTACAGTGTGTGACAGTATGTGAGTACACGTACAGATGTGTACAGTATGTGAGTACAGGAAGTGTACCGTATGTGGAGTACAGTACAGTGTGTACAGTTATGTGAGTACAGTATCAGCGTGTACAGTATGTGAGTACAAAAGTAGCGTTGTACAGTATGTGAGTACAGTACAGTGTTGTACAGTATGTGAGTACAGTACAGCGTGTACAGTATGTGAGTACAGTACAGTGTACAGTGTCGTGACAGTACAGTGTACGTATGTGAGTACAGTACAGGTTACAGTACGTGAGAGTACAGTACAGAGGTACAGTATGTGAGTACAGTACAGTGTACAGTATGTGAGTACGTACCGTGTACCGTATGGAGTACAGTACAGTGTACAGTATGTGAGTACAGTACAGTCGTTTACCCAGATGTGCGTACAGTACACGTGTACAGTATGTGAGTACAGTACAGCTGTACAGATGTGAGTACAGTACAGTGTACAGTATGAGTCGAGTACAGTACAGTGTACAGTATGTGGAGTACAGGTACAGCAGTGTACAGTATGTGAGTACAGTACAGCGTGTACAGTATGTGAGTACAGTACAGTGTACAGTATGTGAGTACAGTACCAGTGTACACGTATTGTGAGACAGTACAGTGAAGTATGTGAGTCAGTACAGTGTACGTATATGTGAGTACAGTACAGTGTACAGTATGTGTACAGTACAGCATTGTACAGTGTATGTGAGTACCAGTACGGCATGTACAGTATGTGAGTACAGTACAGCAGTGTACAGTAGGTAGCAGTACAGTACAGTCATGTACAGTATGTGGAGTACAGTACATGTGTACACAGTATGTGAGTACAGTACACGGTGTACAGTATGTGGAGTACAGTACAGTGTAAGATGTGATACAGTACAGTGTACAGTATGTGAGTACAGTACATTGTACAGTATGTGAGTACAGTCACAGTGTACAGTATGTGAGTACAGGAAAGGGTGACAGTATGTGGTACAGACAGCGTGTACAGTATGTGAGTGTACAGTCAGTTACGAGTGAGTACAGTGACAGTTGTACAGTCGTGAACGTACAGTCCCATCGGTACAGTTAGTGAGTTACAGTACGCGGTGTACAGTATGTGAGTACAGTACAGTGTACAGTATGTGAGTACAGTACAGTGTGTACAGTATGTGAGTACAGTACAGCGTGTACAGTATGTGAGTACAGTACAGCATGTACAGTATGTGAGTACAGTACAGCATGTACAGTATGTAAGTACAGTACAGGGTGTACAGAATGTCAACATGTTTTAAAGGGGTCTTGAAATTTGATTATGGGATTAACACTATTTGATAGTGAATATTCACCATGGGTAAGCATGCTTTATATCAATTACTCTCTACTACTACTCTCAGGCAGCGTCAACCAATGTAGTAGATTCCATAATATGGAGCTGATGCAATTAAATGTGGAAATATTTTGGCCCGATCGGCCAACAGTTCAGTGAATCGGTCGATTGGACGAAGATAATCCCATGGGGTTTTGATCACGACCGACCGTGTCCAAATTGGACACGTCTGAAAACCATGGCAATCAATAGAGGACAGCACGCTCGGTCACAGCAACAAACTGTCGGCTGTGCCCACAATTGCCGCGACTGTCAGTCCTTCCTCCTGGCAGACCGGTTGGAAGTGACGAACAGTCAGTCAGGAGGAAGGATTGCACCATGTGCACCATGCTTAAAAGCTAACATCCGATTGGTTTCTGCAAATTAATAGCACAAGGAAAACTTTTGCACCTCTTATTCCCTCAGCCCCATAGTTTACAGTATATATTTGTTTATGTGTTGACTCTTTGATGGATGTAACTTATGATACCACAAGCATTTTTAAAACAAATGTAATGTTCTATAAAGGCAGAGAATGTTTATCTTTTGGTATTTCCTGTTCGAGTGAAGTTCACTAATTCCTGAATTATCGCGGACTATTAAAATTGTTGTGCGGTTACATCATAAACCGAGATGAAAGCCTCAGAGCAACCAGATATGAAAACTCTCACCCCATTAACAAACCCCATGACAGTTATAATGTAAATATAGCCGGACTCCTTATTACATTATCATTGTCCAGTAGCACAGAGCTCTTTGCTGTTCGTCTTCTCGTGTTCCTATCAAAATAAAAACATCTTTATGATTCGATGGCATTTGGTAACTTTACAAAACAACTTCAATGGGAAACAGAAAGGAAAGTTCGGTGAATTTCTTGTGTAATAACAATACCGCACTGTATAATAGTACAGTGCCAGCCATAGCAGAAGTGTAACAGTGGCTTAACGTCAGGGCTTGCGGGGCAGTGACTGCGGGTGTGTGGGGGGGCATGGGGGTAAGAGGGCCCGCATTCATCTCTCCAAACCTCCACTATCAGCTTTTTTTAAACAGTGAAGTAAAGATTATGTGCGATCACCTGTTTAAAAAAACCGAACCAAACTGGACGTTCCAGACTTTTTAACTGCTGACCACACGTATCTTTAATTCATACGTACGGTCAGCTTTTTAAAAACAGCCAATCACAGGCCTCTGGGGAAGGGAGTGGTATGTGTCAGGAGCGCAGCCTCCAATCTTGCAGGGGGGCCCCACCTGAGCCATAGAATACTGAATCTGCCTTTACCAACCACAATACTACTTTACAGTTATGTGGTTATTTACGGCTGTAATATAATGGCGCGGGCGTAAAATACCAATAATAATCTGCACTTGATGGCTGCAGCATTAGGGTTATAAATATGCCCCTTAAAGCTCCCTCCCCTGTTTCCCATTTTAGTCTTATTCAAGTCTACGGAGTTGGATCCATATAAATATATGGCCAATTATAAAGTGTGATCAGTGATAAAGGAACTTGTGAAGAAGGAGTAGAGCAACACTTAAAGGGAATCCTTAAAACAAAAAAATGGACATTTGTGGGTTACCTGCCCCAATACCAATGTATATATCCAGCACATTATTAGATTTATTAATAACCAAATATTTAAGTATAGTTATTACCTCCATTCTGGGAGAGTAAGCTGGCTCCTCCCTCAAGGCTGCCCTCAAGGTCAATCAAGGCTGCCTCCCCTGCACATGCTCAAGCTTATAAAAAGCTCATTGAGCAAAGGAAGGGAGCAGATACCATTGTCAGAACAGAGAATAACATATCATTAAATATCTGGTTACAAATGCATGTAATTAATACAATTAGCAGTTGTGGTTGTAGGCAGATAATTGACAAGTCACCAGTTTTGTGTTTTAATGGTGGACATGCCTTTTTAAATTGCAATGTTTTTTCAGTCACTGGTTATAAATATAGCAGCTAAGATATACTGTATTATTTCTAATCATCTGATATTTTATTGTTATTATCTTTCCTTTAATAATTTTAGAGAAAGTTAAAACATCCCCATTGGTGTAACTAGTAATAACAGGGCCCCCAGCACAACTATGATAGGGCCCCTATCTGTGCTCCATCCACTGGGAGGAGGCTATATCTGTCATAGGAAAAATAAGGAGATGGGACCCCCTTGGCTCCCGGGCCACCGTGCTCCCCTGGTAGTTACACCCCAGTCTTCTTATATGCAGGACCTCTAATATTGTCCATAACTAAGCTCCCTGAGTTGCTAAGTAGAGATTTGAGCATGTTTGCCTCATCCATTAACTACACTATTTAGAGAGGAACAGAACTTGCGAGTTTCTTTCCGATTGCGGTTCAGTGGAACCTACCGAAGTTTTGAAAATCCAAAGATCCGATTGAATTGGAATTTTTTTTTTATGGAAATTTTGAATTTTAAATAGACATTCGATAGAAACTTTTACATGAAATTTTCAAAGTTTCAAATGGAATTTTCTATGTTTCAATGAGAAGTTCAGAATTTTCGAAAATTTCAAGAAATCATTTGGATCCGTGGATTTTTGAAACGGCTAGGTACGAATCAAAACCAGGTTTGTTTCAAAACCAGGATTTATCACTATAGACAATCAGTACATTCCAAGGAAGATCCAGGGAAGAAGGACCATTGTAGAACCTGAAATGGCAGGTTATGTGTGAGTTTGTGCCCTTGTCTAGGTAGGTAAAGTGTGGTCATGCACCTACTGTACTGGATGGAGGAAACTATACTTTTAAGTTGGGTTGGGGAGACTAACAGGGTTATTTAATAAAAGTTCTTATCGTTAAAAATTGTGCTAATTTTTTCCCCAAGCAATCAGATGTTAGCTTTCAAATATTAAATAAGATCTGATTGGTTGGGGCAAAGTTAGCACCATTTTAAATGATAAGAACTTTTATTGAATCTCCCTGTAAGTTTTTCATGGGGGGGGGGGTTGAACTTGAAGGACTTTTCCAGAATCATTAGCATGAAAAACACTATCTACCAAATCTGCCCACATTCCCAGACAATGTAGGGAGGAACAAAATAGAGCTCTAGGTCTAATACCATTCAACTGTATTGTTCAGAATAACACAGTCCGCTGCTCTCCAGTTCTCTACTAAAGCAGAATCCGGTCTCTGGTTTTGCATTTAGCTTGTGGAATGCCATAAAAAAACTTTTATTAGGTAAAGCACTTTCTAAGGGCTACCATTGAAACATGGAAATTACCCAGAAGTCTCTGTTCCTTACATGCATATACTGAAGGGGAGCTGCGAAGCTTAATTCTTTCTCTATCCTATATGTTAAACCAGCCCCCCAACCAGTGTTAAACCAGCCCCCCAACCAGTGTTAAACCAGTCCCCCAGGCAGTGTTTAACCAGACCCATGACCAGTGTTAAACCAGCCCCCCAACTAGTGTTAAAACAGCCCCCCAGGCAGTGTTTAACCAGTCCTCCAGCTAGTGTTTAACCAGTCCTCCAGCTAGTGTTTAACCAGTCCTCCAGCTTGTGTTTAAACAGCCCTCCAGCCAGTGTTAATCCAGCCCTCCAGCCAGTGTTAAACCAGCCCCTCAGCCAGTGTTAACCCAGCCCTCCAGCCAGTGTTTAACCTGCCCTCCAGCCAGCAAGCGAAATGGATTTCAGTGAGTTTCAGTGAGTTCAGCCATTTCTAAAAATTGGCCATGACTGACAGGCCTACTGAGTGGGAAGCGGTGATCCTGTGCAGTGACAGAAGGCATCCAGCTGAATAACTTCTTTTATTTTTGTTTTCTTTTTGCTGATAGGCATGCGCTTTTATCAAAAAAAGGTAGTCATAGGTCATGGAGACAATTCTTTGCAGAAAAATGGGAGGTAGGAATACTTGCTCCTGCCTTCCATTCATTACAGGTTTAATGGGAAATACCATAATTTGGTCTTTAGTGACCATTCAAGTTTTAATGTAGCAGCTCCAAGGCATCCATTCTTTCCAATGTTTGGTAATTCAGAGTAACCTGCATTGGGACTGCACACATGGAATTAGTAAATGAGCATTTGTAATAATGGCAAATTAGTCCAATTAATATTTGTGGAGGGAAGTTCATGTTTGTGTTTAGTTGCTGTAGTTTGTAATTTGTTCATTAAATTAGGTTGCACAGACAACATATCCTGGTGTCCACACTATGCAGGTTAATTCCCAGAGTAATCTACTGCTCTCGGCTGGAATCTGCAGTGCCATGCACATTGTGTACTGTACATGTGTCCGCATTATTATATCTAGTTCCTCTGCCTAGATTTTGTGTATTACCTTCATTGTGTCAAGGTGAACCTCCCCCTTATATAATCTTTATCTTACTATTAATAATTTAGATTTGTTCACTCTAAGTCCCCTGGCTAAAGGACATTTTCATTTAAACATCCATTCACAGTTTAAGACGTAATGTTCAGGTTTAGCCAGCTGATATTCTTCACGGAGAATGAAGGATCATGGAACCAGGGAGGTATTCTGAAATTCCATGATTTAGGCTGAGGCCCCACTACAACGCACTAAATTGCGCGCGCAATGGCGAGCGTTAAAGCATGCAACTGCATGTATGATTTTTGTGCTTTGTTGCGCGTTGTGCCATGTTTGCGCATGCATTTTGTAATTTAATATTATAAAAATGCATGCGTTTACGTAAAAAACACGTGCGCGTTGGAAATTACGGGAATTTTTGCAGACCATAAATTAAACTCCCAGAATTCATTGGTTGCAGAATGCAGATAGTAGTAGTTTTCAAACAACTGAAGACTGTACAGGTTTATGTTAAAAGAAAGAATTCATTAATTTAGTTACCTTGTAAGTGATAGAATGAATATTAAAGGGCAAATCTACCCCGAAACGAAAACTTATATCTACCTTCCCCACTTCCCCAAACCCTGTGACATCATGACCAAACGGTGACATCATGGCCAAAATATACTTTGCTTTTCATTGTGCCTTTGCACTTTGTGTTATACATACCTTGGGTCCCACTGAGGCTGAGGCCACACTACAACGCACTAACGTGCGCACGCTTTCACGCACGATTTCTTTGCGTTTGCGCGCTTTGTTCCACTATTTTCAATGAGAAAACACATGCGATTGCGCAAAAAAATGCTTGAACGCAAAACAGAAACGGATGCACAATCGCATGCGCAACGGACATAGCAGGAATGTTTGCGTTCGCGAGATTTTCATGTTAGCGAAAATCGCAGGGGTAAACGCGAGCCAATACGCGTGAAAAACACGCTAATGTGGCCTAGTCCTCGGAGTTGTAGTTATGTAGATGCTCGTTGCCTATCCCTAATTATCCATAAAGGAGGCATTAATCCAAAATAATGTCAGGTTCTGAATAACCTATGTATCCAGCAGCTCGAACTGGGACCCCCCTCCCTTAGAAGTGCCCTAGTGACCCCCATTGGCTCTTCGAAGAGCCCTTGTGGCTGATGTAGTTCTCTACTATTCACCATTTACTGAAATATGTGGCCAGTGGCTGCCTTGGGTTTTCAGCAGTTAACCTGGTGGAAGATTCCAATTGTATCAGTTATGGGACTGAACCAACAGAAATGGCCTCCCCTGGTCTAACTGTCACTGTGACATTTAGATTTCAGTGTCCGTTATAATTAACCATTGCACACCCATCTACAACCCCAAAATAAGGATCTTACAGTGCATCATGGGAGTTGTAGTCTCATCCCATGCTATAAAAACATAAATAAAAGCATAATCAGTGAGATTTACTGACCCACTAGCTGGTTTGTGTTGATGCCATTGGTTACTGGGGATTTAACAAAAGATTTCTGGTTTCTGGGACAGTAACTGAATATCTACACTGCTATACAATATTTACTGATTATCAGAAAAAGGGTGGCAAGTTCCAAGACATCACAGTGCATCATGGGAAATGTAGTTTAGCAACACGTGTGGTGGAAAGTTCCAGCTACCACTGCTATGTTTGTATAAGTGAGGATTACAAGGCATTTTGGGATGTGTAGTCTTTTAACATGTTGCAGTGACACACCTGCAAAGTATAAGTGAAGCAATGGCAGCACTGGGTTTATGAGTAGCTTGTGTACACAAAAAAAGACTCCTACAAAAATGTACAAAGATAATAAACATAATCGTTCAGATCTTTATAACCATAAACATGAACATGTCTAGCTACATAGCTACTACATAGACTGATGACATCATCTATTACACCTCAAACAAACTTTAATGCCTGTTCTTCTACCAAGAAACAATGACATCATCCCTTAGTGACCTCACACATCATCACCTTGGTAACATGATCCCTTTGACCCCACATCAGCACTGTTAAAACCTTACATTTTTCTTTTGTCTTAGCAAGATCCTGATCGATTTGGATCTGGATCTAGATCGATATGGATTCTACAATCACTAAAAGTGACAGTAAAGAGAAGAAAGAACTGAGAAAACAGAAACATGATGAGACAGAGAACAATCACATCTCACATTCTCAGAAGAAGCCATCAAGTGGGAACTCCAATAAGGACAATATGATGGCAATGCACAATATGGCTCCTCAATGCAAGAGGAAGGCAGAGGGGCAAAATAACCTCCCACTAAAGAAAAGAAAAATCCAGTTGGCTTCAATGCTCCAGACATTTACTGGTTTAATGCCATGGCCACAAGAGGAAATTAGAGGTAACACCGCCCTGGTAAACCAAGCCATCAATGGTTCTAACCCAATGGGGAGTAAGCGAAAGAGATCAAGCTCTGTAGAATCTGAAGAGAACAAGGTAAAAAGAATGAGAGCCAGCAGTGATGGGAGACAATCACCAGATCAACCTTCTACTAGTAAGTACTGGAAATTTAAAGGGGAAATACAAAGTGATGAATATAGAGAATATATTGAATATATGTATTTATTTAGTTTACCATCTGGCTGGGCACCGGAATACAGAGCAGGACCTGTCACTCTGCTTGTTTCTTCATTCCCAATGTTAAATGATATCTCTTTCCTTTATCAGGTGGAAGTACCAGTAAGAGAAAGAGATCAAGCTCTGTAGAATCTGAAGAGAACAAGGTAAAAAGAATGAGAGCCAGCAGTGATGGGAGACAATCACCGGATCAACCTTCTACTAGTAAGTACTGGAAATGCCATTTAAAGGGGAAATACAAAGTGATGAATATAGAGAATATATTGAATATATGTATTTATTTAGTTTACCATCTGGCTGGGCACCGGAATACAGAGCAGGACCTGTCACTCTGCTTGTTTGTTCATTCCCCATATTAAATGATATCTCTTTCCTTTATCAGGTGGAAGTACCATCCCTGTGGTGACTCCTGTGTCAATTGGCAGATTCCATTTCCATCAAGTCCTTGGACAAGGTGGATTTGGAAAGGTGAATTCTTGCTCCTTTATATATCGTATATAGACTATTTATCTTTTATTAACCAAACATGACATGGGATAAACATATAACAAGGAGTTAAATACCTACATTTCCCTATAGAGTAATTGACATTCCATTTAACCTGCACCTCTGTTTCTCAGGTTCTGCTTGCAGAGGACCCTGTGACAAGAAGATTAGTAGCTGTGAAGACATTGGATAAGATAAATGTGATAAGAAACCCTCATTCAGTAATGGCTGAGAGGAATGTACTGGCGGCTGGAAAGGACTGTCCTTTCCTTGTTCATTCCTACGCCACATTCCAGACTGAGGTATACACTGACTTATCCATGTTAGTGACACTGCACAGAAAATCTCTGTAATACATTGCAATGACTGGATTCAGTAACGTAACCTCTATTTTCTCTTACAAACCATTAAACTTCGTGATGGAAATTTACCTGGAGGAAGCTTATGGATCGATGCAAAAATATCCTAGCTTAATTTCAACAGTGTCCGGTAGGTCCCAACGGGATAAATGGGAAGAGCTGACACATTTTCCCTGATATGTTTGTCTAATTGTACCTGCTGTTTATCCAGGGTGAGGCCCAAACGAAGCAGTTTGTCTGCCCCACCTGGTGGCATTAAAATGTCGGTCCCTTCCTTTTCTGAGAAGCTGTGATAGAATTTTTTTTTCTTAAAGTACTTAATATGTTCAATATATCAGACGTAATCTTTATTTCCTCATCCCCCTAGATTAATCGCTGCTGAGATGATATGTGGGCTGAGATTCCTTCATTCCCATGGAATTATCCATCGGTAAGTAACGTTTCCAGACTGTCCTTCACACACACACATCCTGGCTTTACCTTTACATTTTCTGTTTCTGTATCTAACATTCCAACCTTGATGGTTTGTTTTTACAGAGACATTAAATTAGGCAATACCTTAATAGACAGTGATGGACACACTCAAATAGCTATTTTGCCTAGCCACGAGAATGTGCCTGAAGGTGGAAAGGTTCGAGGCAATTCAGGAACCCCTATGTACAAGGCCCTTGAGGTAAGGACACTATATTTTCTTTTTGTAATGTATCAGGGTCTACAGAAGTCATTGTCATTTTCCATCTAAGAGTTTAATAATGGATTTTCTTGATTTGTCTACAGGTAAAGAATAATGAAGAGTATGATTTCACCGTGGATTACTGGTCACTAGGGGTAATGCTTTACCGCATACTCACTAGTAAACTACCATCGTTCGGAGGACAGCCCAGAACATTAAAATGCCCAGGCTACCTAAGCTGTGAAACAATAGACTTTCTAGCGAAGGTTGGTATTTGAAAGAATGAGTTACATGGTTCAATGGTAAAATTACCAATATACACATTATTATTATTATTACTATATATATTAGTGTATTTGTCTGTTACCCACCCAACTAGATTCTAAGATCTCTGGGGCAGGGACACGTTTTATGATTCTAGCAATGGTATATTAATATACACAGTCATTATATATGTGTCTTATCTATTGTCCCCTTATACTGTATTAACTGTCCTGTAAACTATGATAGCATGAACATTGTAGCCTAGGTGGATCAGTATCTGATCTGTTCAGGGTCCCACACATACAAACACATTGATAGAAGAGGAAAAGAAATGATCTGATTCTATCATTACATTGTTTGTAGCTCCTGTGTGAAGATCCTCTAAACGTCGGAGTTTGTTCGTGGTATCAAGACCATCCATTTTTTAAGCCTATTGACGGGAAAGCTCTAGAGGCTCGTGAAGTTGAGCCACCATTCAAACCAGTAAGTCATTGAAGTAACCATGTTGTAACTAATTATGGGATGTTTTAATCTTCTACTCTATCAACTATATTAACCACTAAACTATTACTCTATAAGCAAAACGATAACCAAATTCTTATTTATTTAGACATTAAATGATGTCATATTGGAACCAGGAACATACAATGAAATGAAGTCAGGCTCAGCCATCTCACCAGAAAACCAGGAAATCTTCAATGGCTTTTCTTACCTGTGTGAAGAGTGGGGAGGCCCAGGACACCATCATTAAACTCCCTAAACAATAGGAGTCTGATGCAGATGGAGAGCGGCTTTATTTTAACAAACTTAAGACATGAAGTATTGATATGTAAGTTGGAGTTGATCCAGGATATTCCGATTGCCACTTGGAGTCAGGAAGGAATTTTTCCCCTTTCATTCTGTTTTTTTTGCCTTCCTCTGGATCAACACAAAGGAAAAATATTACTAAATAGCAGGTAAGCCCCATCTCCCACTAGTGTTCAGTGTTCATAATCTCTGTAATACAGTTATAATTGGATTCTGCATTTCCCAGTTTATTATTTTAACCTCCATTCTATAACTTGTCTTTTCTCTTACAGTATCACATCAGCTGTGTAATTGAATATTTACCTGGCGGCGGGTAAAATGGGAAGAAGAAAAGAAAAGAACATCAGTACCACCAGTGATGTGAGACCAGGACAGGGAAAGTACGTGGTCATCCCATATGTATCTTGGGGTTCAGAGAAATTAAGAAGAGTTTTCAGGAATTTTCTGTGTCCCTGTCTGCTTTAAATACAACAATTCACTGAGGGAGCAAGTGATCCTCAAAAAATACCCAACGTAGAAACACAAGAACAACAAATGTGTATTAACTTTCCATAAAGAAAGTTTGGCTTTACCTTAAGCAGGTCTTGTGTGTGTCATTTAATGCATGGCTAATAACTGGGACAGGGTAAATAGACAGTATGGGTATTGTTTCAGGAATGTCTGGTGTGGTAAAGGGTGTCCAAGGGATCACACCAGCAGTTCAAAATTCACCTAAATTTCAAAGAGCATTAATTAGTCCCATAGAGAATGAGAAAGGGTAGCACACTGTTCACCATAGTCTTTTTCCACTGTAGGACTTTATCAAACAGGGATCATTTCTTAATGAAGTATGGCTATATATTTACCCATCCCAGAGTACAATTTCCTAATATGCAAGTTGTTATAAAAGTCCCTTTCATTTTGATGCACACATCATCAACCAATGAGATTAAAAGCATATCCAACATAATTGATGAAATCTATCTTATTGGCCAGGACTCAGGTAGACATTCCTTCTCTGGTTATTTGGAACACAAGCACCTGTGAAATTTTGGCCTCTAACACCTTAAACACTTCAGGTGAAAAGTCTCCTGTGTGAAAGCTTTAGGATTATTAAATGCACAAATGCGTTAATTATTCAAATGATCTGTAATAAATGTTTACCTGCAAGCCTGGAAGTTTTTATAACTTTTCCCTCATAGGGGCATATTTATAAAGCAACGATAATAGCGCCTAAAATAGCGCCTTCCCAGCAGCCCTCCCAACCTTTCCCCGCTCGCGGCATCTCACGGGAGGCTGAGGGGCTGCCGGAAGGGGCCCACAGGGAGCCACTGGAGGGGTGGAGGCTCCCTCCAGTGGGCCCTGAGAAGGGCCTTTTGGGGCTTAGGGGGTCCCGCAGCTCGAACCGACCCCCCTCCCCGGCCCTTATAAGGGCCCTTGCGCACTTACAATTGCCTTTGGCGGGGGTCCGCAGCTCAAACCACGGACCCCCAGTGCGGCTCTTAAAAGAGCCCTTGGGCGGCGTCTTCTTTCTCCGTCCGGCGACACCAGCTCCGCCGAGGCTGCCCCGGCTGCTCCCGGGGAGGGAAGGGAGGGAGCCGCTGGAGGGGTGGAGGCTCCCCCCATGGGGCCCTGAGAAGGGCCTTTTGGGGCTTAGGGGGTCCCGCAGCTCGAACCGGGACCCCCTTCCCCGGCCCTTTAATACTTGCTTTACATTAACCAATCAGATTTCTGGAAAGTTCTGAAATCTGATTGGTTAATGTAAAGCAAGTATTAAAAATTGACCAATCAGAAACGGATTATGAATTTCTGCAAACCTATACAAAGAGGAGCTTTCCCCGCGGAACTCGATGCCATCGCGTAGTGGCTGAAGAAGAAGAAAGAAGCGGCTGGCAACATCGGCTCCGCTGAGGCCGGCGGTGCCAGCGGGCTCACTGTCGGCCCAGTGAGTCTGCCTGGCATCGGCGACCTAGTGGGGTTGGTTTCGCCAGCCCGAACGTCGCCCAAGGGCTCTTTTAAGAGCCGCACACTGGGGGTCCCGGTTCGACTGCGGGACCCCCGCCAAAGGCACTTGTCGTGCCGCAAGGCACTTGTCAGTGCCGCAAGGGCCCTTACAAGGGCTGGGGAGGGGTCCTGGTTCGAGCTGCGGGACCCCTAAGCCCCAAAGGGCTTTTGTTAGAGCCTCAAGGGCACTTGTAAGTCCGCAAAGGCCTACAAGGGCCGGGGAGGGGGGTCCCGGTTCGAGCTGCGGGACCCCCTAGCACAGCACAACAGCGCCCTCTCAGGCCCGCCGCTGGAGGCTCGAGCCGTGCCCCCGGGGGACGCGGGCCCGGGGGGGGTTGGGGGCGGGGGTGGAAGCGACCACCTGCTGCGGCCCCTTCCCGGCAGCCCTCCTAGCCTCCCTCCGAGATGCCGCGATTGGGAACGGGTTGGGAGGGGCTGCTGGAACGGCGGCGGGTGGTCGCCTCGCCGCCCGGGGGGGTGGGCGGGTGGGCGTGTCTCCCGGGGCGGTTGCCTGCCATCCCCGCCGCGGGAGTTAGTATCGGCTGACTTCCACCTTCAAGGTGGCGAAGTAAAACAGCCAATACTACTGAGCGAAACCATACCGCGCTTTATAAATAGAAGCGGCGGTAACGGTAGTATCGCCGCGAAAGGTTAACGCTTCGTTAACTTTTGCGGCCATTTTCGGACTTTTTAAATCGCGTGTAACCACGATTTATGCGTTAATGTCCGTGAAAACGGCCGCGAAAAGTTAACGAACCTTTATAAATATGCCCCATAGTATAAATGGAAGCAGACCTTCATTAACACTCAAGAAAAGTAATTAAAACAAAACACAAACACGACCCAACGCACAAAATTACGGCTGGGTACACACGGAAAAGTTTTCATACCGACCGACCATTCGCAAAAACGCGGAGTGACCGGGACTGTCACAGTGAAAATCACAGTGGCTGACTTGCGCTGTAACCAAACGCCTTTTCCATAGGTGACTGCACGATCGAGCGAACGGGCGACACACATTGGTTGCCAAAATACCAGAAGTTATTGTTTCTACACGCTCTTACTTAGCTGTCATTAAAGAGTTATTAGGATTTACTGCCAGCTCTCACTCTGCCTGCCATGTACTATCCCCTTTTCAAGCCTGAAATAATAATACTCAACAAAGCTCAAGGTGCTGGTTCACACTAGCCTGCCGCCCCCCACCCAACTCACCTCCTCGGAGCACACAGGCTCATTTGAAGAACCTTCATGAATATGCTGTACTCATTAGTAGAGGAGGACCTGAACATTACCATGTTTTCATCATCTGCTGGAACTCATCCTTTGCGGATTTATAACCTTTTCGGATTTTTCTGAACCACAAAACTATTTTCGAAAATTTACGATTTTGGAAATTGAAATTTATGAAATACACTCGCAAAAGCCTTAATATAAATTGCATAAGTTTGCGATACTGTATGTGATTTTTTTTGCTTTTAAGATTTTGGGCATTGATACTTGTTCTCAGACCATTTCCCAGGTCTCTGAACCATTTACAGTAAGTTAACAGAACAGATTTCAGTAAGTTCAGCCATTTCTAGTCATTGACCATGACTGACGTGTCTACTGGGTAGAACTAATTCTTCATTACCTGTATAAGAAAATTTATTCAGCTAATAGGCATGCCCTAGATTGTTATAGGTCATGGAGACAATTCTCTGCAGCAAAATGGGAGGTAGGAATACTTGCTCCTACCTTCCATACAATTACAGGTGGTATTAAGGGGACATACCATAATTTGGTCTTTAGTGTAACCTGCATTGGGACTGCACACATGGAATTAGTAAATGAGCATTTGTAATAATTGCAAATTAGTCCAATTAATATTTGTGGAGGGAAGTTTATGTTTGTGATTATTGTTCATTAAATTAGGTTGCACAGACAACATACCGTAGTGCCCATTAGAGATGGACGAAACTCAGAAGTTTCTTCTGTTTTCAGATTTATGGAACTCGGGAAAAACCTGAAAATCAAAAAGCGGAACTCTCCGTAATTTCAAGGGTTACTGAAAATAACCTCCTACATTCGGTAACCCTCAAAAATATGTTCCAGAGTCCCGAAATCCGAACGATCCCCCTGGTTACAGACAGGACTTTCGGATTTCCGTGTCAGATCTGGGTCCGAGTCGGACCCGGATCCCGTCTCTAGTGTCCATTAAGAATCCACACTATGCAGGTTAACTACCAGAGTAATCTACTGCTCTCGGCTGGAACCTACAGTGCCAAGGGCATTGTCCAACTATTTCCCTGATTAGTTTCTCACCATGACTAAAAATCTGTGTCCAAATAGAAAAACCACATCTATATGATTGTGATTGAAATCTCATGAAGTAAGTTGAATATTACTACAGGGTCTTTGAAGGTTCCTCTTCTAGGAGCTGCACATTGTTAACACTTCCTCTTTAGGTTCAACCACTGAACATAAACACCATAAGAAATATTCCTGACTAATGCAAAATTCATACATTATACTGAGCAATCTGCCCCACGTGGATGACGTGTCCCCTGCTTGTACACAGGATGCATTTATGTATGATACTGGGAATTTAGAAACAGGTGCCAGCCATACATACGTGCATCAATATTGTAACCCAGTTTATGAGCATAGGATGACCAAGCAATCTATCCCATGGGGTGTGGAATTGCAGTTAGTCTTTTCTTGTATACTTATCGTCTCTGATTATCAATGGTTGTCTGAATACTGTGTGCAGTAGGTGGAATTGCAGTTAGTCTTTTCTTCTATATTTATCTTTGCAGAGAGTGATTTTAAACTCTGAGCCAAATTCTTCTTCTGATATAAAAGTTAAGTATGCAGTAAGTAAGGGAGACATCTTACATACATTCCTGTACGCTTTTAATAACTTTAATAGTTAGGGAAGTCCGTGGACATAACCATTCCACATTCACTTAGCAATGCATGTGCTCATTTACAAAGTGCCACTTTGCTCTGAAATAGCAGGTGTAGCAAGTACAAAAGAAATACATGATATTGCAAGGTGTGAACATTGTACACAAATGATCCAAAACATCATTTAAAAAAAAAACCAACATAGCAAACAAACAAACAAACAAAAAACTAGGACAAGTTAAAGGGTATGTCCACACCCACACACGGACTTATTGTTTTTGGCTAATACCCTCCCCCCAAACCTTGACCTCGCAAGGTTCAAGTTTTCAAACCTACTTACCAGCCTTCATTTCCTCTGGCTTCTTCTGCTTATCTCCCGTAGCTTTTCCGTGCATGGAGGGTGCAGAAGGGGTCAGACCGGCAGTGGCTCCTGTGATTGGGTAAGATGCAGCTTATAAAACTAAGAACCATTTGAGGTCGAAGTTTTGGTGGCTATTAGCCAAATAAATACTAAAGGTTTGAGTGGGGGGCGGACATACCCTTTAAAAGAACATAATCTAATCAAAAAACACATAGTGCATTCACTGAATAAAATGGTGAGAATTTTTTTTAGGCTTTTATTATTTTATTTATTATTTTTTATTAAGATGCAATATAAAGCATAGTAAAAGAAATAAAATGAATAGAATGTGTTTTATAATTGTGCAGAAACAGTAAAGGAGACCATCTGTTAGGAGTTGGGGAAAATATATGTGATTATAATATACGTTAAATGCACTAATATCATGTACAGGGAAATAATGGCTCTACTAGTTATTCATTGGAATAATATTATTTTTATGGATAACCACATTTTGAATCTTTTAAAATAAATATCCAGGCCCACAGAATGAACAGGGATGCAGGGGAGAAATATATTGTTTTTAAAGGAGAATTAAAACTTAAATATAAATAAAAGTAAACCTCTCAAATCTGTAGCATTTGGAGAAATTATTTAATTTAAGTAGGTTTCTGACTTTCTGCAGAGATTCTACAAGAGTGTGTCCTGGACACAGTTGGACATGCTCAGTTAGTAACTACTGGTCTGTGACATCTATGTAATCAAGACTGAGCACTCAAAAACACAATCATCATTCACTATGAAGGAGGGCTGCAGAAACAAAGAAATATCACTTTTGAGATTTCCTGTTCCTTTGGGGGTGGAATATTAGGAGGAGTCTGCATCTACTGTTGGACAAGAGTGCAAAGGACTATTCTTTATTATTTTCTGGAGTCAAGCTAAATACATACACAGAATTATTAACACAGATCAGGTAGCAATTAATAAAAAAATAAGGGGAGTGTGCAAAAAAACTGCATGTCCAAGACAAGGGGTAATCATTTCATTCAATTATGTTTTTATGGACATAGGAGTCATAAATGTGTGGTAAATAATGGGCTTTGAAATTGTGTTTAGTTATGTCTTCAGTTTTAATTGGTACAAAACTATGTCATTGGTTATAATTAGCACATAACTATGTCATCAGTTATAATTGATACATAACTATGTCATCAGTTATAATTGCTACAAAGCAATGTCATTAGTTATGATTGATACATATGTAGCTTTGCCATCAGTTATAATTGCTACAAAGCAATGTCATTAGTTATGATTGATACATACGTAGCTATGCCATCAGTTATAATTGATACATAGCTATGTCTTCAGTTATAATTAATACAAAGCAATGTCATCAGTTATAATTGATATATAGTGTACATAGCTATATCATCAGTTATAATTGATACATACTGTACGTACCTATGTCATCAGTTATAATTGATACATACTGTATGTAGCTGTCATCAGTTATAATTGGTACATAGCTATGTCATCAGTTATAATTGATATACATAGCTATGTCCTCCTTAGTTATAATATGTACAAATCAATGTCATCAGCTATAATTGATACATACTGTACATAGCTATGTCATCAGTTATAATTGATACATACTGTACGTACCTATGTCATCAGTTATAATTGATACATACTGTATGTAGCTGTCATCAGTTATAATTGGTACATAGCTATGTCATCAGTTATAATTGATATACATAGCTATGTCCTCCTTAGTTTATATAGTTACAAATCAATGTCATCAGCTATAATTGATACATACTGTACATAGCTATGTCATCAGTTATAATTGATACATACTGTACGTACCTATGTCATCAGTTATAATTGATACATACTGTACATACCTATGTCATCAGTTATAATTGGTACATAGCTATGTCATCAGTTATAATTGATATCATAGCTATGGCCTCCTTAGTTACAATATGTACAAGGCTATGTCATTAATTATAATTAGTACAAAGCTATATCATTCGTTTAATTGGTACATAGCAATGTCATCAGTTATAATTGGTACATAACAATATATTTCAATGCAAATCAGGTATTACCAGCTACACGCTTCTTGGGAAGTAAACAGATGCATACTCGTATATCCACATTCTATACTTTTCCATTCAGATTGGCTTGACAAAGGATCAATGTGATCCAAAACGTTGCAATTTTTGCTGTCTGTAAAATAGTAGCCATGTGGTGCGGCATGAACAGGTTTTAAAGAAATTTAAATAAAAAGATGATATTTTAAAGGAGTGCAGCTCTGGAATTTTGAATGGTACATAACTATGTCTTTGGTATTACATGAAAATCCGCCAATGTTGGCTCGCTCAATCTGAAACTCCAAAAGCAGACCAACTACCGGTTCATGCCATTAAAATCATGGTCTTTATTGAAGTAAGCCTGATACGTTAGGGACCTATAGTGGTCCTTAAAGGGACACTATACTGAAAAAATGATTTTGCCTCATCTTAATCTATAATTGAATACATGTAAGTAGCACTTACTCTGATTTGCGTGTGTTGCTGCATGCCTTCAATCCAGCACACATTTTGTTTAGGAGCAGTATCCCCCCTCCCTTTCTTAACCACTCCAACTTCCATCCGACCTGACTTTTCCCCCATAAACCAACTGTCAAGTAGAGATGGCTTACACTCACTAGTTTTGTTCTGTTTTCGGATTCCCGGATCTCAGGAAAATCCTGAAGATCTGAAAATCCGAAACCGGAACGAATTTTTGAAAATAGACTTAAATGTCTGCAAAATTATCAAAAATATGATTGGGGACCATTTTCGAGTTTCCAATCATATTTTCAAAGATTTTCGAATGTTCGAGGCTATTTTCGAAAATTATCAAAAATAGCCCCGTACTTTCGGAAATCATCGAAAATGTCTTACGAAGTCCCAAAATCCGGAGGATCCGTCTGGATTCGGACGGTTCTTTGCCATTTCGGGACCGAGGGGTTCCATGTCGGATCGGTCAGTATCCCATCTCTACTGTCAAGCCTGCACACAACATGCAGCATTCTTGATTGACAGCTGAAATATAAGAAGTTTTAGATTGGATATCTTAAAAAAATGATATACAGTGATGGTTGGGAAGAATTACAGTTTCCAGTTATGGTCAATTTAAAATAACCTATTTTTCGGTATAGATGCCCTTTAATGGTGTTACATGACTCTCAGAAACTTGTGTGATACTTGTAAAAATAAGGGATAGGCCACACTGCTGCGCTTCTTTTGCATTTGCGGTTGCTTTTTTTTCATATCATTGAAAACGCGGCAACGCACCAAAAATGCGATTTGAGTTCCGCATTTTAAATCGCAATCACATGCGTTTTTCAATAGTTAATGGAAAAAATGCATGCGCAAACGCACATGAAATCGCATGCGATTGCGTTTGCTTTGCAGTGTGGCCGTGCCCTAAATGCCTATTAAAATCCTCCTCTGAATTCTATGACCGGCATAAAACCCGTATACAAGAACCCTACCTCTTAATTTTATATGGTTCTGGAACTCCTTGGGGACATTAACTATCCTTATATTTTACAACACCCAGTGCATTATTCACTACACAATGTTCTAAATTCAAAACCTCCCCCCAATTTACTAAAATCCTTTCCTGGTAAATAATTCAAAACAAAAAACCATCCCTTCTTCTCTTTCCCCATAATAAAGAAACGGTTAAATCCGTTATTTCTGTCAAAACTAAAGCAAAGCAGAACATTTGAGGTTTGCTTTTTTTTTTACTAAAGAGGAAGTGTAGACTTTAAATCTGATTTAAGCTTATTATTTTCCACTTATTTTAAAGATTTCGAAGCAGTAAATTTACAGCTTTCATCATCCTAACCAAACTCGGATTCTATGTAACAAAAAGTAAATAGGAAATAAAGAAAAACAACATTTCCAACTGTCGGATTCTTAACTTTCTGCGTTTTCAATTATCATTTTAACTGAAATGAATCACTTGCCTTTTTTTTTTATTTGGAAATCGCTTTTACTTCCCCTACTCTCTCTGGACACATAATTTTGATTTATAAATATGGTTAGCCCAAAAGGAAGTTTTAAGTGTATGTTCTTGCTAAAGTTTTTTGGGGGTTTTTTTTGTTGCATAAACATTTTTAATAAAACATTTTGTGTGCGTTGCCCGAGCTAGTTGCCTTAGATAAACAAGCCCTCACAAACAGAATATTCTATTCATTTAGATAAAAAAAAAGAGGATCTCATCTTACTTCTAACCTTGGCCCAATAAATTACATTTTCATTTCTGCATCTTAAATACATTTTAAAGGATCAAACTGTCATCCAATAAAATCCTATAAACCATCAACACACAGCCATTCAAAATCAACCCCTTAAATGCTATTACATTTACTGGGCTCTATCATAAATTACATCTTTCTTTTTTTTTTTTTAATTCACTTCTCAGGGACGGGAAATTCTCAAATATTTAAAAATTCTGCCTAAGCTTTTAAAATGACAGCGTGAGTTATTTTGCTGTCAGTCATCTGTGAAATAAGTAATTTTGACGATGATCAGTGTAAAAAAAAAAGGGGGGGGGGTTGGTGTTAACCAATTAGAAAAAGAGCTACCTTATTCAAAAGATTTTTTTATCCAATAATAAGCAGCGGAGTAGTATTGTAAAAAATATATCTATACAAGCAAATACGTTAATCTTGATGTATTAGTTTGCTGGGCTTCTATCGGTAAACACACACATATATTATCAGAATTACAATGTATACACTGCAATTTTGGCTAATGGTGGTTTGGCATTTTGTTTTGTGTGGATTTGAGGACTTTGGTAATTTTTACCAGCTTGGCTATTTTCAAGACATTGAATTAAAGAAATGTACAGTTTGTGAACGAATGCTGTTGTATGCTAATTCATCATAGACAAACTTGCATAAATGTTACCTGTGCGTAAAATGGGGTAGTGTGTGTTATTATCAGAAAACAGCAGAAACATCACCAAACAACAAAGGTACAAATTAGCTTGACTGTAGTAGGTTGTGTCAGTCACCTAATAACTAGTGACGAGTCCCAGTTTGGAACCGAAACTGATTTTGTGACTGAACTGCTTGTTTTAGTCGATTTGCAGATCTGGCAAAATGTCCAAAGGGTGGAACTTTGTGGAATTTCACCAAAAAGTGGAAAATGGGTGTGGAATTCAGAAATTCATGTTGAAATACGAAAGTTGAAAATTACATTTCATAATTAATTTCGACACAATCCGAAACGCCGTCAGTAGAGATGGCTGAACTTTCGAAAGTTCGGCCCGTTTTTGAACGTTCAAACTATATGGAAAGTTTGAAAGTTCGAAAACAGACCCATTAAAGTCAATGGGAGTCAAATAGCTCGAAAAGTTTGAATATCAATAGTAACTTAATGTAAATGGCTGTGGGACCTGGGAAATGGTCTGGGGAACATGTTCCAATATCCAGGACTTTCGAAAAATCGATTTTACTTTCACGCACACTACTTTCGAGCTCTCGCGTTCGAACATTCGATAATTATCCCATAAATGACTTGCAGATTCGATAATTCGATATTTACTCGCGTATTGGTATATAGACATTTTACTTGCAGATTCGATATTCGATATTTACTCGCGTATTGGTATAATAGACATTTTACTCGCGGATTCGTTTATTCGATATTTACTCGCGTATTGGTATAATAGACATTTTACTCGCGGATTGGATATTCGATATTTACTCGCGTATTGGTATAATAGACATTTTACTCGCAGATTCGATAATTCGATATTTACTCGCGTATTGGTATAATAGACATTATACTCGCAGATTCGATAATTCGATATTTACTCACGTATTGGTATAATAGACATTTAACTTGCAGATTGGATATTCGATATTTACTCGTGTATTGGTATAATAGACATTTTACTCATGGATTCGTTTATTCGATATTTACTCGCGTATTGGTATAATAGACATTTTACTCGCGGATTCGATAATTCGATATTTACTCGCGTATTGGTATAATAGACATTTTACTTGCGGATTCGATAATTCGATATTTACTCGCGTATTGGTATAATAGACATTTTACTCGCTGATTCGATAATTCGATATTTACTTGCGTATTGGTATAATAGACATTTTACTCGCTGATTCGATAATTTGATATTTACTCGCGTATTGGTATAATAGACATTTTACTCACATATTCGATAATTCGATATTTACTTGCGTATTGGTATAATAGACATTTTACTCGCTGATTCGATATTTACTCGCGTATTGGTATAATAGACATTTTACTCACATATTCGATAATTTGATATTTACTCGCGTATTGGTATAATAGACATTTTACTCGCATATTCGATAATTCGATATTTACTTGCGTATTGGTATAATAGACATTTTACTCACGGATTCGATAATTCGATATTTACTTGCGTATTGGTATAATAGACATTTTACTCACATATTCGATAATTTGATATTTACTTGCGTATTGGTATAATAGACATTTTACTCGCATATTCGATAATTCGATATTTACTTGCGTATTGGTATAATAGACATTTTACTCACGGATTCGATAATTCGATATTTACTCATGTATTGGTATAATAGACATTTTACTCGCATATTCGATAATTCGATATTTACTTGCGTATTGGTATAATAGACATTTTACTCACGGATTCGATAATTCGATATTTACTCGTGTATTGGTATAATAGACATTTTACTCGCATATTCGATAATTCGATAGGGGGTTTTGAAGCAGGTAATGTTTTTTGTATAGAGGGGTGGACATTGCCTTTAAAGCAGCGTTGCCTGATAGCATCTATGCGCACATCATCCCCAAAGTGCTTAGATTGTAAGCTCTTCAGAACAGGGTCTAATGTGAACAAATTATATTATTGTAAAATGCTATGTAATGTGTATGGTGGTATAAAAAAAAAAGAAATGCGTAAAATTTTTAAAAATTACATTTTGTAAAGCAAACACTGCGTATAATGCATAAACAGAGATACACACATCAAAAAGACAATGATTAGGGCTACGTAAAAGCCATTTGAATCAAGCTTCACTGTTCCTTTAAACCTCTGTAAAACAGTACAGTATGTTGTTTCTAAAAGTAGAAACTTTTTTACATGACACCATTGCACTTGGGAATGTATCTAACAGATGGAACTAAGCAAACCAACATCTTGATGTGAATGATTCAATCGTTATAGTCAGAACGCACTTGTAATGTAGAGATTATATTGCTAAAAATCGTATTAATACTGTACAAAACATTTAACTCTTTAAAGGACAACTAAAGCCACAGAACAACACTGAACCAGAAGGCAGAACACCTTGATATAAAGCCAGTGATCTGTGTCTTACCTCTCATTTTGATACGGGTGCTGGGAAATTTACCTAAATAATATATGGTTTGTGCTTAACATCACAGCATTCTAATATCACACAGTCTGGTCAACGAACTATTATGTTCTGCACATGCTCAGTCCTTAGCTATGGCAGAAACTTGTTACAGTTGGTCACACCCATTAATAATCTCTAGCCAATCCTTTTACAGGACAGATAAAGCAAGGAAGCATGTGACTGACGTCAGGAGGTGTGGTCTGACACTGCCCATACACACAGATACTTCATCCAGTTCTTAACAGGCTTTGATTTACTTTAACAGAGTTTACTAAAGTGGCATTTTATAGTTTATTGGTGTTTTTAGGGGGGTTGTTTTCAGATTCTGGAGTATAAAAAATGGATTTAGTTCTCCTTTAAGACACAGAGCTAGTTTGGTTTCATTGAACTAAACAGTTCTGGGTAAATTTCTTTGAAGATTAATGGCTGCTTCTTCCTTAAGGCAAAAACTACTTAGCGATAAATACGGCCATAAGATTAAATTCACAGATGCACCTAAATTTTACTGCTTAATGGAACTCAGTTGAGCACAATGGATGTTTGCTTGGGACTTGGAAGAGATTTTAGCGTTCATCAATTATCCATTCGTTTATTGCAAATCCGATGCATTGGATTGGAAAGAAGAGACATATAATCTGCTCGCTTTTTCCTCTTGGGGGATTTTTACGGCTTGCCTGGTAAAATGTCTTCAGCTGAAATGGATACAAGATCTCTGGAAATGTATTTATCTACTCAGAACTGTAGATTTCTTTTTAATGTGCTGTTGGATACAATATGTTGTTATGGAAAGAATTTAAAAAAATGTATAAATGTATAAATGTTGGGAAGTATATTAAAGGGCATGTACACAGTCCTCCCTCCCAGTAACCATAATGCACCTTGGTTCATGGTGTTCCTGAACAGAGATTTTCAGATCTATGTTTGATAGTCTCTCTTCTCTTCTTTGTGACGCATCCATGCAAAGGAGGCAGCATGAGTAACTGTCCAGTCATCTCTCTCTTACACCCATGACTGGCAGCTTCTCCCGGAAGGATGGGGGATGGTACAAGAGGGATTGGTGGACCTGGAGCTGAAGATCAGTAATGCTTGGAACCAAGGGAAGTGTTATAAGCTTAAAGGGCATATCCAGTCATAAAACTAAATTTTACCTATATGTTTAACACCCCCCCAAACCCCACTCTCCTTTTTACTTACCTTCTCCAAAGATGCCTCTAAAGATACTTACAAGACCCTTTCCCTCGCTGCCTGGGTGCCAGCTCCTGTTGATGTTGCAAGCTGGTTTTGAGCAAGCACAGTATCAATGAGGCACTTCTTGGTCACAGCTGTCAGCTTTTGGCTTTGACAACACCTTAGACTGACAGCTACGACCAGTAAGCAGAGCAGCGAGAGACCGGGTCATGTAAGGATCTTCAGAGGCATCTTTTCGGGAAGGTAAGTAAAATAAAAACATGGGTGGTGGGGTTTAAACCTATAGGTTAAATTCAGTTTTATGACTGAACATGCACTGGTTTGAGGGGTATTTGGGGTATTTTTGCCCTCAAGTCTCATAATTAACACATCCCAAATGTCTGACCCACAGTAAATTTCAAGGAAATATCAGAGAACCAATGACTGGCATGTATTTATGTGTTTACAGGCCGCAGACATTATAGTCAAACATGTAACTGTCAACAATAGGAGTAAAAAAGTCAAACTTCAAGCCACAACCATAAGAAACAGTGTCGGGAAACAGGTAAATGTCACATAACTCCCAGAAACTCCAGGAGACCTGGAATGTCAAAGACAGGGAATAAATAACTGGCCCAGCTTGGAACACCAGGGAACTAACACAGTTGAGAAGAGAGGCAATAGAAAGCAGCAGAGTCTCATTAGGCTACAGCAGAGAAACATGTCTGAGCAATCCCGTGGGTCAGAAGGCAGCCTTTTTAACATCATTACTAAGGAGCAGCAGCCAGAAAGCAGATCATCATGGACCAGACAGAACTAGCACACAGGAGTGCACAAAACACGTTTTTCCCCCTTAGTTCTGCTCGTTGCACCTCTCTGTCCAATTATCTGAAGCCTTGAGGGAGCAGTTGGATCACGATTGAATCACTAATAATGCACAGTTGTAGAGTAGGTATAATGGTGAGATGGTTGAGTTGGCAGCAGTATGTGGGACATGAAAGAGCTTGAATAGGAGGACCAGTGCCACAATTAGACAAATCGCTTATCAGAAAACACTATTAGTCTGAAAACATAGAAAATAAAATAAAAGAATTTGTTAAAAAGTCAAATATGTACTCAATTTAACAGGCTCTATTTAAAAAAAAAACGCTTGGCAGTACGATATCATGCGGTAGTAAACTACGGCTATGGTATTGTATGGGTGATCGTAAATTTACAACCCAAACGTAATTGTACAGCCGCAATTGTAAATGAGTGATTGCTGTAATAATCATTAAATATAGCGATACTGAGCTTTTTGTACCGTTCATCATGTGCCTGTCACAGACTCAGACAGACAGGACAGACAAATAAATGTAAATTTACAAGTCTATAACTTAGGATCCAGAGAAGCTGGATATACGAGAGAGCTCTTTTCAATAGGACTTGTATGAAGGCCACAGTTACACATTAGCACTATTTCCCCTTGCACAAAGTTTTTGTTTTCAGTCCTGTTTAGATTGTTAGTTGTATTATATTGGTGCCTGTTTTATATATTTTATTGCTGTTACTAATGAAGTTAAAGGTTGACTCAGCAAACTTCTGGACTACTTGTACTTCATCTGTAAACCTGACCATTCAAAGTTTTTACCTACCTATTCCTGCATCTTAAAGTTACTCCCATGCCATAATACTACATGAAGGTGTGTAGTTAAAGTGACAGAAAAAATATTAAAAGAAAAACAGTCCAGGTATTTAAACATGAACATATACAGTGTATAAAAATATCCTAATACTGTATACAACACATTAAAGGGCATGTCCACCCAGAAAACTAAAATTGAACTCACCACTGGCCCCACTGTGTAGTATTTAAAAATCCTTACCACACATCTCTGCTTCAAATGGTTCTCCTGCAGTGCTTGTTCGAAGTCCCAGAAAGTGTAGTGTAGGAGGTGTCTGTGTGTCGTCCGGTCCCTGCTGCTTCCTTGTCCTTATTGAGGTGGGTGACATGCGCAGGGGAGCCCTTCCACACCTCCCTCCCTCCTGCCTGAGCTATCTTTGTTAAATGGTGCCCTACCTTTAAATCACTTTTCTGTAGTGTAGGGCACGCTACCCCACCCCCAACTTGGCCCAGGAGCCAAGAGGGCCCCATCTTATTTTTCCTATGATAGATATAGCCTCTTACCAGAAAATCCCTGTGGATGAAGCACAGATAGGGGCCACATCATAGTTTTCCTCAATGATTCCTAGTTACGCCACTGCCCAACCACCAGGTTTGATTGTAAAAAAATGATCTGAACTGTACTTTCATGGTTTCGTTCCCCCGGCAGCCGTGTCTGTGATTGCAGATACTGATGATCAACTATCAAAATAGGGTTATTTGGCTCACATTAAATTCTTTGGGGCACATTTTTTGAATTTTTACAATTTTCTGCAATTTTTACTTCTCACCTTGGTCATACGTCAGTATGCCTATACTGGAGGTAAGTGCAAGGAGATCTACAAGTATGGCGCTTCTTTTATTGGATTCACTTCTTATGGTTCAATTAAAGTTGTTTTCTAATGCAGTCTGCATAGTGGCTATTTCCACTAGAGTTACCTTTTTTCAAATACGATTTTTCACAGACCTGACAAAGGGTTTGGGGTGGGCGGCACCTGGACCATGGAGTGGAAGTGGTGAGTTCTGATATTGCTGACATATGATAAGCTGAGGACCTACACTACTGCTAAGTAAACACGATTTTATTATTGGGGACGCAGTCTCTGTTTTGAAACAAACCTGGTTTCGTTATGGAAATGTCGGTTTCACAAATCCGTGGATCTGACTTTATTTTGGAAAATTCCAAAAGTCGGGAATTTTAGAAAATAGAAAATCATGCTCAAAAAATTAAAAACTAGAAAATCGCGGTTGAAAAATAAAAAAATTCAGCTTCAATTGAGTTAGAATCGGATTTTCCAAATTTCTAACAAAGCCGGGGAACCGCGGACGGAATGAAACTCGCCAGGTTCAATATCTACTGTACACGTTTTTGGTTTCAATACATTTGTGGAAGTTCTAAATATTTGATCTAAAGGTTTCTTAGGTGTCTTTGTGAACAGTAGAAAAAAGGGAAAAGTAAAAAAAACACTTCTGGACTGTGGTGTGGAAAAAAGAAAGAATTCGGAAGCAACATCTGGTATTCCTGAAATCTAACAATCCACCTTGGTCTATAGAGAGTTTACATGGTACTAGTTTTACTTGTTCACATCTGCTTCCCTGAGCCTTTACATTTTCAGAGGACGATTGATAAAATAATTGCACAACGATGCATTATATATATATACTTGTACAAAGAAGTGTGCTTCATTGTGCAATTATTCCTTTGACACTAAAATGTGTGTATATGTATATATTTATTTATATATCACTATATTATTATCTTTGTGCTATTTTGTGTATGTTAATTAGGAGTTGACACAGAAGAAGTGACAAAATGGGTGTGAAGTGATGTGATTAGAGATGGACGAACATTCGAAAGTTCAGTCCGTTTTCGAACGTTAGAACTATATGGAAAGTTTGAAAGTTCGAACGTTTGAAAACGGACCCATTAAAGTCAATGGGATTCAAATAGTTTGAAAAGTTCAAATAAAATACAATTAAAATATCAATGGTAACTTAATGTAAATGGCTGTGGGAAATGGGGAATGGTCTGGGGAACATGTTCGAATATCCAGAACTCTCGAAAACTTGATTTTACTCTCACGCACGCTACTTTTGAGCTCTCGCGTTCGAACAGTCAATAATTATCCCATGAACGACTCACGGATTCGCGTATTGGTATAATAGATATTTTACTCACATATTCGATAATTCGATATTCACTCGCGTATTGGTATAATAGACATTTTACTCACATATTCGATAATTCGATATTTACTTGCGTATTGGTATAATTGACATTTTACTCACATATTCAATAATTCGATATTTACTCACGTATTGGTATAATAGACATTTTACTCGCGGATGCGATAATTCAATATTTACTCGTGTATTGGTATAATAGACATTTTACTCGCATATTCGATAATTCGATATTTACTTGCGTATTGGTATAATTGACATTTTACTCACATATTCAATAATTCAATATTTACTCGCGTATTGGTATAATAGACATTTTACTCGCGGATTCGATAATTCAATATTTACTCGCCTATTGGTATAATAGACATTTTACTCACAGATTCAATAATTCGATATTTACTCGCGTATTGGTATAATAGACATTTTACTCGCATATTCGATAATTTGATATTTACTTGCGTATTGGTATAATAGACATTTTACTCGTATATTCGATATTCGATATTTACTCGCGTATTGGTATAATAGACATTTTACTTGCGGAAAGCCGTCAGAATGAAACCTGCAAAGCCGTCAGAATGAAACCTGCAAAGCCGTCAGAATGAAACCTGCAAAGCCATCAGAATGAAACCTGCAAAGCCGTCAGAATGAAACCTGTAAATCCATCAGAATGAAACCTGCAAAGCCGTCAGAATGAAACCTGTAAATCCATCAGAATGAAACCTGCAAAGCCGTCAGAATGAAACCCGCAAAGCCGTCAGAATGAAACCCGTAAAGCCGTCAGAATGAAACCCGCAAAGCCGTCAGAATGAAACCCAAAAAAGCCGTCAGAATGAAACCCGCAAAGCCGTCAGAATGAAACCCGCAAAGCCGTCAGAATGAAACCCGCAAAGCCGTCAGAATGAAACCTGCAAAGCCGTCAGAATGAAACCTGCAAAGCCGTCAGAATGAAACCTGCAAAGCCGTCAGAATGAAACCTGCAAAGCCGTCAGAATGAAACCCGCAAAGGCGTCAAAATGAAACCTGCAAAGCCGTCAGAATGAAACCCGCTGCATTTTTTCATCTCTATTATATTAACAGAACAGATGGTGTATCCAGGTATATTGTTTTGGTAAGATGGTGTTTTCCTATTCTCCTCTAGCAGATCAATGACAGTAAAGCTGGGTACACACGGTACATTCTTTCCTCCTGACTGGCACTTCCAACCAGTCATCCAGTAGGAAGGATTGTCGGTTGCAGCGGAAGCAGCTGTGTCAGACAGTAAGTTTGCGGTCCATAGAAGGCAGCGTGGTCATTCCAACACATCCGATCGTGCCTTTGTCCTATTTTGACGAATGAACTGAAATGCTGATATATCGGTCGGTCAGGCTAAATTATTGTATGGTGTGTACAAAGCTTTAGATAAGAAGACCATAAACTACTATGGTTTATTTCAGTGAGGATGATGTTATCGGAGAATGAAGACTCTGGGAAACTAAGTGGATTAAAGTTTTCATTTGTTACCATATCTGATTGGTTTTCTGTTATATGGGGAAATGACCCAAACCCAAGTTGTTTTCATCTTTTATTTATCCTTAAGATTGCAGTAGATACACAGCATCCAACCTATAGGTGCCCATACAGCTTGCCCATACCAGACCAGCCCTGTCACTCTCTGTTTTCTGTACACTGGTCTACTTTAGTAGAGGAAGATGATATGATACTCATGTGATCGTAGTTGCATGTATGGGAACCTCTAGTCCTACTTCCACAGATCTTCTGTTTCATTTGCCCCCTTTACAATGTATAGCTTGTGTTGTTAAAGTCAGGGGCGTAACTACCTAGGGAGCAAACGTAAAGGGGTCCGAGAGCCAAGGGGGCCCCATCTTATTTTTCCTATGACAGATATAGCCTCCTCCCAGTAAACCACTTTGGATAAAGCACAGATAAGGGCCCCATCATAGTTTTGCAGGGGGCCCCAGTGATTCCTAGTTACACCACTGGTTAAAGTCTCAGACACGTGTCCAGATCTGGTTTTCCCTACAAAGGACAACATTTCTACCTAATAGATGCACAAGGAATAATGAATAGCTGGATATTCTTAGAATTCTCTTTATAGCTAGTTAGCTACGAAAGCAAGTTTCTTTGGCAGGGAATACAAAGGCTGTTCATATGTTCATTTCTTCATTTAATGTTTCTACATTTCTCAGCTTTACCAAGTAACCACAGAGTATTAGAGTTTTGCTAAATAAGGCAAACGGTGGTGAAATTAGACACATGGTAATAACATAATAAAAATAAGAACAGCAAATAAAGCAGCCCATTAAAATTAAAGAAAGTTATATGGTATATTGGGTTGCCACAGATTTAGAATTAGGAATAGGCAAGTGATAAATTATTTTAATCAATGGTTCCTTGACCTTTAGGACATATATGAGGTAAGATTTCTGGTTCTGTGACCATAGAGAAATGGCTATGACATCATTTATACTGTAAACTAGAGATGGCCGAACTTCATAAAGTTTGGTCCCTTTTCGAACTTTCAAACTTCAGTAAAAGTTCGAAAGTTTGAATTCGGACCCATTAAAGTCAATGGGGGAGTGGTAACTTACTGTAAATGGCTGTGGCACCTGGGAAATGGTCTGGGGAACATGTCACTGTCATCAAAACTTGTTAAAACACTTCTTAAACAGGAGTGGGCAATAGTCGGGTTTTGCACAAGCTACATTCGAGGGTTACGGGCAATTCGAGGGTTACCGAGCGATACTTTCGAGGGTTACCGAATATAGAACAATAAATTCAAGGGTTACCGAAAATTAATGATACTTTCGAGGGTTAGCGAACGATACATTCAAGGGTTAGCAAAAACGATCTATATATTTGAGGGTTAGCAAAAATTGAACACTACATTCAAGGGTTAGCGAACGATACATTTTAGGGTTAGCGAAAACAATCCGTACATTCGAGGGTTACTGAAAACGAACGATACTTTCAAGGGTTAGTGAACAATACATTCTAGGGTTAGCGAATGGCCTGTAAATTTGATAATTATCGAAAATACAGCCGCAAGCCCGGAAAAACGAACTAGTTCGAAGTTCGTTTGAACTCATAAAAGTCAACTTAAACCCAGATCCGAGTTCGGTTTTGTGTCTATCTCTACTGTAAACTAACAAATAAGACAAACTAAAAAAAAATTAAAAAAGGAATAAGAGACTGATGCAATAAGATGTTTCCTTTTCACTGGATGGTTGCAGCCATTTAATATGTCCACCCTTAAAACCAAAAACTGGTCACATCACCCATTGTGCAGTCAACCAAAGCTGTCACTGCTGACATCACAACCAATAATTGACTGCCATTTCCCCTGCTGCCTCCTCTGCACAAGCTCAAACTTTTAAAATGCCCCTTGAGCAGAGGGAGATAGCAGATACCTTTTTGCAGGACAGAAACTTTGAATCAAATATCTAGCTAATAAACTGGTAAAAATAGCAGTTGGGGTTGCAGGCATATAACTGACAAGTCGCCAGTTTTGTACTTTAAGGGTGGACTTGCCCTTTAATTGTGGTTGAAATGGGATAACTGTCCATCAACGCCTTCATTCAATTCCCAAAGGCATCAACCCAATAATCAGCAAAATGAAATATCCATTTTATGTATTAAAACCTTCCCTTTCTACAATGATATCATCCGCATTGTGCAAATTCAATTGTGCTGAAAAGAAAGAGGAAAAAAGTACAAAGGTCCCTATCTGGCACTTAAAATAAAGGGACATTCTTCCAGTTTACTGACTTTATTTATCACTATTACTGAGCTAATACAGGAATACGAAACCAGCCTGGAAATCTCATTTGAAATATTAGACATGGTATCCAGAATTCAGCCTGAATGTGGCTTGTTGGGATATCCTGTCGGACAATAAACTGCATTTATCTTACTTAAATTTTCCATTTAAATCAAGACCAGGGTTAGTATTACAGTAAAGGAAGCGGCCCCTGTGTTCAACTCATCATGCTACTGAAAATGTTATTAAAGCAGATAATGACTTTCCTCCTTACTATATTTTCCATCACACTGAGCTCTGTGTTTAACTCCGAGTTTGTCCACGAACTTCGCTACCAAAAGCACAAAAAATAAGATATAATGTTTTCAGCAGGCAGCGATCTTTTCTCCCCTTATAATTACGAATCATCAAGAGCTTGGACTTCTGACCTCCGTTGCATGAAACATTCATTCATTCATGGACTTTTTAAACCTTAAAGGAAAACTCCACCTTCATGAGAACATATTTTAGAAAGAATGGCCTCTTTAAAATATGTTGATATATCATAGTTTGTCCTATGAATTCATTACTGTATGCCTGCTATGCTTCTGGATGCTTCATGGAAACTGAGCAATTTACAAACCTGTACTGAGCATTTACTGAGCCTGGGCATGCTCAGAAGAGGCAGACAGTCATTGGCTGTGATGTCAACTGTCAAATCCATAACTGACAGTTGCTAACTGGAAGAACCAGGAAGCAGAAAGAGGGGCACCAGGACATTTTGCAGGATTTCAGGTTAGACTTATATATTTCAGATTTCAAACTATTACTATTTAGGGTTCTGTTGGGGTGATTACCTGTATGCAAGTTTCATTTTGGGGCTGGACGTGTCCTTTAAGTTTACATGCAATGGTGTATTCCATCTATAGAGAGCTTGTGCAAGTCCAGTGTCTACCAACATAGATGTTATTTTATTTTTTTTCCCTAAACACTAAACATTTATGAGCTGCAATGGCTTTTATCCTATCCTGCTCCATTGTGTCATCTATTATGTTATGGTACGTAAACTGGAAAAAAAAATTTAAAGGGCATGTTCACCCCTTTTTCAATTTTTTAATATATAGTAGGGCTAGTTCCCCCAGCCCCAACCGCTATATTATCTTTTCCAGAGACTTCCCAGATTGTTACTTACCTTCCCTCTCTCCTCCGCAGCATTGCCCGGCCTTCTGCTTGCAGGGGGCCGGACCGGCAGTCACATCTGTGATTGGCTGAGAGGCAGTTCAGAACGCCGGAGGAGAGAGGGAAGGTAAGTAGAGTTCGGGGGAGTCTCTGGAAAAGATAATATTGCTGTTCGGGCTGATGGAATTAGCCCTACTATATCTACAAGGGGATTTACACTAGGGGGAGGGAGAACAAAACGGGTGGGAGAGGGAGGGGGGGGGGAGAGGGGGGGGGGAGGGAGTGAAGGGCTGCTCTGAACAAGCCAAAAACCTCTGAGAGGACATCTCAGAGGCGGAAACAATTTCCCTGGTGGCCAGGCTCCTGGTGGACTTTTTTCAGGACTTCGAGGGAACTTTACAGCAGAACCATTTGGAGCTGGGATTTTTATGCACTACAGAGTGGGGCCAGAAGTGGGGGAAATTATAGTTTTGTGGGTGGACATGCCCTTTAACTCATGTAAATAAACACGTGTAAGTAGTCCTTGTGTGTGTGTTGCTGCATGACTTCTATCCAGTACTTGTTTTTCTCAGGCTAAGTATCCTCCGTCCCACTATATATATCAGTCCCAACTCTCTGTGAGGACAAGCATGTTCAGTAACGATGAACCTGTGGAACTGTCTTCCAGCAGATGTGGTAATGGCAAGTTCATTGAATAGCTTTAATAGTGGGCTGGATACGTTTCTAAAACTAAAAAAGATTGAGAATTACTGGTGTTAATACATATACTGTAGTTCTGGTTGGAACAGGGATACTATATGATATTAAGAATTACTGGTATTAATACATATACTGTACTTCTGGTTGGTACAGGGATACTATATTATATTGAGAATTACTGGTATTAATATACTGTAGTTTTGGTTGGTACGGGGATACTATATAATATTGAGAATTACTGGTATTAATACATATAATGTAGTTCTGGTTGGTACAGGGATACTATATAATATTGAGAATTACTGGTATTAAGGTAATACATATACTGTAGTTCTGGTTGGTACAGGGACACTATACAATATTGAGAATTACTTGTATTAATACACATACTGTAGTTCTGGTTGGTACAGGGACAATATATAATATTGAGAATTACTGGTATTATTATTATTATTATTGATTTATATAGCGCCAACATCTTCCTTGGGGCTTTACAATTACATAGTCATTCATTACATACAGGGTAATACATGTTATACAAAGTCATACATATTACATACACAGGTAATACATAATATAAATAAACAGAGTGAGGAGTTTCTTACAGCAATACCGTGATACAATAGGAGAGAGGACCCTGCCCAAAGAGCTTACAGACTAGAGGATATGGGGTGAGACATTAGGTTGCGGGAATCGGTAGGCTGTAAATAGATTGGCAGTGGAGCTTGAACGGCGGGTTGGATCATATTGGGTAGTAAGGGGGTAATGTTTAAGCCAGGTTATATGCTTGCCTAAAGAGGTGGGTTTTAAGGTTAGGTTTGAAGGTGTTAAGGGATGGTGAGTGACGGACAGTCAGAGGAAGGGAGTTCCAGAGCAGAGGGGCATCCCGAGTAAAGTCCTGAATGCGGGCATGGGAAGAGGTGACCAGAGTGGATGAGAGGAGGGTATAATTTGCAGAGCGGAGGTTGCGCCTGGGACACTATCGCTGGATCAGCTCTGGGATATATGGAGGGGCTGTGTTGGATAGTGCTTTATAGGATAAGGTAAGCAATTTGAACTGGATCCTTTGCGTGATGGGCAACCAGTGGAGGGACTGACAGAGAGGGGAGGCATTAGAGAAGCGAGAAGAGAAATTAATGAGCCGGGCAGCAGAGTTGAGAATGGATTGAAGCGGTGCCAAGCAGTTGTTTGGTAAACCACACAGGAGTGTGTTGCAGTAGTCTAGCCGGGATATGATTAGGGCATGGATTAGGATTTTTGCAGCTTCTTTCGTGAGGAAGGGTTGAATGCGTGAGATGTTTTTGAGTTGGAGCCGACAGGAGTTGGCAAGCAAATTGACATGAGGTTTGAAGGAAAGATCGGAATCTAGCATTATTCCCAGGCAGCGGACATGAGGTGATGGGGATATCGGTGTGTTGTTAATATTAATAGTAAGGCTAGGGAGGGGAACAGATCGTGAGGGTGGGAAAAGGACAAGTTCAGTCTTGTCCATGTTTAGTTTGAGGAAGCGGGAGGACATGAAGGCAGAGATGGCACTAAGGCAGTCGGGGACCTGGGATGTCAGTGTAGGGAGATCCGGGGCAGAGAGGTAAATTTGAATATCGTCCGCATATAGGTGATGCTGGAACCCAAATGAACTAATGAGTTGTCCAAGGCCATGGGTGTAAATGGAGAAAAGAAGAGGGCCGAGTATCGAGCCTTGCGGGACCCCCACAGGGAGGGGGCGAGGAGTGGAGCTAGTTTCAGAGTGAAAAGCACTAAAGGTCCTACCAGAGAGATAGGAGGATAGCCAGAAAGTCTATTAATACTAGAGATGTCTGAACTTCACAAAATCCGGTCCGTTCGAGGATCCGCGAATTTTCGAAAAAACTCGAAAATTCGAAAATCCGCGAGCGGACCCATAAAAATAAAAATAAATCCTCGAAAATACAAAAAAAAACCTCGGAATTTAAAAATTTTTCGAAAATATGTATGTTCGAAAATACAAGAAATCCTCGGGATTTCGAAAATTTTCGAAAATACGTATTTTCACGCATTTTCGAAAATACGTATTTTCACGCATATTCGAAAATACGTATTTTCACGCATTTTCGAAAATACGAGAAATCCTCGTAATTTCGAAAATTTTCGAAAATATGAGAAATCCGCGGTTCGTAAGTTCGGAAGGCGGAAAATCCGGAAAAATCTGCCGTTCGCGAACGGGATAAATCCGCGGCGGATCCGGGATTCGGATCCGCAAACCGGCCATCCATAATTAATACATACACTGTAGTTCTGGTTGGTATGGGGACACAATATAATATTTAGAATTACTGGTATTAATACATATACTGTTGATACTATATAATATTGAGAATTACTGGTATTAATACATATACTGCAGTTTTGGTTGGTACGGGGATACTATATAATATTGAGAATTACTGTTATTTATACATATACTGTAGTTCTGGTCGGTACAGGGATACTATATAATATTGAGAGTTACTGGTATTATTACATATACTGTAGTTCTGGTTGGTACAGGGATACTATGTGATATTAAGAATTACTGGTATTAATACATATACTGTAGTTCTGGTCGGTACAGGGATACTATATAATATTGAGAATTACTGGTATTATTACATATACTGTAGTTCTGGTTGGTACAGGGATACTATGTGATATTAAGAATTACTGGTATTAATACATATACTGTAGTTATGGTCGGTGCAGGGATACTATATAATATTGAGAAGTACTGGTATTAATACATATACTGTAGTTCTGGTTGGTACAGGGATACTATATAATATTGAGAATTACTGATATTAATACATATACTATAGTTCTGGTTGGTACAGGGATACTATATAATATTGAGAAATACTGGTATTAATACATATACTGTAGTTCTGGTTGGTACAGGGACACTATATAATATTGAGAATTACTGGTATTAATACATATACTGTAGTTCTGGTTGATCCAGAGATACTTTCCTATTGCCGTTTAGAGTTTTTTGCCTTTCCTCTGGCTCAACCGGTAGGGTTAAAAATGAGGGTCTATAGAAGTAGAGAAAGTGGATACCTCCGGGACAGAGACTCCTGTAGACCGTGTTAGCTATAAAACGTCCTCTGAGGAAGCGGAAGTTCCACGAAACGCGTCAGGCCACGCCCCCCCCTTTCCGTGGTGTTCCTCTCGGTGTGATATTGTCTGTGTTTTTTAACGTTTTTCAATAAATTTGGACGTTTTATAGCTAACACGGTCTACAGGAGTCTCTGTCCCGGAGGTATCCACTTTCTCTACTTCTATAGAGACTTTGCATTCAGAGGAGGTCGGGCCGACCCGAGAGTTTGTTTTTGGATTACCACGAGGAGGGGATTCGTCTGCGGTGTAGCTCCCCACAGTGAGTAAACGTATTATTGATGTGTCTTAAAAATGAGGGTGAAAAGGTTGGACTTGATGGACATATGTCTTTATTCAACCTAAATAACTATGTCACTATGTCACTATATTTGCCATCAGATTGACAATTAGAACCATACAATACAGATATGAGAAGCACATCCTGCTTTAGTAGTATAATCTCATATTCCTGACATCATACAATGTTGATATTAAACTAGCAAGATGTCCCTCAGATTGAAAAGATTGGTTGTCAACGTTTTCATGAGATGACCTCTGTAAACAACATAAAATAGGTAAGGCAAACATAAAGTTCATAAGGTAGAGAACCTGCCCAGCTAAAATGAACACAGCATTCTGTTTTTCTCCTTGAAGGCCTGGGTTCCACTAACCCTCACTATATATGGTATATTTATATGCAGGTATATTTATGTGAAGATTTTTCACCTTATGGGATTTTTCCAAACCGCTGAACAGTTTTTGGTAATTATTGAATTTTTTTATTCAAAAATTCCACAATTCTCCAAACGAAACGGATTTCAGCGAGTTAGAACATCTCTATTAAGAAATACAATTCTAAAAGAATTAAACATAAAGAGAATTTCTAACTTCCCTTAAATCATTGCGCTATAGTATAGTATAAACCGGAAGTAGTCGGGTACTGTCAGGTGACTCTATGTTGGATTGTGCTCCCGGGTACCTTTTCTCGATTAGTTCCCAGCTCCTGTTACACAGCTCCCTTACCCACCCATTCTATAATTAATGAGTGAACCTATCCTTTAAATCAACACTATGCAGATGCATTTATTAATTTATTTCTGGCCTTGCCAATGGGCTATCATTTTTATCAACGGACCATTATACACTATCCATTCTCTTATACAAGATTACTCTACTACACTTAACTGCTATTGTACTACTGTATACTCAGCCTAGATTATTAAAAGATATACATTTTAAATATTGTAAAAATACTAACTTTATATATTTATTGTATCATCATATAGTATTATTAAGATGACTTTTTGCATAATCTGAATGCCATTACAAGTGTCCCATAGATTTTAAAAACAAGGTTCCTTGAATTATCCGTGCCTACAGTACTGTTTGTTTAAATGTTTCCCTAACTTCCACCCCAAGAAGGCGATCATCTACGTCAAATATACACAAAGACCATACTCACTGTACTTCCTCTGAGAACAAGATATATAGCTGGGTTATGGCTAAATTCCTTGAGTAACATCTTAATATTGGTAAATTGGTATAATATATGAGTATATAAACCTTCACTGATGAACTATTTGCCCTCCTAAAATTTATTTTGCGGGTTCTTGCAAAGAGATACCATTTATATATTGTAATAGTAGACCTACTGTGTCTGATTTATTCCCTCTGGTCTCTGGCATAAGGTTTATCCTGAAACAAGTTAAACGACAAAATAGGCAATGGTTAAAGAGTTATAAATCTAAAAATATGTGTTTTTTCTTTTCGTTTAATTTGCCAATAACAGTTTTTTACATTTCATTAGTCTTTACCCTCCCGGTACCAAGATGTATTAGGGAAACTTGGCTCTGCAATAAAAAGACTATTAAGCATTCTGTAACCCACAAAAAAATAACATTTTTTTTTGTTTTCAGTCTACAGACTTGTTTTTGGGGGGCCCTATATCTGCCAAATACCATTTTAGTGTTTATACAGTCCCCAAGGCATATTTAACAGAATTTTCAAAATATGTATAAAAGAGATTAGTCAATGAAATTAGTGTTTCAATAAACTGCTTTCTTTTATAGCATGTGGCTCACTTGGTTAGATTACTTTTTAAATGTTTATCTGTGTAAAATACTTAAAACATACATTTGGTTGGGTATAATAAGTAATAAAATGGCTGACTAAAGACACACATCAATTATGTTTAACCTTTTTACCCCACCCACATTGTCAAAGAGAAGATCCTGAAGAAGACAAAAAAACATCTAAAGCCACATTTAATTTGCTTTTGGGTGAGAAAAGTATTCCTGAATCTATCTGGCACACAGCCTAATCCCTGGATCAACTTAGAACTTCAATTTGCAACATTACATTTTCTATGGTTCTAAAAAGGCATTCACCCCTACTCAATCCATCCAATCAACCCCTATGTCTTGTGAGAGATTGCTCAATTCCCTCAGACATGATCTATTGGTGAATAGGATGCCAAACAGGATGGTCCAGAGTTAATGTGTATTAAAGGAAAGCTCCACTGTAAAATTTAACTTTTAAAATGAAATGTTAATATTTTATGGGGATCGTAAATCTACGATTTTTGTTAAACCGATCGGAAATTAACGATTAACGGTTTTATGTTCCTTTTAGCAATAGTTATTTTGCTAAAAACGATTCCACTCCTTTATAAATACGGCCCATACCTTCTTACTACATTTGCTGCATATTGGAGAATTTTCCCACAGTACACTGCATTGTTAGTTAAAGATTTTTATGTTTTCATACTACATTGCATTGTGGGTACACTAGGAGTTTTCTATTTTTGGCTAATGGCAATTTTGTGATAATTTAACTGTGGAGAAAATTTTGCACCTCTTATACTGTAGCATCAGCCACATAATATTTAGGTGCTATATGAAAGTTTCCGTCTGGTGTTCTAAATCTAAAACATTAATAGTTACACATCTACATGTACTGGGCTTAAAAGTGATCGAGTTAGCAAACGGCAATTACCCTCAAATGTAGCGTTCGCTATCCCTCAAATTCACCCATAACTTTCAGATGCGGCGTTTGGTAACCCTCGATTTTGGCAGTAACCCAATGTATCATTCGGTAACCCTTGAATTCAGCCATAACCCTCAAATTAGCCCAAACCCTCCAATACTGCATTCCATGTTTGATATAGAATATTCCATGTTTGATATAGAATATTCCATGTTTCATGCTAGACATTAAAAACAATTCGCTGTTTGTCTTTTTAAAAACATCAATTTGGGCTTTAACGTCTACTAGCGATGGCCACATTACTAAACACACACCACAGATAGACTGTACCATGACCTTGATGAATGAGAACCTTCGAAACCACCAGTCCCTCGTAGTGTTACAATTTGCGGAGGTAGTTTTAAGACCGCAATGTATTCTAATGGTGATTGATATTCTAGACAGCGACCAAGACACAGGGATGAACAAACAAAAAAAAGCGGAAAAAAAGAAAGGAAACCATAATACTTACCGAAAGGTGGGGAAACCGAGTCCTACATCTAACAGTATAAGCGCAAATATTGTAATATTATAGAGAGGATAGGGCGCCCGTAGACTGAGCGCATTGTGGTAAAGTATTACTACTACGGTGGGCATGTAATTCTACTCCGAACATACCGTTAAGTAACGAGAAACGTTTGGTTTGCAAAATGGATGAACTCCGGGGCCTTTCGTACATTGAACCAGTAAGTACCGATACAGTCTCGGTAAATAGTGCTAAATGTGCTATACTTGTCTGGGATTGAGCGTTACAATGACTGGCGATAATGTGGGGGGGGAATGTTGTAAATGACACCACGACCTTTCACATAAGAGTACACAAAACGCACACTATGTACTCAGCCTGTTGTGGCAAGTTTCCACGTACAAAAGAAATATCTCCAATGACCTGACATAAAAATGGTATCTAGCCAGGCAGAGAACATTAAATGCAGGAGGAGAAGTTTAGACAATGTAATAAAGGCTGGCACTGAATTTAGAACAAGTATTGCATATATACAAATCATATTTTATGTCTCTCTAGGAAAATTATAAACAAAAGTGGAACCACCATTTTAGGTTGAGACTTTTGGATAGATTGTAGTAAAATTAAAACATTTTGAATTCAATGAAACATTACTTCATGTTTTTGCCAGTAAAACGATAGTAAAAACAAATAATAGCGCCACTTCCTGAAAGCCGCATCTCTCTCTCCCCCCCTGCCTGCTACATTCGATCACCAACGCTATTGCAACCCTGGTACATAGGACTTTGGTCTAAAATATCTTTTTGTGGTGTTAAACAAGTCGTCAAAATTTTCACACTCTGGTGTACAACGCATGCGTTGCATGGTATTGTTTCAGCAAACAACAAACCGAATTACAGTTTTTTTAATTCATGCTAGCCCCGTGACAACATTAAAAATGGGGTAATCACCTTAATTTTGATGGCTGCTTATGGAAATTTGCTTCCTAATGTGAACCTTATTTCAATCCTCCACTGCACACGTTGGAGTCCTTTTACCTGCATAAATGAACCCACAATATAGCTGGACTAAATCACAAATGACTGGCACCCTAGTTTTAAACTTGCTTACACATCATAGAAATAAATGTGTGTTAATTAACTGTTTCCAAAGGGTAACAGCTGACCTCTAAAAGATATAACATGCGATATTATCTTAAAATAACACTTTTTAGATCCCTTTGTCCCGACTGACCGTTCAGCACTCCGATGATCAGGATGCCCAAGG
Organism: Hymenochirus boettgeri; assembly: GCA_019447015.1. NCBI lineage: Eukaryota > Metazoa > Chordata > Amphibia > Anura > Pipidae > Hymenochirus > Hymenochirus boettgeri. The sequence goes on along the minus strand of CM033473.1, from coordinate 33,058,161 downwards.
ACTGTTTGGGCATAGTAAAAGTAGTCGTGGCCACAGTTGGCCATAGCCGAGAGTGCAGTCCATATATACGTGTTTTTTTTGGACTCGCGTCTGATTGTGTTTCCCATGATTGGTCGAACAACCAATACACTGATTTCTGGCCTGATCAACCGATACACACCGCTAATCAGCAATCATGAAACCTTGCATGGTGTGCACACAGCACAACACTCCCCTACAGCAAGAGGTATGCAGAGACTGAGCACAATCTCCTCTGCTCTGTGACCAACAGGGAAAGAAGTAGCAGGCTTTCATGAAAAATTACTTTCATATCTTAAAACTTTTGGCCATAGCTGCCTTTAAACCTGTAAGAAGTTTTTTTTTTTTAAACTAACCTTACCTTCGGTGTTATAAAGCGGTTTTTATATATAAATCAGGCAGTCAGAGTAAGAGCTGGCAGTAAAGCCGTCGAGACCTCTTATACAATTATAGGTTTTAAGGGAAGAAGAGTTAATTTGGGGTTTTAGTGGTCCCTTAAACCTTAGTAAGTTTATAACTGTATAAATAAATGCAATAATTCGAAAAGTGAACAAGGCAAAATGTTTCAACATTTTGATAAAACCCACTGATTTTACATGCCAAAACCTCTTGAAGGAATTATACTACAACTGCAAAGACCTAAGCTTTTTAATTGTGTGCAAAAATAAGTTGTTCCCCTCAGAATCCCACCCATGAAAGGGTTTCCTACACACCACTCAGGGCGCTCTTTAGACTGTAGGGTTGGGCAGCAAGGCTTATACTGTTTCATGGGTTAGCATCAACCACAGAATGTCGCCCAATTGAGCAGAATCTCAGTAAAAGATCAAATTCGTTTTTTCAAGAATTTCCCTTAGCACAATCGAACGTTTTTTTCTTTTCCCAAATCATCCAAGAGAGCAGAAAAAAAGCTCACCAGAGATATTTGACATGTACAGATTATTTATTAACGTTATAAATGATGCATTAAAATATGGGAGGTAACACCCACCAATCGTTTTAGATCTGATATTACATCATTAACGTCCGAATGTCACAAGTGTATTGCAGTTTAAATTGTAAAACATTTCTCCTTAACATTTTCACTAAAAAATTCAACTACTCAACAAATACTATTGGTGCGACAGAAATTTTAGATTAAAATATAACCTGCCCTTTTCTGTAATCCCAACCACAGCTACGTAAGATAAAGACAAACGCCCCTACCCATGTAAAGGCACCCAAATTGTACTACTGTATACTCGGACCTTGAGTCTTCTATAAGAATTTATTCCACTGAACATAAAAAGGACTATACAAAAAACACCACAAGAAGTCGCGCTACCGATTTGAATTGGTTGCGCAACTTTAAAGGGCAACTAAAGCCACGAACACCCTGAATGTAATCGTACTCTACTCTACTTTGATACAGGCGCTGAAATGTCCTAATAACATTGGGTTGTGCTTCCTCTTCTCCGCATCTAGTATCAGACAGTTTGGCCACGACCATTATGTTCTGCACATGCTCAGTACCTTAGCTATCGCACAAACTTTGTTACAGTTGGTCACACCCATTAATAATCTCAGCATCCTTTTACCGGACAATAAAGAAGAAGCATGTGACTGAGGTCAGAGGGTGTGGTCTGACACTGCACATGCCTACACAGATGCTTCATCCTAGTTCTTAACAGGCTTTGATTCGTTAACAGAGTTTTACTAAAGTGGCATTGTATAGTTTATTTGGGTTTTTAGAGGGATGGTTTTTTTCAGATTCTGAGTATAAAAAATGAAAGTTCTCCTTTAACTCCGGGACCTGTGCTTTGGCTCCCATTTATTTTTTTTCTGGAACAAATGGATGCAACAAATCAAAAAGTGTTAAATTTAGCTACTATTTAGTAATATTCCTGGTAGACGATTTCTGCGATCACGCTGGCTAGATAACAAACGGCATTGTAACATTGTCTTTTAGTCTTGTGAGGCCGTCCATATCATCTGGAACATCTGAATTGACGACTACATGGGCTGTCAATTGTACTAGCAACACATGGAAGGCCAGTACAATAACCATACATAACATTTATATAGTTGCTCTGGGAAGAAAAGTGTAAAAAAATATGTTCCTTTAATCTTTGTTCAACTCAATCCGTAATGATTTCACCAATTAATAGTTTAATATTTTTACATCGGAAAAAGATGTTTGTTTGTGGTATTAGGACCTTTTGCTAATTTAACCAGAACTTGTGTATAAATACAGACACAGGATGGTCCTTAAAACCGCATGGGAATTAGCTAAATCCTGCTTCAATGGATTGTTATAAAGAATTTACCCGTACATTTGTTAAAGTATTTATAGAGGCACGAAACAGACCAAAAATGTTGACTTAAAGCATTTTAAAAAATGTCTTTTTCAAAAAGAAAATATAAAACACCCAGCAATCCCCTTTTTATAACCAATCAGATACTTCTAAACCTGGTTTCATTACGAGCAGATTTTTTGCGGCCCGACCAACGCCAATCTTTCCATATTGATTTTTTGACGTTGGCGTAATGATTTCGCCGCCTTAGGAGGCTGAATAGATAAGCGATCGAACTGTTAGTAAATCCCTGTATTGGTCGCTGGCAGTGACTCAATCCCTGTTGACTATTTATGAGCGGTTTATACTACCGGATGAAAATTCCTGATTGGTGACTGCACACCTTATCCTTATAGTATTAGAGAAGAAGCGGATTCCCAGTTGGAGGACTTTGGAACTGACAGTTTAAAAATATCTGATTGGACCCTCCGGATTTTTTTAATTTTTTGGGTTGTGGACACCTTTCCTGGATTTTCAATAATAATATAAAACTATTTTCTAAATCAAATATTCGAAAAAGTATTAAAGGTTTCTATAAGTACCGAATATCGGACATATTGAATATACATTCCATTTTGAGAACGATGAAATATGGCGATTCCTAATACGGGAGAATAGCCGATTACGTGGGCTCTCTCGATTTCAAATAATTGGAAAATTAATCAAAAAATGTGACGCTGTAACTTGAAAATAGCTTGCATGTGAAGAAAGTTCCCTTCTTTGTTATATGACAGTATGGTGTTTCAAATCCCCCAGGGCCCGGGAGACATTTACTCTAATTTACTATTGTTACAGTATTTGGAACCTTAATTAATCAGAACTTTTGATTTTTTTAATCCTCATTGATTTCTATCAACCAGTTTTGGAACAGAAACAGTTCGCCATCTTTTCATTTTTATCTTTTCGTCCTCTTCATCAACCAAAATTCTGTAATCAAACCCCTCCCAAAATAACCCTGGGCCCCAAAGTGTCTTTACTCTTGCCAGAGATCTAATCCAATACCAACCTTTGTTCTTGGTAATCTAATACGGTAACGTTCTGCTCAGCAATATGCTGCTAGAGATGCACCTTATTCCTCACGCCTGGTTTTGCACAAATCACCTAGGTGTGACAATGACAAAATCACCACCGGGAAACTTTTTTGTTTACAAAACTGATGAAATTTCTTAAGTAAAAATTTAAATTCTGCACAAACCCAAACCAACGATTCTTTGTAAGCTCCTGAATCAACTAGATCCCTCCCAATCCAGAGCATTCTAGTATAAGCCCAGTGTATGATCAACTGTCTACAAACAAAGGCAAACATGACCAAGGGCAATAATATGATATCGGGATCTTGTTGTTTCTATGGACAACAGACTGTAAAAAGTGCATTTGAAACTTGATAGACAACGATTGTAAAACTTTGCTTCTTTCTGCCTTGTTGTGCTGTCATTGGCCATATGATGCACCGGTTTTATTTAAGTTATTCGGGCAAATACATTTACTATCTGTTTTTTCCAGGTCAACCATGTTGGTTTGAATATCCCATGACTTTGTAATGTGCAGTGGCTAATTTTAACGCTTGACACTTATTTATGGTTCAGTCCAAGATTTTAATAGCAAGCCCTGCAGGTGGGATAAAAAAAATAGAGTTTTAGAATTCTGACCAAATCTGTCCGATCCTAGCATGGCAACATTCGCCCAGCTGGTGACTACAATTTGTCACCTGATTCCTTAGTTAACGGTTCAAGAGTGACGTGCTTGTTCATTTGGTTTTCTGCATTCCGATGCACATATTATCTTGTTTGCGAATTATGTTTCAACAGAGACTCATATTTACATGGAGGCAACCTGCGACTGTACCAACAAACCCAACTCCTCTTAAACGCACCATTTTTATCACTGTTGGCTTATGAAGGCGCATAAGTGACTAATGTGGGCTCTGATATTAATATAGGGTTCCTCGTTGTGTGAAATTGTTTGAAAAGTGCATCATAACTGTCAATAATAACATAATATCAAATAAGTTGTTACTTGTGGAGTGAATGGTTTTTGGAACTATTACTAGTTCAGTAATGAATGAAATAAGTCTACTGGATACCTCTTTAAACTAAGGGTTATTGTATTATTAATTACTGTGGATATTTAATAGCATTCAACACTTCTGTAGCGCGTTAGAATTACCATGTTACTATTCACATCAGGTCCTGCCCCAAAGAGCTGACAATCTAAGCACAGAGGTATGCCTGAGGAAACGGGGAGGCGGGAGGGGAGGGGGAGAACATCCAAAACTCCTATGCATATGTGTCCAAGGAAGATTTTGAAAGTCAGGACTTCAGTGCTGCAAGGTATCCGACTAACATGGTCCCCAGGTGCGCCCAAGTTTTTGGTAGTTGTTGGTTTAAATGAAAATCGCTGTCCAGACCTATCGCAAGAGACTGATGTAATTCAGTGGATGAAACATGTGCATCATGATAGTCATTGTGTAGATACCCCAAAAATAGGGTTAAAAAATATTTGGTCTGCTGGAGGAGTACCCAGACAGCAACTTGGGAAGAAGAGAACAAGATGGAACCCACAATTACATCAACTTAAATGGATATTTTATAAGATAAAACTATTCACCAGCATTACCCAGGGGTAAAAAGTAAGTATATTGGTACAATTAGACGTTTTCTCTAAAAAGGTTATGGTATTTTGGTCCACTGGTAGTGTGTAGGGTTTTGTTTGGTGTTATGGGTTATGTGCTTTTGCACCTCATAATAATAAATTGTAATTATTGTAATAAGGACTGTTACCCTTTATCATGGCATCAAGCGCAGGTACGAAAGCCAATATGGTCAAGGCGCCAATGATGTAAAGAAAAATGGGGGTTTTTCATAGCTAATGAAGACCAAATAAGTAACACGCACGAAGGATATTAGCTGGCAGGCTGATGCCACATCAGTCTGAGTGTGGGCCTGTTTAAATGTTAAATATATTAAGGCCTAACATTGTTTGTTACATTTGTGAACCGAGTTGACCTTCTAAATTGACATGCTTTGAAGTGATTGGCAAAGGCAAAGAGTTTTTCTTGCACATCATAATTGGTTTAGATCTTGTCCAATATCGAGAGATTGCACATTATTCCTTTTAATCCCTGACCATATATATTGTTAGCCCTCTCATACATTTCTGAGTTAGCGACACATAACATACGCGACAAAATGCACATCAGCAGATAGCAAACTGACCCCTTCTCTCGTTATTAACTTTCTAGCTTCAAAACACCCTGTGAATATGCTACAAAAAGTCAGCTAAATAACGGCTTGGAAATGAGGAAATTCTTTTTTGCGAGTTTATCGTTGACCTGTGTTTCTGTTTTTAGATTTCTCTGATACGGCGCAAAGCCCAACATCACGTAGGGCGATACTTAATAAAAATGTAATTGAATACAGAAAAAATTATTTATTAAAAAACTACAATGTACTTGCTATATACAGAAATAAACCGTAATCAAAAAGCTTTTTAGTGTTTTGGGGAATTGTATTGCTAGTATATATGAGTCATTTGTGTATTTTGGGTTTTTTGTAAACGGTGGGGGATTTCTTGTTTTTTTATGCCTTGTTAAAGTTGGAAGTTAATATAAAATACATACAGGCTCGTTTTCCAGAGCCATGTCACTCTGGTAAATGCTCACCTTCCGCATTCAATATCTCGTTTGCGTAATGTGGATAAAGTCCCGGTAAGGGATGTACCACTGCGGATTTAACGCCAACTATTTGCTGCATTAAATTCCTGCGCTTAAAACTAGTTTAAAACACAATATGAATAATGACCATTGTTGTAACCCGCGCATTCCGACTTATATGAGTTAGTCCCGTACCGATAGCAAACGGTTAGCGTGACTAACGCCATATATTGCCCAGCGGTCTGGTAAAATGAACCTGAACAGTATTTTCTTACTTATTCCACTAACCTAATCTCTTCGCTCTGGAGGACCGCTATATTGTCTGTTATGGGTCATGCCTTGATTGAATTGTAAATGTAATTTGCACCAACCCAACAGCCAAAAGATAAAATGTTGGAACATTCCATCGAGGTAGACGATGGGATCAGGAACGGAAACACCTCGTTTTTTGGACTTTTGCGAAACTGCTAAAGTAACGTTTCCGACTCGATTTTGTTTAGAGGCTATTTTTCATCGGATTTCGTAACGTTTAGGACTAATTTTCGAGGATTAATCAAAGAGATACCCACCAAACATGGGCTCCAGAATGTCCTAAAGTATGATATTTCGGACATTTTTGTATCTCGGATTTTTCAATATATAACTCCAAAAAAAATGAATTGAAACTTAACAGTTTACGCCATCTCTATTCTACAGGTAAGGAACAATCTGGAGAGAAGGACTATTTGGCAGACTCTGAAAGACAACAGAGGGCAAAGCAATACGGTGCAAGTCACGTAACGTTCTGCATCACGGAGAAAAGGGTTATCCCTTTCATAAAGATACTTACTGTTCATCTTCAGGAAATCCCGTATACACATGTGAGAGATTTTCCCTTCCTTATGGGGATATCCTATTGGATCTGCTTGTAACCATCACTGATTATAAGATGTAGATGGAAATCTGGAGGTGGAATAAGTTGGATGGAAATAACACACACAGGCGTTAATTTCAGTCTTCAATAATGGCGTTCTCCTAGGGAAAAATTGTCAAAGAATTGTTTTGTAAAACAAAGGTTACTATGAATCTCCACCAGGGATATGGAGCTGTCTAGATCAGCAACCAAGTTGAATTACCTGGATGGGGCTCTGCAATGTTGGAGAGGTGACACCAGCATTAGATAGATACTTGGTTCTTGTAAATCAAAGCACACATAGTGGAAAATGAAGACAGAAATCCCGTAACAACAATCATATAAAATACCATCCAATCTATTTAACATTTCCTAAGAATCATTTCCTGTTACCCACAGCACGCAGAAACATCTCTATCTTTTTTCTATTTATATATAGTATCGTTTTCCACCATGGAAATGATTTCCCACCTTGACTTGACAAGCCCCAGAAAAAAGTGTTGGTGATCGTACTGGAAAGGGGGAATGTCAATAGGAAAATAAAATGATGTGGGGTAAATAAACCATTTCAGCATGCAATGGTATGGGGGGGCAAAATTATATTTTTACATATGAAGAAAAAGAGGCTTTTTTCCCGGCAGAGCTTGGTAAATTCCGTCAAAAAAGGAATTCGGCTCCAGTACCGCAGCCTTATAAATAGACTCCCAGATAACTAAACGTCTCAAGAGTAGAATTATGAAATGGCCGAGAGGATTTCATTTGCTGTAGTGAATTACTCTCTTGGGGTTGTGTAGAAAGCATTCAGGCACATACCATTATATCCCAAAAGGCAAAGTGTGAGTACTGGATATAACTTAATTTCCATGCGTCTCTGCCGATCCTAATGTCCTTAAAAAACCTGTTACGTGAATGTTTAAAGAGTCATTATCAGTCACATCTATTCTTTGGGAAGACATCTAACCGTGAATCTGCGGGAATAAAAATAGGGATTTATAAGTGGTACAAGCTATGCAATACACATAATTTACCCAGCAAAAATGACATACACTGAAAAATTGCTTCAGGAACATCTGACCTAAGTGTAGTTTACTAAAATATATTTGAATTAGCCTTAAAATGCTCAGAATCAAAGAGACCAACATAATCAACCCTATGCTAATGAAAATTGGAAAGCTTTTGATAAGAATAACAAGAGGACACGTTCAAAATGTGTTTACACTAAGTGGGGAGCCTGTATTTTAGAGTATGTGCATGGGGTATTTAAAGGGGCATGTCCACTCCCAAAACTTAAAATTTAACCCACTACTGGCCCCACTGTGTAGTGTTAAAAAATCCCACCTTCTCTCTGCTCCTTATGGTTCTCCTGCGGGGCTTTCAAAGTCCCAGAAAGTGAAGAGTTGGAGCCATTTCCTGGCATAATTGTTTCTGCCTCTAACTTTTTCGCTAGAGCTTTCTATGAGGCAACATGCTCTATCACTAAGAGGCAGCATTGAAAGAGGGAATTCTCCATCATGCAATTTACATGATTTGCATGAACACTGTGTCCATTCCAGTTATCAAAACTCTGCACCTAGCAGAAGATGGTTCAATTGGATATCTAAAGATAACTATTGTTTCAGTATAGACGTCCTTTTATACCTGTTACCTTAAGGAAATGTACAGAAAGTGCTGCAATAAACTTTGATTTTGTTTGCAGCTTTGAAAGGTCTTTTTACTTTTGTGCGTTCCTGCCACGGGAAATGGCGGCAACTAAAGAGTTTACTATGGTACAATACCATAATGTACAACAGAGTCACTCTTTAGTTGTCCCCCATTCTAGTGGATTATCCAGCCTTCACTTTCTGTATAATGAGGTATCCAAGTTGTTTTTCCTGGCTATGCAGCCTCTGGGGCAGTAGAGAAATAATTTCCCTGCTCAGCACAGGAATAAACTGTGATTTTACATTTGTTAGCATAGTTTTTATTTTATAATAAGCTTATATTGAAGTGGATATATATTTAGTTATCACATCATCTCATAATTGGGATGCTTATAGTAAATGTAAGTAAACAGGGCTGCTTCATTACAACCGGTTGTATTCACACTGCATTGATTCTGACAACCTTGCGCATGGTTTCAATATACAAACCCCTAACATTCCCTTCTGCCCTCTGCCTGTTTGGAGTGCTCGTTATGGAATGGTGAAGCAGTAGTGCAGCTACTATGCACTTGGGTACTCACAATTTGCAGGCTATTTGGCCAAAAGCGATAGCTGCTCATTTGTTTAAATAAATATTTTGGCTAAACTGAATATGGCCCAAAGTTAAATTAAATAGACAAGAAAGAACATTAGATTCCTTCCTTATTAGCAGCATAAGTCCGGTTTCAAAACAAACCCGGTTTCCAAGGTTTTCAGTATTTTGCGGATCCATTGGAGCTTGGGAATTTCAATGGGAGATTTGCGAACTTTATCAACTTTATGCAGTGTTTAAACAGAAGTCACTGTCAAAAATGAAAATTTGACTTCAAATAGAAGAAATATATTTTTGGTTCTATACAATTAGTATATCAATCGCCAAACATCATCTCAACCTCATTCCTACAACATCCCCGCTATGTCATAGGGCTTTGGTGTTTGTCCTGAGAGAGAGACTTCTGCTTGTAGTTTCATTTAATGGAATCTTAAAGGGAACACCAATTGATAAAAACTTTATCAAATTTATAATCAAGATTCTTGAAACGTTCCTAGTCATACGACTGGCTTTCTCAGTGACTTGTAGAAGAATCTGTTGGCAATTATGTACCCAGGATCAAACTTTAAGTCCAGTGATCTAACTGAATACAACAGATATACATGACCTGGATGAATGAATATTACAGATATAACATGACCTGAATGAATTAATTACAGATATACCATGACCTGATGAAATGGATATTACAGATATAACATGACCTGGATGGCTGAATATTCCAGATATACCATGACCTGGATGAATGAATATTACAGATTACAATGACCTGGATGGCTGAATATTACAGATATACCATGACCTGGATGAATGAATATTACAGATATTAACATGACCTGTGAGTGAATATACAGATATACCATGACCTGGATGAATGAATATTACAGATATACAATGACCTGGATGAATGAATATTACAGATTTACCATGACCTGGATGAATGAATATTACAGATATAACAGACCTGGATGAATGAATATTACAGATATACCATGACCTGGATGAATGAATATTCAGATATACCATGACCTGGATGAATGAATTACAGATATACCATGACCTGATGAATGAATATTACAGATATAATACCTGGATGAATGAATATTACAGATATACAATGACCTGGATGATGGATATTATATAATTAATATATATATAATATATATATATATATATATACCATGACCTGGATGATGAATATTACAGATAATGACCTGGATGATGAATATTACAGATATACAATGACCTGGATGAATGAATATTACATATATACAATGACCTGGATGGATGAATATTACAGATTACCATGTCCTGGATGAATGAATATTACAGATTACCATGACCTGGAGGTGAATATTACAGATATACAATGACCTGGCTGAATGAATATTACAGATATACCATGATCTGGATGAATGAATATTACAGACTATACCATGACCTGGATGAATGAATATTACAGATATACCATGACCTGATGAATCATGTATGGATATTACAGATATACATGACCGGGTGGATGAATATTACAGATATACAATGACCTGGATGAATAATATTAACGATAGATGAATGAATTACAGAAATGACCTGGATGAATGAATATTACAGATATACCATGACCTGGATAATAATATTACAGATATACATTACCTGGATGAATGAAATAGTACAGTAAGACCTGGATGAATGATATTACAGATAATGACCTGGATGAATGAATATTACAGATAATGACCTGGTTGAATGAATATTCAGATAAGACCTGGATGAATGAATATTACAGATATACCATGACCTGGATGGATGAATATTACAGATAATGACCTGATGAATGATATTACAGATAAAGAACCTGGATAAATAATATTACAGATATCCAATGACCTGGATGGATGAATATTACAGATAATGACCTGGATGAATGAATATTACAGATATACCATGACCTGGATGGATTGAATATACAGATATACCATGACCTGGATGAATGAATATACAGATATACCATGACCAGGATGAATGAATATTACAGATATACCATGACCTGGATGAATAAATATTACAGATATACCATGACCTGGATGGATGAATATTACAGATAATGACCTGGGTGAATGAGAACCTTCACAAGCATATACAAAGAGAAAGTTTAGGAATATTTTCCATTAGTACAGTATGTTTTGATTAGCATTGAATCCAACTTGGATCTCCGGTTCTGAAGTACTGTTAGAACCATTTAGAATGTTCAGATCTCGGAACTTTAACTATTTTTGCTAATTAATGTAAATAAAATTGGAAGTTTTTGGAATACAGAACTACTTTAGAGGGAATGGAAAAACGGAAAACGGAATGGACTCCTGGGCTCTGACTTTCCTTGTTTCTGATAAAATGTATTATTTATTATTGATCAGTAAATAAAGCCCAAGACATTTTTCTGGTTAACATAAATCACTACGCTAAAGTGCAATCCCTGTCCACAAAGACATTTTACTTAAAGATACAAATACACACAGAGCTTGGACCCGTGTATTCATTCTGGTCCAAACAGAGAAGGGACATAACTTGGGAGACTTTCATGCTCAGAGTTCAGTGTCTTTATTTATTATTTTATAGGAAACTTTGCGATACATTTGTTCAATTTGAAGCCCAGTGTAGTGAGAAAACTGTTTCATTCCGATATCGGTTCCCAAGAACCTGAAGTTCTTAATATCCATATGGAACCCAACTGAATCGGTTTTAGAATGTTCCATTTCTGAACATAAGTTTTTTAATCTAATTTTCATTTCGATTTTTTCATTACATTTTTTTTTTAAAAATCGAAACCAGGTTAATTTTAAACCGGGACTCATCTGTAAAATCTAGTGGTTTTTAGCTAGAAAGGTAACAGATGCTTAAGGGTTGATAAAATAAGAGCAGCAAAAACATTTTACTAGTTATTGCCGTTAAATAACATTGGATTGGTGCATGTTTTGCACCTCTTATTGTCTTTGCACCCTGATCAGACTGTATAGGTAAAGCAGACCCTTAATGTACTTACCCGACTTGTTCCCTTGGCTCCCTCACTGACTGGCAGCTGCATCAGTGATCAGCTGAACCTCATCCAATCACAGACGCAGCTGCTAGATCAGCCCCTTTTGCTGTTCCATGCACGGAAGTAGCAGAAGAGGCTGTGACCGAAGGAACAAGTCGGGTATCTTTTCAGCTTCCAGCTTCCAATATCCAATGTCTGTTCAGTATTCAACTCCTGTACCTCATTCCAGTATCTGATTTCTGTTCCAGTATTCAGCTCCAGTATCTCCTTCCTGTGTCTGATTTCTGTTTCAGTATTCAGCTCAAGTATCTCATTCCTGTATCCAATTTCTGATCCAGTATTTAGCTCCAGTAACTCATTCCTGTATCCGATTCTGTTCCAGTATTCAGCTCCAGTATCTCATTCCATTATCCAATATCTCTTCCAGTATTCAGCTCCAGTATCTCATTCCTGTATCTGTTTTCTGTTCCAGTATTCAGCTCCAGTATTTCATTTCATTATCCAATGTATGTTCCAGTATCTCATTCCATTATCCAATATCTTCCAGTTTCATCTCCATATCTCATTCCTGTATCCAATTTCTGTTCCATTATTCAGCTTCAGTATCATCTTCCTGTATCCGATTTCTGTTCCAGTATTGAGCTCCAGTATCTCGTTCCTGTATCCGATTTCTGTTTCAGTATTTAGCTCCAGTATCTCATTCCAGTATCCGATATCTGTTCCAGTATCTCATTCCAGTATCTGATTTCTGTTTCCAGTATTCAGCTCCAGTATCTCATTCCATTATCCAATACTCTTCCAGTATCATCTCCAGTATCTCATTCCGTATCCGATTCTGTTCCAGTTTCAACTCCAATATCTCATTCTTGTATCTATTTCTGTTCCATAATTCAGCTTCAGTATCTCATTCCTGTATCCGATTTCTGTTCCAGTATTCAGCTTCAGTATCTCCTTCCTGTATCCAATTTCTGTTTCAGTGTTCAGCTCCAGTATCTCATTCCAGTATCCGATATCTGTGACCAGTATTCAGCTCCAGTATCTCATTCCAGTATCTGATTTCTGTTCCAGTATTCAGCTCCAGTATCTCATTCCTGTCTCCAATTTCTATTCCAGTATTCAAATTCAGTATCTCGTTCCTGTATCTGATTTCTGTTCCAGTATTCAGCTCCAGTATCTCATTCCAGTGTCCGATTTCTGTTCCATTATTCAGCTCCAGTATCTCATTCCAGTATCCAATTTCTGTTCCAGTATTCAGCTCCAGTATCTCATTCCTGTCTCCGATTTCTATTCCAGTATTCAATTTCAGTATCTCATTCCTGTATCTGATTTCGTCCAGTATTCAGCTCCATATCTCATTCCAGTTATCCGATTTCTGTTCCATTATTCAGCTCCAGTATCTCATTCCAGTATCCAATTTCTGTTCCAGTATTCAGCTCCAGTATCTCATTCCTGTATCGATTCTGTTCCAGTATTCAGCTCCAGTATCTCATTCCTGTATCTGATTTCGGTTCCAGTATTCAGCTCCAGTATCTCATTCCTGTATCCGATTTCTGTTCCAGTATTCACGATCTCAAATCTCATTCTAATATTTAGCCTTCAGTGTCCGGATCCTATTCCAGTATCCAGCTGTTAAATAAATTAATATTTAATAATCTCATATACACATATTTTTTAAACCAGCCTCCAGTGTCCATTATCCCTTTCCAGTATCCAATTTTAATCCCAGTATTCAGCTTCAGTATCTCATTCCTGTCTTGATTTCTATTCTAGTATTCAAATCAGTATCTCATTCCTGTATCTGATTTCTGTTCCAGTATTCAGCTCCAGTATCTCATTCCAGTATACGATTTCTGTTCATTATTCAGCTCCAGTATCTCATTCCAGTATCCGATTTCTGTTCCAGTATTCAGCTCCAGTATCTCATTCCTGTATCTGATTTCTGTTTCAGTATTTAGCTCCAGTATCTCATTCCAGTTATCCGATATCTGTTCCAGTATCTCTTCCAGTATCTGATTTCTGTTCCAGTATTCAGCTCCAGTATCTCATTCCATTATCCATATCTCTTCCAGTATTCATCTCCAGTATCCATTCCTGTATCCGATTTCTGTTCCAGTATTCAACTCCAGTATCTCATTCTTGTATCTAATTTCTGTTCCATAATTCAGCTTCAGTATCTCATTCCTGTATCCGATTTCTGTTCCAGTATTCAGCTCAGTATCTCCTCCTGTATCCGATTTCTGTTTCAGTGTTCAGCTCCAGTATCTCATTCCAGTATCCGATATCTGTTCCAGTATTCAGCTCCAGTATCTCTCCGATCTGATTTCTGTTCCAGTATTCAGCTCAGTATCTCATTCCTGTCTCCAATTTCTATTCCAGTATTCAAATTCAGTATCTCATTCCTGTATCTGATTTCTGTTCCAGTATTCAGCTCCAGTATCTCATTCCAGTCCAGTGTCCGATTTTCTGTTCCATTATTCAGCTCCAGTATCTCATCCAGTATCCAATTTCTGTTCCAGTATTCAGCTCAGTATCTCATTCCGTCTCCGATTTCTATTCCAGTATTCAATTTCAGTATCTCATTCCTGTATCTGATTTCTGTTCCAGTATTCAGCTCCAGTATCTCATTCCAGTATCCGATTTCTGTCCCAGTATTCAGCTCCAGTATCTCATTCCTGTATCCGATTTCTGTTCCAGTATTCAGCTCCAGTATCTCATTCCTGTATCTGATTTCGGTTCCAGTATTCAGCTCCAGTATCTCATTCCTGTATCCGATTTCTGTTCCAGTATTCAGATCTCAAATCTCATTCTAATATTTAGCCTTCAGTGTCCAGGATCCTATTCCAGTATCCAGCTGTTAAATAAATTAATATTTAATAAATCTCATATACACATATTTTTAAACCAGCCTCCAGTGTCCATTATCCCTTTCCAGTATCCAATTTTGAATCCCAGTATTCAGCTTCAGTATCTCATTCCTGTCTCTGATTTCTATTCTAGTATTCAAATTCAGTATCTCATTCCTGTATCTGATTTCTGTTCCAGTATTCAGCTCCAGTATCTCATTCCAGTATACGATTTCTGTTCCATTATTCAGCTCCAGTATCTCATTCCAGTATCCGATTTCTGTTCCAGTATTCAGCTCCAGTATCTCATTCCTGTATCTGATTTCAGTTCCAGTATTCAGCTCCAGTATCTCATTCCTGTATCCAATTTCTGTTCCAGTATTCAGATCTCGAATCTCATTCTAATATTTAGCCTTCAGTGTCCAGGATCCTATTCCAGTATCCAGCTGTTAAATAAATTAGTATTTAATAAATCTCATACACATATTTTAAACCGCCTCCAGTGTCCATTTCCCTTTCCAGTATCCAATTTTGAATCCCAGTATTCAGCTCAGTATCTCATTCTGTCTCTGATTTCTATTCTAGTATTCAAATTCGTATCTCTCACTGTATCTGATTTCTGTTCCAGTATTCAGCTCCAGTATCTCATTCCATATACGATTTCTGTCCATTATTAGCTCCAGTATCTCATTCCAGTATCCGATTCTGTTCCAGTATTCAGCTCCAGTATCTCATTCCTGTATCCGATTTCTGTTCCAGTATTCAGCTCCAGTTCTCATTCCTGTATCTGATTTCGGTTCCAGTTATTCAGCTCCAGTATCTCTCCTGTATCCGATTTCTGTTCCAGTATTCAGATCTCAAATCTCATTCTAATATTTAGCCTTCAGTGTCCAGGATCCTATTCCAGTATCCAGCTGTTAAATAAATTAATATTTAATAATCTCATATACACATATTTTTAAACCAGCCTCCAGTGTCCATTATCCCTTTCCAGTATCCATTTTGAATCCCAGTATTCAGCTTCAGTATCTCATTCCTGTCTCTGATTTCTATTCTAGTATTCAAATTCAGATCTCATTCCTGTATCTGATTTCTGTTCCAGTATTCAGCTCCAGTATCTCATTCCAGTATACGATTTCTGTTCCATTATTCAGCTCCAGTATCTCATTCCAGTATCCGATTTCTGTTCCAGTATTCAGCTCCAGTATCTCATTCCTGTATCTGATTTCAGTTCCAGTATTCAGCTCCAGTATCTCATTCCTGTATCCGATTTCTGTTCCGTATTCAGATCTCGAATCTCATTCTAATATTTAACCTTCAGTGTCCAGAATCCTATTCCAGTATCCAGCTGTTAATAAATTAGTATTTAATAAATCTCATATACACATATTTTTAAACCAGCCTCCAGTGTCCATTATCCCTTTCCAGTATCCAATTTTGAATCTCAACATCTGTTCCGGCATCCAGCTCTAGCACCCCCTTTATCTAGCAGAATCCAGCCCCAGAAATCTGTTTCTGGCCTCTGTTCCCTAGTCCTTCTCTTGCTCCTTCCCTACTTTTTCTGTACAGATCTCCTGCTGATGAATGCTGCCTGTCCCTAGACCACAAACTTGCCGCTAGCCTCTGACCTCTTACAAGAATTGAACTTCTACCTCTCTTACTGATTTGGAACTTCTGAAGGCAGTGAGTACCCCAGTCCCTCTAGGGCCCTTATTCATTACACAGGTCTATCTGGAAGAGACTGCACAGGGGGGAGAAACATGGGCTGACTAATTCTTTCTAGAAGCGCTTATTGGCAGTGTAGGTATCAGGGTTTTGGCTGGTGCTGTAAATGTTAAAGAATTAATTTTGGGGGAGGTCATGACTTAAATCTACACAGATAAATCTTATAATGGTCCAACACTTGGAAAACGTCTTCTAAAACTTTTACCGTTATTACACTCATCTCTAAACAATCTGTTTGCTGATATAAGCGAATGACCTTGAAATATTTATTGACCTGAGATTATGATTTCTTACCCTACTAAAAACCAGAGGGAAGCCAGCAATTTATGAACTGTATCTTCTGAGCAATATATCTCAGATATTTGTTTTTCTTTTCAGTCTCCATATCTGCAAATAACATTATTTCATTTGGGGGCCCTTTAAAATAAACTTCAAGATGATGTCATCTCCTTGATTTGAGAAGATGCAGATTCCACAGCTTGGCCCTGAATCTTCGATGGAACATCTTGAGGGCTAATTACTGTCATGTTATGAGGGAAAAAATGCACAACGATCCAAATAAACAGAAACTGAATTCTTGATATATAATAATTCTATCACTGTTTAACATGTTACAGCTTTTCTATAGTGTCCAAGGGAGATATTGTCCAGCACTGAATTTGTTTGGTATTCCCATATTTTAGATAAGGATGAGGTTAATTCTTGAGGCACCCTACCTAAATCACTGCAGCACAAAGACAAGACCGTATTTTCTAAACCGTTACCTCTAGATTAAAACATTTTGATTCTCACCAGAAGTCTGTGTTTAGATTTCAGGTCAATCCTCATTGATATTGGCGAACGTGTAGCATATTAAAGAGCGTTTTAAGAATTAAAAATAACTTCTGTAAGGGATTGTATGTGGAGCTTTCTAGAGAGACAGACCCAGAGGGGGGATCTCGGAGAGATAAGGTCAGGTCCACAGTAGAGATGGATAAAATCAGAGAGTCTTGTTTCATAGTCTATGGGAGGCAAATTTAATATTTTATTTTGTATTGGAGCTGGGAAATGGTTTGGAGAACATGTACCAACCAGAGATCAGCAAACTGGGGAGTTTATTCTTGCTGGAGAAAACTTTTATTCAAACCCATTGAAGTCAATGGGAGTGAAATCTTCAAATTTCGACATCAATTTTCAAGACAGAATTTCCCCCCAAATTTTGGACACCACAGGTTTTTAAAATGTGGAATCCCAGAATAGGACATCTGCTCACTTTATCAGGATTTCCCCTCCGGGTGCGTCGTGAGGTAAGTGGCACATCATATCCAATCAATAAGGTCCACCGCACACCAGTCTGTCAGTGATGAATATTTATTTCAACGTTTCGGTGTTGATATAGCACCTTCCTCATGACACAACAATCATAATTGTCAGCATAATAAGCACCGAAACATTGATAATAAATTATTCATCACTGACAGCCCGGTGTGCGGTGGACCTATTTATTTAATTAAAATGTGGGTGGATTGATTGCCCCCTATGGGTAAATCTACATTGATAACCTAATTAATAACCTATGAGGTCAAGACGCATGACTTTTATTTTTTTGTTCTCTTTGCACTATAATATCTACTCCCTAAATATATTTACTGAATAGGTGTTTTTACTTTAGATAACGATAAAGGGATGTGCCCACGTGCCTACTTCTGTTTTTCTCTGAATATTTATATATTATATAACGTAAAATTTTTGGCATTTCAGTGAAATTCCACAAAGTTCCCCCACTTCAAAATTCAGATGTATATATGTATGTATAATTTTATTATAATGGCCACTTGGGTACGCAGTGCTGTACATTATAAAATACTAAGAGAGTTTACAAAGAAGGGGATAAGTGCAAGCAATTATGCAGATAAATAAAATGTAATACAATTTCATACATAAGAAAGCATATATATAAATTATGTATATAATGCAGCATGCCTTCACACATTAGAAATGAGATCCCTGCCCCGAAAGCTTACAATCAGATTCCCTGAATTTTCAAACATGCAAATCTTCAGTTAAAATTGAGCTTATTACTGGTACCAATCATATGTCTGGGGACAGTTTTTTAGGCACTGCCCGTGGGAGGCCTACAAGGTGAGATATTTTGCCGCAAATTTTTAGTGTAATAACAGCTTTTTTTGCCATGAAATCAACTTCTCAGCTTTAATTCAGCGAGTCCATAGTAACAGGCGTATGAAACGGCTACCCTACAGGATTTAGCAGAGGGGCAATTGCTGCAAAAATGGTAGTAAAAAAAAGTGAATGGAATTATGGAATTTCGGGTTTCAAAAATGTGTGGATTTCTTAGAACTTTTGGAATTTCTAAATGTGGACTTTGGATAATTTCGAGTTAATGCAGTTTCGAAAAATCCCCACAGTGTTGAAAGTCAAAAGGGGGAGTTAAAAATTTGTGTTTTCGAAATTTGATTTCAAAATTCAAAGAATCACCTCCAATTGGGTTTATTTCAATTTCTGGTTCCTCTGAATTTAACACATTCTGTGGAACCACTGACAGAACAAAACAACTGTATTCATCTGTATTCATTAGAAGTCTTCTTTGGTCAAACTGTGACCTAATACAACCAGTGGTAGTAATGGACGAGCATTGCTGGTCATTTTGGTCAACACTAATATGTTTTGTCAATGAGCATCAAATGAGACCAAAAACTCACTAGCCAAGTTTTTACAGATTGTAACCAACTTACTGTACTTTTTAATTGATCCCAGAAATGTATTAGCCTGAGATAACTAAGTAGCAGCTATTAGAATTGATAATACAAAGGATATAACACTTTACCCTTTGGCTGGATACACACCATAAGATATCGAACGATAGTGATGTGTAGCAGTCGGTTGGCCGGAAATCTTATGGTGTGGGGCGGCCACCTGCAACCAAGCCCAGTTTGCCCATTCATCCATATCGGTAAATCACAGCCAATCGTACGGTTCCCTATGGGACCCCAAAGATTTTGATAAATACTGTAAAAATCCATGGACACAAACAGAAAATTACAATTATCTCACAAAAAGGGGAAAAATGACCAGTAAGTGTGATCTAGGTGGGAGGTAAGGATTCCTCTACATTTGGAGCAGTTCTGCAGTTAGTGAACAAATAAATATTATATGTAGTATTATGTAGTTTTGCAGATAAAACATTTAAGGATAAAACAATTCCTGTGCAGAGAGTTGCACATTTTCACCACCACTTAACAAGGGTTCAGTAGTTGTATTCAATTAGAGGCAGCCGCACTATACAACTCTTTTAAATATGGAGATTCAGTTCCAATAATATTTGGTTAGAAGTTGGAAGCAATATGATTGGCTTACCGTACTCCAATTGAGTCCCAAACCTCTCCCCCTTCATCTACAGGACAGTAATGTAGCACAGGTACACCTTACATGGGAAGGGTCTGAAAGGTAGTTCACATTGCTTTGTCCTCTCCATATAAGCATTTCTCTAATAGAATATTATGCCTATTAACAGTTAATGCACACTCAGTTGCATTCTAGTCCCTGTACATTAACGTTGCATCTGCATTTTATGGACTATACATTCACACCATGCTGGCAAAATCCAGAAAGTGGACATGAATACCACCCATGCTAAATTATTTATATATATGTCATGCATGATAATACGGGAAACGCATGGTGAGTGTGTCTTTTCTGAGCATCATTAAATGACGCACAATAAATAACTCTCTAAAAGTAGTGTGTTAATAGTCCAGAATAAGGTCTTATGTACTGTGGATCTTGTATATCGGTTGTGTCCCAATCCTGCTATAAATGTTTGTTTAGTTGCCTCTGTTGGTGTTGAAATTAGCAGCTGTCCGATGGATGCAAGGAAAAAGCGAGTGCAATTTCCTCTGAGAGTTAATGTAATCTTCCATTTTATGAGCCATGCAAGCGCAGAGCAGCCATATTGTGTAAAATCCTAACAAAGCAGATATTTCCCTCCGAGGAATTCTGAGAAACAATGTCGCTTTGTGTTACATCAACTCAATGTAGGTATTTATTTCTTAACACACGTTTATCAGCCTCATTTTTTTATTTTTCTCTACATGACCTCCTTGTTTTATTGAAGGGCGAGGCTTCCCTTTGATAGCCCAGAATAAATGACTCTATTCTTTCCCTTTTTTATTGATTTATAATTGGATTTTATGATGCCCTATTTTCTCAAACACTATTGGCCCCACAATGACTAACATGTACATGTCCACTGGGATATCATTGGACTATTTCCTTTCTATGCGTCACATGAGGTGAAAATAAGTTGATAAAAATGAAATATTAAGGTAACTGTGCTCTCCATACAAGTGAACTTATTAAAAAGAGCAGATTCCTACCTATAAACTACTCCAGTATCATGCTTATTGCTGCAATGCAAACTTATAGTAGTATAAAGGGTGGTGCATCCAGCTACCACCGAGTGAGCTGTGACATCACCAGCACTATTGCTCTCCCCCCCTGCAATAGCACTGAGCATGCCCATTGTATCCTACTGCAAAAACGTCTTTAATAGCTTCAGGAAATATCACGGGGAGGGGCACTTCTTACATTTACACAGCGTATCCTTGTTTATCCTGTGTAAGCCTTTAACTTAAGAACCAGAGAAGCTACAGACATTAGCCCAGGCTTGCTCAAAAGGTAAAAGGAATCTTTTAAATAGAGGACATTTGCATGGAGACCACAGTTATCCTTTAAGCCATATAACAGTCTACAGTGGTTGGGCACCATATAAATGTCTTGAAAATCTGGTTTTCATGTACCCTATATATATATATATATATACATAAGCTATTATTTAAAAGAGAAGGAAACTTAAAATGTGGAGCTTCCATATTAAGCCATTAAACTGGCATTTATTGCAAGAAAATAGCTTACCTTATTTCAGTGGGATACACATCTGTGTTCCTGACACTCTTCCCTAGAGGGGATGCCTTCCGATGTTCATTTCACACCTGTCTCACAGACTATTGGTGATTTGCCCATGTTGGGGATCAGTGGTTAAAGAAGAAAACTATTGGAGTAAATAAAGCAATCGTTCATTACATTTGCTGGCAAATTTTGCATGATAACATGAGGCATTTGGAACTGATTGAACCATAGAGCCATAGAGGCCAAAAGCAGCATCACTCTAGTTAAACCTCAGCTAAAACTACCAACCAAACCACAATGCAAATAAATGGCCCAAGCCTCTGTCTATGTGTGGGATTGATACAATATGTGTAGATGAATAAAACGGCAGCCAATTACTTCACTTACTGAGCGTGCTGTGACCTTTCTTGAAGAAATTCCTTTAAGGTTAATAAAATAGCTGGATATTGCCATATGAGGGGGAAACGCTATTAACGAGCAGTGTGAGCACTTTGGTGCAGCAAAATGGAATTATTAGGAACAGTTTCAGTATATAAATGTTTATTCTCGTGTTTAGCAGATGTAATGATTTAATGAGCGACAGGCATGGAAACTGCAAGAAGGGAATATTCAGAAAATGTAACAGATTTTTTCACCCACAAATCCACAAGCTTCTTTGGTTCAAGTTAAAATGGACACAAATTAATGATGTAAGAAAGACAGAAAGCAGTGTAATTCCTGCCACCCAGGAGCATGCAGAGAACAATTCATCCTTATGTATATGTATAGTGAATAATACGTAAATAATAACGATATTAGAAGTCACAGAGGAGTTCCGTTACCATATAAAAGCACGAGGACGCAGGCTGTGTACTTTTATAGAGGGCAGAACTCTTCTACCTTCTAATATCCTTATCATTTTTAATAGGGGTACACTATTTAATATAATTCACCCCAGTACAGCTTGTCTAACACCATCTCACACCCACAGACACCATACTTCTCCCCTCTGCCATCACAAACCCCCTAGGCACAAAAAACATACATTCACTGGCTTCATCAACCATCTGGTCTCACAAGCACAGACCATCCCTACACAAGAGAACATAGCAAGGGTTTACACTCGTACACTTCCTCCGTCGCTCCTCCCTTCTGCATTCTGAAACTATCTTCCGGCTGGGTAGGGAAAGTACACAAATGCACGCATTCACACATCACAATAAGTGATCAGCTGTGGGTGGTGCAGGGAGAGAGGGATGGTAAGGGTGTTTGGGGCTATGAGTTGGCTATCTCCTTGTTATAATTGCCACGCTACACACGTAGTAGCATGCCGATTATAGATTATTATTTACAGGTTGGCCCCATTACTTCCATGGAAGGGTGGATTATATATATTAGAGTCACAAGGAGTTCCAGCTGTGTAGGAAGGTTAAAACTGATTTTAATAAATTGGAAGAACTCATTTACCCACATAAAACTATGTTTCTGTCTCCTATGTTTCTTTTGTGGGATAGTTAGTGTTTTATTTATCATATTAGATTTATATCCAACATGCTTATTTCCTACTTGCAAATACAAATAGGTGCAGCTAGCATGGTTAAGTGGAGAAATTACAAATGAAAACTCTTAAGCAGCAGGAGGCAGAAACTATTGCCAGAAAGAAATAGAACGTATAATTAATTATCTGGTTACAAATGCATGTAATAAATAGAGATGGCAAAACTTCATAAGTTCGGCTCGTTTTAGAACTTTTAACTTCAGTAAAGTGTGAAATTTCGAATTTTGGACCCATTAAAGTCAATAGTGGAGTTCAAATTCAGGGGATTTACATAAGCTAAACTGACAATGGAAACTTACTGTAAATCTGTGGTACCTGGGAAATGGTCTGGGGAACATGTCACTATCACCAAAACTTGTTACCACTTCTTAAAGGAGAACTGAACCCAATTTTTTTATTCTCCAGAATCAAAAACAAGCCCCCTAAAAACACCATAAGGTATAAAATCCCACTTCAGTAAATTGTATTAAGTAAGTGTAAGCCTGTTAAGAACCGGAGGAAGTACCTGTTGTATGTGCTTGTCAGACCACACCTCCTGACCTCATCACATGCTTCCTTGCTTTATCTGTCCTGTAAAAGGATTGGCGATAATATTAATGGGGGTGGCCAACGTTAACAAGTTTCTGCCATAGCTAAGGATAGCATGTAGAACATATTTCATTGACCAACTGTGTGATACTAAATGCAGTGAAATAAAGCAACACCATATATATTTAGTTAAATTTCCTAGTGCCTGTCAAAATGAAAGGTAAGACACGTATACTGGTTTTATATCAAGGTGTTCTACTTCAGGTTCATGTTTGTTCTTTGGCTTTAGTTGTCCTTTAAACACGAGTGGGCAATTGTCGGGATTTACACAAGCAACATTCAAGGGTTACGGCTAATTTGAGGGTTACCAAATGATACTTTCGAGGGTTATTGCAAAATTACCAAATTCGAGGGTTACCGAAATCGAACAGTACTTTCGAGGGTTAGTGATGTTATATTCAAGGGTTAGCGAACGGCTCGTAAATTTGATAATTCTCGAAACAGCGACTACGAACATTCGATAATTATCGAAAGTCTGAAAGTCAGAGAATGTCCAAGTCCGTTAGAACTTGATAAGTTTGGCTCAAACACGGGTTCGAGTTTAAGTCCATCTCCAGTAATAAACTTTGTAAAAATAGCAATTTGCGTTGCAAGCACATAACTGACAATCACCAGTTTTTTTTTTGTTTTTTTTTTAAACGAGAACCGTCAAGAAACATTAGAACACTAACATCTGTCCACTCTGAGGTCACCTTCTTACTTTGCAGCTGAGAAAACCAATGAGAAACGAAGCTCTGTAAAAAAATAAACAAGAGGGCGGCACCCAAACCACTAAGAAATACAGTGGTTTGGAACATTTACATTCCCTGAAATGAATTTATTATTTTTGTTAGATATATAAAGGCGAACAGACTTAGGAGCAAGTATTTATCTTTATCAGAAATATTTTTATCTTAATCAGAAAAAAAATGAAAAGATGTTAAAGTTTTGTTACAAGAAATAATATGTTCATTCTAGGGAATATCTGAAAATTGTAATATGACATTCAAATTAACAAAACAAAGTTTCCCTGTGTCCCAGCTGGAGTTTTACGACTGACTTGTCATTTACATTAGCTCCTATTTATAAAATAATATCTGTGAAAAGTTTCCAAATGTTTGGAATGGATTTTAGCAGAACGTAATCCTAGACTTTATTTCTTAATAATGTTCATTCTACCAAAAGCTTGTGTTAAACATGAATTTATTCTAAATTTAATCCCTTTAGTAAATGGCATGTAATTTATTGATTATTTTATTGTACCCAGTCTGTAAATTAAAGAAATTGTTTTAACTTAAAAAAAAAAATCATGGTTAAAGCATATTGAAATCCTCAATAAATCAAGTTTATTACAAAAAAATACTGTAATTCCTTCTTACCCTGAGGACACTTTGAAAATGATATTAGATTTCAATCTACTGTAAATTTAGCTTGTTTTCTATGCACACTACTACTTAGGGACCATATTTATAAGGTGCGTTTTCGTTATTTTGCAATATTACACCTTTTCAGAACTAATCAAACATGGAATATTCTATAGCAAACATGGATTTCTATATCAATCATGGAATATTCTATATCAAACATGGAATATTCTATATCAATCATTGAATTTCTATATCAAACATGAATATTCTATCAATCATGGAATATTCTATATCAAACATGGATATTCTATATCATCATGGATATTCTATATCAAACATGGATATTCTATATCAAACATGGAATATTCTATATCAATCATTAATATCTATATCAAACTGGATATTCTATATCAAACATGGAATATTCTATATCAATCATGGAATATTCTATATCAAACATGGAATATTCTATAGCAAACATGGAATATTCTATATCAATCATGGAATATTCTATATCAAACATGGAATATTCTATATCAATCATGGAATATTCTATATCAAACATTGAATATTCTATATGAAACATGGAATTTTCTATATCAATCATGGAATATTCTATATCAAACATGGAATATGCTATATCAAACATGGAATATTCTATATCAAACATGGATTATTCTATATCAAACATGGAATTTTCTATATCAATCATGGAATATTCTATATCAAACTTGGAATATTCTATATCAAACATGGAATATTCTATATCAAACATGGAATTTTCTATATCAAACATGGAATATTCTATATCAAACATGGATTTTCTATATCAAACATGGAATATTCTATATCAAACATTTAATATTCTATATCAAACATGGAATTTTATATATCAAACATGGAATATTCTATATCAAACTTGGAATATTCTGTATCAAACATGGAATTTTATATATCAAACATGGAATATTCTATATCAAACATGGAATATTCTATTCAACTCAAACATGGAATATTCTATATCAAACATGGAATATCTATATCAAACATGGATATTCTATATCACCATGAATTTTCTATATCAAACATGGAATTTCTGTATCAAACATGGAATTTTTCTATATCAAACATGGAATATTCTATATCAACATGAATTTCTATCAACTGAATATTCTATATCAACATGGAATTTCTATATCAAACATGGAATATTCTATATCAAACACGGAATTTTCTATATCAAACATGGAATATTCTATATCAAAACATGAATATCTATATCAACATTGATTTTTTATATCAAACATGGAATATTCTATATCAACATGGAATATCTATATCAATCATGGAAATTTCTATATCAAACATGGAATATTCTATATCAAACATGGAATTTTCTATATCAATCATGGAATATTCTATATCAAACAGGAATATTCTATATCAAACATGGATATTCTATATCAAACACGGAATTTCTATATCAAACATTGAATATTCTATATCAAAACTGGAATATTCTATATCAAACATGGAATTTCCTATATCCATTACCAGAATATTCCATGTTTGATATAGAAAATTCCATGTTTGATATAGAATATTCCATGTTTGATATAGAATATTCCATGTTTGATATAGAATATTCCATGTTTGATATAGAAAATTCCATGTTTGATATAGAATATTCCATGTTTGATATAGAATATTCCATGATTGATATAGAATATTCCATGTTTGATATAGAATATTCCATGTTGATATAAAAAATTCAATGTTTGATATAGAATATTCCATGTTTGATATAGAATATTCCATGTTGATATAGAAATTCCGGTTTGATATAGAATATTCCATGTTTGATATAGAATTCCATGTTTGATTATAGAATTTCCATGTTTGATATAGAAAATTCCATGTTTGATATAGAATATTCCTTGTTTGATATAGAGAATAATCCATGTTTTAATAACAGATATTCCATGTTTGATATAGAATATTCCATGTTTGATATAGAATATTCCATGTTTGGATATAGAATATTCCATGTTGATAGGAAAATTCCATGTTTGATATAGAATATTCCATGTTTGATATAGAAAATTCCATGTTTGATACAGAATATTCCATGTTTGATATAGAAAATTCCATGTTTGATATAGAATATTCCATGTTTGATATAGAATATTCCATGTTTGATATAGAATATTCCATGTTTGAGTTTGATATAGAATATTCCATGTTTGATATAGAATATTCCATGTTTGATATATAAAATTCCATGTTTGATACAGAATATTCCAAGTTTGATATAGAATATTCCATGTTTGATATAGAATATTCCATGTTTGATATAGAAAAAATTCCCAGTTTGATATAGATATTCATGTTTGATATAGAAAATTCCATGTTTGATAAGAATATTCCATGTTGATATAGAAAATCAAGTTGATATAGAATATTCCATGTTTGATATAGAATATTCATGTTTGATATAGAATATTCCAGTTTGAGTTGATAAGAAATTCCATGTTGATATAGAATATTCCATGTTTGATATATAAATTCCATGTTTGATACAAGAATATTCCAATGTTGATATAGAATATTCCATGTTTGATATATTAAAAATTCCATGGTTGATTATAGAATATTAATGTTTGATATAGATATTCATGTTTGATATAGAAAAATTCCATGTTGATATAGAATATTCATGTTTGATATAGAATATTCCATGTTTGATATAGAATATTCCATGTTTGATATAGAATATTCCATGATTGATATAGAAAATTCCATGTTTGATATAGAATATTCCAT
Organism: Hymenochirus boettgeri; assembly: GCA_019447015.1. Taxonomy (NCBI): domain Eukaryota; kingdom Metazoa; phylum Chordata; class Amphibia; order Anura; family Pipidae; genus Hymenochirus; species Hymenochirus boettgeri. The sequence goes on along the minus strand of CM033473.1, from coordinate 33,030,236 downwards.
GTTTGATATAGAATATTCCATGTTTGATATAGCATATTCCATGTTTGATATAGCAGTATTCCATGATTGATATAGAATAATCCATGTTTCATATAGAATATTCAATGTTTGATATAGAATATTCATGATTGATATAGAATATTCCATGGTTGATATAGAATATTCCATGATTGATATAGAATATTCCTGTTGATACTAGAATATTCCATGTTGTATAGAAAATTCCCTGATTGATTAGAATTATCCATGTTTGATATAGAATATTCCATGATTGATATAGAATATTCCATGTTTGATATAGAATATTCCATGATTGATATAGAATATTCCATGTTTGATATAGAATATTCCATGATTGATATAGAATATTCCATGTTTGCTATAGAATATTCCATGTTTGATATAGTTCTGAAAAGGTGTAATATTGCAAAATAACGAAACCGCACCTTTATAAATATGGTCCCTAGATAGTAGCTTGTGCATAGAAAAACAAGCTAAAATTTACAGTAGATTGAAATCTGAATATCATTTTCAAGGTGTCCTCAGGGTAAGAAGGAATTACAGTATTTTTTTGTAATATAACTTTGATTTTATTGAGGATTTTCAATATGCTTTAACCATGATTTTTTTTTTTTAAGTTAAAACAATTTCTATTAATTTACAGACTGGGTACAATAAAATAATCAATAAATTACATGCCATTTACTAAAGGGATTAAATTATAGAATAAATTCATGTTTAACACAAGCTCTTTGGTAGAATGAACATTATTAAGAAATAAAGTCTAGGATTACGTTCTGTCTAAAATCCATTCCAAACATTTGGAAACTTTTCACAGATATTATTTTATAAATAGGAGCTAATGTAAAATGACATGAGTCAGTCGTAAAACTCCAGCTGGGACACAGGGATAACTTTGTTTTGTTAATTTGAATGTCATATTACAATTTTCAGATATTCCCTAGAATGAACATATTATTTCTTGTAACAAAACTTTAACATCTTTTCATTTTTTTTTCTGATTAAGATAAAAATATTTCTGATAAAGATAAAAATACTCTGCTCCTAAGTCTGTTCGCCTTTATATATCTAACAAAAATAAATAAATTCATTTCAGGGAATGTAAATGTTCCAAACCACTGTATTTCTTTAGTCTGGTTTGGGTGCCGCCCTCTTGTTTATTTTCTACAGAGCTTCGTTTCTCATTGGTTTTCTCAGCTGCAAAGTAAGAAGGTGACCTCCAGATTGGACAGATGTTAGTGTTTCTAATGTTTCTTGACGGTTCTCGTTTTTAAAAAAAAAACAAAAAAAAAACTGGTGACTTGTCAGTTATGTGCTTGCAACGCAAATTGCTATTTTTACAAAGTTTATTACTGGAGATGGACTTAAACTCGAACCCGTGTTTGAGCCAAACTTATCAAGTTCTAACGGACTTGGACTTCTCTGACTTTCAGACTTTCGATAATTATCGAATGTTCGTAGTCGCTGTTTCGAGAATTATCAAATTTACGAGCCGTTCGCTAACCCTTGAATATAACATTCACTAACCCTCGAAAGTACTGTTCGATTTCGGTAACCCTCGAATTTATGGTTAATTTTGCAATAACCCTCGAAAGTATCATTTGGTAACCCTCAAATTAGCCGTAACCCTTGAATGTAGCTTGTGTAAATCCCGACAATTGCCCACTCGTGTTTAAAGGACAACTAAAGCCAAAGAACAACACTGAACCTGAAGGTAGAACACCTTGATATAAAACCAGTATACTGTGTCTTACCTTTCATTTTGACAGGCACTAGGAAATTTAACTAAATAATATATGGTTTGTGCTTTATTTCACTGCATTCTAGTATCACACAGTTTGGTCAATGACCATTATGTTCTGCACATGCTCAGTCCTTAGCTATGGCAGAAACTTGTTACAGTTGGCCACCCCCATTAATATTATCTAGCCAATCCTTTTACAGGACAGATAAAGCAAGGAAGCATGTGACTGAGGTCAGGAGGTGTGGTCTGACACTGCACATACACACAGGTACTTCCTCCGGTTCTTAACAGGCTTACACTTACTTTAATACAATTTACTGAAGTGGGATTTTATACCTTATTGGTGTTTTTAGGGGGCTTGTTTTCAGATTCTGGAGAATAAAAAAATTGGGTTCAGTTCTCCTTTAAGAAGTGTTAACAAGTTTTGGTGATAGTGACATGTTCCCCAGACCATTTCCCAGGTACCACAGCCATTTACAGTAAGTTACCATTGTCAGTTTAGCTGTAAATCCCCTTGAATTCTCGAACTCCACTATTGACTTTAATGGGTCCAAATTCGAACTTTCAAACTTTTACTGAAGTTCAAAAGTTCTAAAACGAGCCGAACTTTATGAAGTTTGGCCATCTCTATTTATTACATGCATTTGTAACCAGATAATTAATTATACGTTCTATTTCTTTCTGGCAATAGTTTCTGCCTCCTGCTGCTTAATGAGCTTTTCATTTGTAATTTCTCCACTTAACCAATGCTAGCTGCACCTATTCTGTATTTGCAAGTAGGAAATAAGCACTGTTGGATATAAATCTATATATGATAAATAAAACACTAACTATCCCACAAAAGAAACATAGGAGACAGAAACATAGTTTTATTCGTGGGTAAATGAGTTCTTCCAATTTATTAAAATCAGTTTTAACCTTCCTACACAGCTGGAACTCCTTGTGACTCTAATATACTTATAATCCACCCCTTCCATGGAAGTCAATGGGGCCAACCTGTAAATAATAATCTTATAATCGGCATGCTACTACGTTGTAGCGTGCCAATTATAACAAGGAAGTAGCCAACTCATAGCCCCAAACACCCTTACCATCCCTCTCTCCCTGCACCACCCACAGCTGATCACTTATTGTGATGTGAATGCGTGCATTTGTGTACTTTCCCTACCCAGCCGGAAGATAGTTTCAGAATGCAGAAGGGAGGAGCGACGGAGGAAGTGTACGAGTGTAAACCCTTGCTATTGTTCTCTCTGTGTAGGGATGGTCTGTGCTTGATGAGACCAGATGGTTGATGAAGCCAGTGAATGTATGTTTTTTGTGCCTAGGGGGTTTGTGATGGCAGAGGGGAGAAGTATGGTGTCTGTGGGTGTGAGATGGTGTTAGACAAGCTGTACTGGGGTGAATTATATTAAATAGTGTACCCCTATTAAAAATGATAAGGATATTAGAAGGTAGAAGAGTTCCCTGCCCTCTATAAAAGTACACAGCCTGCGTCCTCGTGCTTTTATATGGTAACGGAACTCCTCTGTGACTTCTAATATCGTTATTATTTACAGTATTATTCACTATACATATTACAATAAGGATGAATTGTTCTCTGCATGCTCCTGGGTGGCAGGAATTACACTGCTTTCTGTCTTTCTTTACATCATTAATTTGTGTCCATTTTACTTGAACCAAAGAAGCTTGTGGATTTTGTGGGTGAAAAAATCTGTTACATTTTCTGAATATTTCCCTTCTTGCAGTTTCCATGCCTGTCGCTCTATTAAATCATTACATCTGCTAAACACGAGAATAAACATTTTATATACTGAAACTGTTCCTAATAATTCCATTTTGCTGCACCAAAGTGCCTCACACCTGCTCCGTTAATAGCGTTTCCCCCTCATTATGGCAATATCCAGCTATTTTTATTAACCTTAAAGGAATTTCTTCAAGAAAGGTCACAGCACGCTCAGCTAAGTGAAGTAATTGGCTGCCGTTTTATTCATCTACACATATTGTATCAATCCCACACATAGACAGAGGCTTGGGCCATTTATTTGCATTGTGGTTTGGTTGGTAGTTTTAGCTGAGGTTTAACTAGAGTAGATGCTGCTTTTGGCCTCTATGGCCTCTATGGTTCAATCAGTTCCAAATGCCTCATGTTATCATGCAAAATTTGCCAGCCAATAGTAATGAACGATTGCTTTATTTACTCCAATAGTTTTCATTCTTTAACCACTGATCCCCAACATGGACAAATCACCAATAGTCTGTGAGACAGGTGTGAAATGAACATCTGGAAGGCATCCCCTCTAGGGAAGAGTGTCAGGAACACAGATGTGTATCCCACTGAAATAAGGTAAGCTATTTTCTTGCATAAAATGCCAGTTTAATGGCTTAATATGGAAGCTCCACATTTTATAGTTTTCCTTCTCTTTTAAATACTAGCTTATGTATATATATATATATATATAGGGTACATGAAAACCAGATTTTCAAGACATTTATATGGTGCCCAACCACTGTAGACTTGTTATATGGCTTAAAGGATAACTGTGGTCTCCATGCAAATGTCCTCTATTTAAAAGATCTCTCTTTTACCTTTTGAGCAAGCCTGGGCTAATGTCTGTAGCTTCTCTGGTTCTTAAGTTAAAGGCTTACACAGGATAAACAAGGATACGCTGTGTAAGACTGTAAGAAGTGCCCCTCCCCGTGATATTTCCTGAAGCTATTAAAAGACCGTTTTTGCAGTAGGATACAACTGGGCATGCTCAGTGCCTATGGCAGGGGGGGAGAGCAATAGTGCTGGTGATGTCACAGCTCACGGTGGTAGCTGGATGCACCACCCTTTATACTACTATAAGTTTGCATTGCAGCAATAAGCATGATACTGGAGTAGTTTTATAGGTAGGAATCTGCTCTTTTTAATAAAGTTCACTTGTATGGAGAGCACAGTTACCCTTTAATCATTTCATTTTTATCAACTTATTTTCACCTCATGTACGCATAGAAAGGAAATAGTCCAATGATATCCCAGTGGACATGTACATGTTAGTCATTGTGGGCCCAATAGTGTTTGAGAAAATAGGGCATCATAAAATCCAATTATAAATCAATAAAAAAGGGAAAGAAATAGAGTCCATTTTATTTCTGGGCTATCAAAGGGAAGCCTCGCCCTTTCCAATAAAACAAGGAGGTCATGTAGAGATAAAAATAAAAAAATGAGGCTGATAAACGTGTGTTAAGAAATAAATACTTACATTGTAGTTGATGTAACACAAAGCGACATTGTTTCTCAGAATTCTCTCGGAGGGAAATATCTGCTTTGTTTCAGGATTTTACACAATATGGCTGCTCTGCGCTCTGCATGGCTCATAAAATGGAAGATTAAACATCTCAGAGGAAATTGCACTCGCTTTTTCCTTGCATTCCATCGGACAGCTGCTAATCTTCAACACCAACAGAGGCAACTAAACAAACATTTATAGCAGGATTGGGACATCCAACCGATATTACAAGATCCACAGTACATAAGACCTTATTCTGGACTTAATTAACACATACTTTTAGGAGTTATTTATTGTGCGTACATTTAATGATGCCTCAGAAAAGACACACTCACCATGCGTTTCCCGTATTATCATGCATGACTATATATATATATATTTTAGCATTGGGTGGTATTCATGTCCACTTTCTGGATTTTGCCAGCATGGTGAAATGTTATAGTCCATAAAATGCAGATGCAACGTTAATGTACAGTGACTAGAATGCAACTGAGTGTGCATTAACTGTTAATAGGCATAATATTCTATTAGAGAAATGCTTATATGGAGAGGACAAAGCAATGTGAACTACATTTCAGACCCTTCCCACTGTAAGGTGTACCTGTGCTACTATTACTGTCCTGTAGATGAAGTGGGAGAGGTTTGGGACTCAATTGTGAGTACGGTAAGCCAATCATATTGCTTCCAACTCTTAACCAAAATATTATTGGAACTGAATCTCCATATTTAAAAGAGTTGTATAGTGCGGCTGCTCTTAATTTGAATACAACTACCTGAACCCTTGTTATAAGTGGTGGTGAAAATGTGCAACTCTCTGCACTAGGAATTGTTTTATTCCTTAAATGTTTTATCTGCAAAACTACATAATACTACATATAATATTTATTTGTTCACTAACTGCAGAACTGCTCCAAATGTAGAGGAATCCTTACCTCCCACCTAGATTCACACTTACTGGTCATTTTTCCCCTTTTTGTGAGATAATTTGTAATTTTCTGTTTGTGCTCCATGGATTTTTACAGTATTTATCAAAATCTTTGGGGTCCCATAGGGAACCGTACGATTGGCTGTGATTTACCGATATGGATGAATGGGCAACTGGGCTTGGTTGCAGGTGGCCGCCCCACACCATAAGATTTCCGGCCAACCGACTGCTACACATCACTATCGTTCGATATCTTATGGTGTGTATCCAGCCAAAGGGTAAAGGTTTATATCCTTTGTATTAGTCAATTCTAATAGCTGCTACTCTAGTTATCTCAGGCTAATACATTTCTGGGATCAATTAAAAAGTACAGTAAGTTGGTTACAATCTGTAAAAACTTGGCTAGTGAGTTTTTGGTCTCATTTGATGCTCATTGACAAAACATATTAGTGTTGACCAAAATGACCAGCAATGCTCGTCCATTACTACCACTGGTTGTATTAGGTCACAGTTTGACCAAAGAAGACTTCTACTGAATACAGATGAATACAGTTGTTTTGTTCTGTCAGTGGTTCCACAGAATGTGTTAAAATTCAGAGGAACCAGAAATTGAAATAAACCCAATTGGAGCTGATTCTTTGAATTTCTGAAATCAAATTTCGAAAACACAAATTTTTAACTCCCCCTTTTGACTTTCAACACCTGTGGGGATTTTTCGAAACTGCATTACCTCGAAATTATCCAAAGTTCCACATTTAGAAATTCCAAAAGTTCTAAAGAATCCACACATTTTTGAAACCCGAAATTCCATAATTCCATTCACTTTTATTTTACTACCATTTTTGCAGCAATTGCCCCTCTGCTAAATCCTGTAGGGTAGCCCTGTTCATACGCCTGTTACTATGGACTCGCTGAATTAAAGCTGAGAAGTTGATTTCATGGCAAAAAAAGCTGTTATTAACACTAAAAATTTGCGGCAAAATATCTCACATTGTAGGCCTCCCACGGGCAGTGCCTAAAAAACTGTCCCCAGACATATGATTGGTACCAGTAATAAGCTCAATTTTTAACTGAAGATTTGCATGTTTTGAAAATTCAGGGATATCTGATTGTAAGCTCTTCGGGGCAGGGATCTCATTTCTAATGTGTGAAGGCATGCTGCACTTTATACATAATTTATATATATGCTTTCTTATGTATGAAATTGTATTACATTTTTATTTATCTGCATAATTGCTTGCACTTATCCCCTTCTTTGTAAACTCTTCTTATGTATTTTATAATGTACAGCACTGCGTACCCAAGTGGCGCATTATAAATAAAATTATACATACATATATACATCTGAATTTTGAAGTGGGGGAACTTTGTGGAATTTCACTGAAATGCCAAAAATTTTACGTTATATAATATATAAATATTCAGAGAAAAACAGAAGTAGGCACGTGGGCACATCCCTTTATCGTTATCTAAAGTAAAAAACACCCTTATTCAGTATATATATATTAGGGAGTAGATATTATATGTGCAAAAGAGAACAAAAAATAAAAGTCATGCGTCTATGACCTCATAGGTTATTAATTAGGTTATCAATGTAGATTTACCCATAGGGGGCAATCATATCCACCCACATTTTAATTAAATAAATAAGGTCCACCGCACACCGGCCTGTCAGTGATGAATAATTTATTATCAATGTTTCGGTGCTTATTATGCTGACAATTATGATTGTTGTGTCATGAGGAAGGTGCTATATCAACACCGAAACGTTGATAATAAATTATTCATCACTGACAGACTGGTGTGCGGTGGACCTTATTGATTGGATATGATGTGCCACTTACATCACGACGCACCCGGAGGGAAAATCCTTGATAAAGTGAGCAGATGTCCTATTCTGGGATTCCACATTTTAATTAAACATGTGGTGTCCAAAATTCTGGGGGGAAATTCTGTCTTGAAAATTGATGTCGAAATTTGAAGAATTTCACTCCCATTGACTTCAATGGGGTTTGAATAAAAGTTTTCTCCAGCAAGAATAAAACTCCCCAGTTTTGCTGATCTCTGATTGGTACATGTTCTCCAAACCATTTCCCAGCTTCCAATACAAAATAAAATATTTAAATTTGCCTCCCATAGACTATGAAACAAGACTCTCTGATTTTATCCATCTCTACTGTGGACCTGACCTTTATCTCTCCGAGATCCCCCCCTCTGGGTCTGTCTCTCTAGAAAGCTCCACATACAATTCCCTTTACAGAAGTTATTTTTAATTCTTAAAACGCTCTTTAATATGCTACACGTTCGCCAATATCAATGAGGATTGACCTGAAATCTAAACACAGACCTTCTGGTGAAGATCATAAATGTTTTAATCTAGAGGTAACGGTTTAGAAAATACGGTCTTGTCTTTGTGCTGCAGTGATTTAGAGTAGGGTTGCCTCAAGAATTCAACCTCATCCTTATCTAAAATATGGGAATACCAAAACAAATTCAGTGCTGGACAATATCTCCCTTGGAAACTACTAGAAAAGCTGTAACATGTTAAACAGTGATAGAATTATTTATTATATCAAAGCAGTTTCATGTTTTATTTGGATCGTTGTGCATTTTTTCCCCTCATAACATGACAGTAATTAGCCATCAAGATGTTCCATCGAAGATTCAGGGCCAAGCTGTGGAATCTGCATCTTCTCAAATCAAGGAGATGACATCATCTTGAAGTTTATTTTAAAGGGCCCCCAAATGAAATAATGTTATTTGCAGATATGGAGACTGAAAAGAAAAACAAATATCTGAGATATATTGCTCAGAAGATACAGTTCATAAAATTGCTGGCTTCCCTCTGGTTTTTAGTAGGGTAAGAAATCATAATCTCAAGGTCAATAAATATTTCAAGGTCATTCGCTTTATATCAGCAAAAACAGATTGTTTAGAGATGGATGTAATAACGGTAAAAAGTTTAGAAGACGTTTTCCAAGTGTTGGACCATTATAAGATTTATCTGTGTAGATTTATAAGTCATGACCTCCCCCAAAATGAAATTTCTTTAACATTTACAGCACCAGCCAAAACCCTGATACCTACACTGCCAATAAGCGCTTCTAGAAAGAATTAGTCAGCCCAATGTTTCTCCCCCCTGTGCAGTCTCTTCCAGATAGACCTGTGTAATGAATAAGGGCCCTAGAGGGACTGGGGTACTCACTGCCTTCAGAAGTTCCAAATCAGTAAGAGAGGTGAAGTTCAATTCTTGTAAGAGGTCAGAGGCTAGCGGCAAAGTTTGTGGTCTAGGGACAGGCAGCATTCATCAGCAGGAGATCTGTACAGAAAAAGTAGGGAAGGAGCAAGAGAAGGACTAGGGAACAGAGGCCAGAAACAGATTTCTGGGGCTGGATTCTGCTAGATAAAGGGGGTGCTAGAGCTGGATGCCGGAACAGATGTTGAGATTCAAAATTGGATACTGGAAAGGGATAATGGACACTGGAGGCTGGTTTAAAAATATGTGTATATGAGATTTATTAAATACTAATTTATTTAACAGCTGGATACTGGAATAGGATTCTGGACACTGAAGGTTAAATATTAGAATGAGATTCGAGATCTGAATACTGGAACAGAAATCGGATACAGGAATGAGATACTGGAGCTGAATACTGGAACTGAAATCAGATACAGGAATGAGATACTGGAGCTGAATACTGGAACAGAAATCGGATACTGGAATGAGATACTGGAGCTGAATAATGGAACGAAAATGTATACTGGAATGAGTACTGGAGCTGAATACTGGAACAGAAATCAGATACAGGAATGAGATCTGAATTTGAATACTAGAATAGAAATCAGAGACAGGAATGAGATACTGAAGCTGAATACTGGGATTCAAAATGGATACTGGAAAGGGATAATGGACACTGGAGGCTGGTTTAAAAATATGTGTATATGAGATTATTAAATATTAATTTATTTAACAGCTGGATACTGGAATAGGATCCTGGAACTGAAGGCTAAATATTAGAATGAGATTTGAGATCTGAATACTGGAACAGAAATCGGATACAGGAATGAGATACTGGAGCTGAATACTGGAACCGAAATCAGATACAGGAATGAGATACTGGAGCTGAATACTGGAACAGAAATCGGATACAGGAATGAGATACTGGAGCTGAATACTGGAACAGAAATCGGATACTGGAATGAGATACTGGAGCTAATAATGGAACAGAAATCGTATATGGAATGAGATACTGAGCTGATACTGGAACAGAAATCAGATACAGATGAGATGGATACGAATTTGAATACTAGAATAGAAATCAGAGACAGAATGAGATACTGAGCTGAATACTGGGATTCAAAATTGGATACTGGAAAGGGAAATGGACACTGGAGGCTGGTTTAAAAATATGTGTATGAGATTTTATTAAATACTAATTTATTTAACAGCTGGATACTGGAATAGGATCCTGGACACTGAAGGCTAAATATTAGAATGAGATTCGAGATCTGAATACTGGAACAGAAATTGGATACAGGAATGAGATACTGGAGCTGAATACTGGAACTGAAATCAGATACAGGAATGAGATACTGGAGCTGAATACTGGAACAGAAATCGGATACTGGAATGAGATACTGGAGCTGAATAATGGAACAGAAATCGTATACTGGAATGAGATACTGGACGAATACTGGAACAGAAATCAGATACAGGAATGAGATACTGAATTTGAATACTAGAATAGAAATCAGAGACAGGAATGAGATACTGAAGCTGAATACTGGGATTCAAAATTGGATACTGGAAAGGGATAATGGACACTGGAGGCTGGTTTAAAAATATGTGTATATGAGATTTATTAAATATTAATTTATTAACAGCTGGTACTGGAATAGGATCCTGGACACTGAAGGCTAAATATTAGAATGAGATTTGAGATCTGAATACTGGAACAGAAATCGGATACAGGAATGAGATACTGGAGCTGAATACTGGAACCGAAATCAGATACAGGAATGAGATACTGGAGCTGAATACTGGAACAGAAATCGGATACAGGAATGAGATACTGGATGAATACTGGGACAGAAATCGGATACTGGAATGAGATACTGGAGCTGAATACTGGAACAGAAATCAGATACAGGAATGAGATACTGAAATTGAATACTGGAATAGAAATCGGAGACAGGAATGAGATACTGGAGCTGAATACTGGAACAGAAATTGGATACTGGAATGAGATACTGGAGCTGAATAATGGAACAGAAATCGGACACTGGACTGGAATGAGATACTGGAGCTGAATACTGGAACAGAAATCAGATACAGGAATGAGATACTGAATTTGAATACTGGAATAGAAATTGGAGACAGGAATGAGATACTGGAGCTGAATACTGGAACAGAAATAGATATCGGAATGAGATACTGGAGCTGAATACTGGAACAGATATCGGATACTGGAATGAGATACTGGAGCGAACACTGAAACAGAAATCGGATACAGGAGGAGATACTGAGCTGAATACTGGAACAGAAATCGGATACAGGAATGAGATACTGAAGCTGAATTATGGAACAGAAATTAGATACAAGAATGAGATACTGGAGTTAATACTGGAACAGAAATCGGATACAGGAATGGATACTGGAGATGAATACTGGAAGAGATATGGATAATGGAATGAGTATACTGGAGCTGAATACTGGAACAGAAATCAGATACTGGAAGCAGATACTGGAACAGATATCGGATAACTGGAATGAGATACTGGAGCTAATACTGAAACAGAAATCAGATACAGGAATGAGATACTGGAGCTGAATAATGGAACAGAAATCGTATACTGGAATGAGATACTGGAGCTGAATACTGGAACAGAAATCAGATACAGGAATGAGATACTGAATTTGAATACTAGAATAGAAATCAGAGACAGGAATGAGATACTGAAGCTGAATACTGGGATTCAAAATTGGATACTGGAAAGGGATAATGGACACTGGAGGCTGGTTTAAAAATATGTGTATATGAGATTTATTAAATACTAATTTATTTAACAGCTGGATACTGGAATAGGATCCTGGACACTGAAGGCTAAATATTAGAATGAGATTCGAGATCTGAATACTGGAACAGAAATCGGATACAGGAATGAGATACTGGAGCTGAATACTGGAACAGAAATTGGATACTGGAATGAGATACTGGAGCTGAATAATGGAACAGAAATCGGACACTGGAATGAGATACTGGAGCTGAATACTGGAACAGAAATCAGATACAGGAACGAGATACTGAATTTGAATACTGGAATAGAAATTGGAGACAGGAATGAGATACTGGAGCTGAATACTGGAACAGAAATCAGATACTGGAATGAGATACTGGAGCTGAATACTGGAACAGATATCGGATACTGGAATGAGATACTGGAGCTGAACACTGAAACAGAAATCGGATACAGGAAGGAGATACTGAAGCTGAATACTGGAACAGAAATCGGATACAGGAATGAGATACTGAAGCTGAATTATGGAACAGAAATTAGATACAAGAATGAGATACTGGAGTTGAATACTGGAACAGAAATCGGATACAGGAATGAGATACTGGAGATGAATACTGGAAGAGATATTGGATAATGGAATGAGATACTGGAGCTGAATACTGGAACAGAAATCAGATACTGGAATGAGATACTGGAACAGATATCGGATACTGGAATGAGATACTGGAGCTAAATACTGAAACAGAAATCAGATACAGGAATGAGATACTGGAGCTGAATACTGGAACAGAAATCGGATACTGGAATGAGATACTGGAGCTGAATAATGGAACAGAAATCGTATACTGGAATGAGATACTGGAGCTGAATACTGGAACAGAAATCAGATACAGGAATGAGATACTGAATTTGAATTACTAGAATAGAAATCAGAGACAGGAATGAGATACTGAAGCTGAATACTGGGATTCAAAATTGGATACTGGAAAGGGATAATGGACACTGGAGGCTGGTTTAAAAATATGTGTATATGAGATTTATTAAATATTAATTTATTTAACAGCTGGATACTGGAATAGGATCCTGGACACTGAAGGCTAAATATTAGAATGAGATTTGAGATCTGAATACTGGAACGAAATCGGATACAGGAATGAATACTGGAGCTGAATACTGGAACCGAAATCAGATCCGGAATGAGATACTGGCCTGAATACGGAACAGAAATCGGATACAGGAATGAGATACTGGAGCTGAATACTGGACAAGAATCGGATACTGGAATGAGATACTGGAGCTGAATACTGGAACAGAAATCAGATCAGGAATGAGATACTGAATGAATACTGGAATAGAAATCGGAGACAGGAATGAGATACTGGAGCTGAATACTGAACAGAAATTGGATACTGGATGAGATTTGGAGCTGAATAATGGAACATAAAATCGGACACTGGACTGGAATGAATATCTGGAGCTGAATACTGGAACAGAAATCAGATACAGAATGAATATGAATTTGAATACTGGAATAGAAATTGAAGACAGGAATGAGATACTGGAGCTGAATACTGGAACAGAATCAGATACTGGAATGAGATACTGGAGCTGAATACTGGAACAGATAGCGATACTGGAATGAGATACTGGAGCTGAACACTGAAACAGAAATCGGATACAGGAAGGAGATCTGAAGCTGAATACTGGAACAGAAATCGGATCAGGAATGAGATACTGAGCTGAATTATGGAACAGAAATTAGATACAAGAAGAGATACTGATGTAATACTGGAACAGAAATCGGATCAGGAATGAGATCTGGAGATGAATACTGGGAGATATTGGATAATGAATGAGATACTGAGCTGAATACTGGAACAGAAATCAGATACTGGAATAGATACTGGAACAGATATCGAGTACTGGAATGAGATACTGGACTAAATACTGAAACAAAATCAGATACAGGAATGGATACTGGAGCTGAATACTGGAACAGAAATCGATACTGGAATGAGATACTGGAGCTGAATAATGGAACAGAAATCGTATACTGGAAGGAGATACTGGAGCTGAATACTGGAACAGAAATCAGATACAGTATGAGTACTGGAATTTGAATACTAAATAAAATCAGAGACAGGAATGAGATACTGAAGCTGAATACTGGGATTCAAAATTGGATACTGGAAGGGATAATGGACACTGAGGCTGGTTTAAAATATGTGTATATGAGATTTTTTAAATATTAATTTATTTAACAGCTGGATACTGGAATAGGATCCTGGACACTGAAGGCTAATATTAGAATGAGATTTGAGATCTGAATACTGGAACAGAAAATCGGATACAGGAATGAGATACTGAGCTGAATACTGGAACCGAAATCAGATACAGGAATGGAGATCTGGAGCTGAATACTGGAACAGAAATCGGATACAGGAATAGATACTGGAGCTGAATACTGGAACAGAAATTGGATACTGGAATGAGATACTGGAGCTGAATAATGGAACAGAAATCGATACTGGAATGAGATAAATTTTCGCGGCCATTTTCCGGACTTTTATAAATCGCGGTACACCCCGTTTTGCGTTAATGTCCGTGAAAACGGCCGCTAAAAGTTAACGAACCTTTTAAATATGCCCATAGTTAATGGAAGCAAGACCTTCATTAACACCAAAAAGTAATTAAAACACAACACAACACGACCCCACCGCACAAAATTACGGCTGGGTACAACCCAGGAAAAGTTTTCATATTCATACCGACCGACCATAGTCGCCCAAAAACGAGCGCGTGACCGGGACTGTCACAGTGAAAATCACGTGATCTGACATTGCGCTGTAACCAACGCCTTTTCATAGGTTGACTGCACGATCTGAGCGACGGCTACACACATTGGTTTGCCAAACTACCATAGTTATTGTTTCTTCTAAACCTCTACCCGCCTAATTGTGTCATTAAAGAAGTTTATTAGGATTTCGCCAGCTCTCACTCTCCTGCCATGGTACTATCCTTTTCAACAAGCCTGAATAATAATACTCACAAAGCTCAGAGGTGCTGGTTCAACACGATGCCCTTCCGCCCCCCCCACCCCAAACTCACCTCCTCGGAGCACCAGCTCATTGAAGACCCTTATGAATATGCTGGTACTCATTAGTAGAAAGTAGGACCTAACATTTAACCAGTTTCATGCTCTGCTGGACTCATCCTTTGCGGATTTATAACTATAAAACCTTTTCGGGATTTTTTTTCCTGAACCCCAAAACTATTTTCGCAAATTTCCGATTTTGGAATTTGAAATTTACTAGAAATACTACTACCAGAAAGCCCTTAATATACATTGCATTAAGTTTTTGCGATACTGTATTGGTGATTGTTTTGCTTTTAAAGATTTTGGGCATTGGATCCTTGTTCTCAGACCATTTCCCAGGTCTTCTGAAACCATTTACAGTAAGTTAACAGAACCGATTTCAGGAAGTTCAGCCATTTCTAGTCATTGACCATGACTGCGTGTCTATGGGTAGAACTAATCTAAATTCTTCTTAAACCTTGTATAGAAAATTTTTCAGCTAATAGCATGCTCGATGTTATAGGTCTGGAGACATTCTCTGCAGCAAAATGGGAGGTAGGATACTTTGCCCTACCTTCCATACCATAACAGGTGGTATTAAGGGACCTCATAATTGGTCTTTAGTGGTAACCTGCATTGGGCCGTCACACATGGAATTAGTACATAGCATTTTGTAATACTGGCAAATTAGTCCTAATAAATATTGTGGAGGGAAGTTTATGTTTGTGATGATTGTTCATTAATTAGGTTGCACAACAACATACCGTAGTGCCCATTAAGATGGGACGGGAAACTCAGAAGTTTCTTCGGTTTTCAGATTTATGGAACTCGGGAAAAACCTAAATCAAAAAGCGGACCTCTCCGTAATTTCAAGGGTTACTGGGAAAATACCTCCGACAGGCGGTACCCTCAAAAATATGTTCCGAGTCCCCGAAATCCGAACGATCACCCTGGTCAGACAGGACTTTCGGATTTCCGTGTCAAACAATATATGGGTCCGAGTCGGACCCGGATCCCGTCTCTAGTGTCCCTTAATAATCCACAGACCCCACAACAGCACCGAAACAAAAAAACACAACAAGCAGAATACACAAACCAGCAATAATGAACCAACAACAGAACACCACAACACAGCGACGATAGGCTAAACGAAGACAAAAACAAAATAAAAACAAACAACATAAAGCAACAGACACACTTATATGCCAGTTAACTACCGAGGTAATCTACTGCTCGCGGCTGGAACCTACCGTGCCAAGGGTGTCCAACTATTTCCCTGCTTAGTTTCTCACATGACTAAAAATCTTTGTCTAAATAAAAACCACTCTATATGATTGTGTTGAAATCATTCATGAAGTCAGTTGAATATTACTACAGGGTCTTTGAAGGTTCCTCTTCTAGGAGCTGTCCACATTGTTAACCCACTGTCCAGTTCCTCTTTAGGTTCAACCACTGAACATAAACACATAAGAAATATGCCTGACTAATGCAAAATTTCATACATTATACTGAGCATCTGCCCCACGTGGATGACGTGTCCCCTGCTTGTACCAGGAAATGCATTTATGTATGAATACTGGAATTTAGAAACAGGGCAGCCATACATACTTGCATCAATATTGTAACCAACTGCCAGTTTATGAGTCATATGATGACCAGCAATCTTCCCCTGTGGTTTAGACTAGTTCTAATTGTTTGGTCAATTTGGATTCTTAAAAAACCGGAGATTTTAAAAAAAAAAAGTACTTTTGGAATGAGGTAGCTATCCTCTCACAATCTTCTGTTACCAATGGGTTGTCGATACTGTGTGCAGTAGGTGGATTGCAGTTATCTTTAACTTGTATAACCTTTCGTCTCTGATTACCAATTGTTTGTCCTTAATCCCTGTGTGCAGTAGGTGGAATTAGCAGTTAGGTCTTACTTGTAATACTATCGTCCTCTGATATAACCAATGGTGTCTAATACTGGTGTGCAGTAGGTGGAAATTGCAGTTAGTCTTTTCTTCTATACTTATCGCTCTGATTAACCAATGGTTTTGTCTGAATTCTGTGTGCCGTAGGTGGAATTTGCAGTTAGTCTTTTCTTTCTATACTTATCGTTCTCTGATTACCATGGTTGTCTCAACTGTGTGCAGTAGGTTGGAATTGCAGTTTAGTCTTTTCTTGTATACTTATCCTCTCTGATTACCATGGTTGTCTGAAATACTGTGTGGTTGGGGGGTGCAGTAGTGGATTGCAGTTTGAAAGTCTTTTCTTGTATACTTTATCTTCTTCTGATTACCAAGGTTTCTGATACTGTGTGCGTAGGTGGAATTGCAGTTGTCTTTTCTTGTATACTTATCTTCTCTGATTACCAATGGTTGTCTGAATACTGTGTGCAGTAGGTGGAATTGCAGTTAGTCTTTTCTTGTATACTTATCTTCTCTGATTACCAATGGTTGTCTGAATACTGTGTGCAGTAGGTGGAATTGCAGTTAGTCTTTTCTGGTATACTTATCGTCTCTGATTACCAATGGTTGTCTGATACTGTGTGCAGTAGGTGGATTGCGTTATTCTTTTCTTGTATACTTATCTTCTCCTGATTACAATGGTTTGTCTGAATACTGTGTCTTCGGTGGAATTCAGGTAGTCGTTCTTCTATCTACCGTCTCTGATTACCATGGTTGTCCGAATACTGTTTGTCAGTAGGGTGGATTGCAGTTAGAGTCTTTACTTGTATACTTATCTTCTCTGATTACCAATGGTTTCTGAAATACTTTGTGCAGTAGTGGAATTGCAGTTTAGTCTTTTCTTGTAGCTTTATCTTCTCTTATGAACCAATGTTGTCTGAATACTGTGTGCAGTAGTGAATTGGCAGTTAGTCTTTCTTTGTATACTTATCTTCTTCTGATTACCAATGGGTGTTCTGAAATACTGTGTTCAAGTAGGTGAATTTTGCAGTTAGTCTTTTTTTCTTCTATACTTATCGTCTCTGATTACCAATTGGTGTCTGTAATACTGTTTGCGTAGGGGAATTTGCAGTTAGTCTTTTCTTGTATACTTATCTCTTCTCTGATTACCAATGGGGTTGTCCTGAATACTGTGGTGCAGTAGGTGAAATTCAGTTAGTCCTTTTCTTGTAACTTTATCTTCTCTTGAAATGTTACCACAATGTTCTGATACTGTGTGCAGTAGGATGGATTTGGCAGTTATTCTTTTCTTGTCGGCTTATCGTCTCTGATTACCAATTGTTTTCTGACTACGTGTGCAGTAGGTGGACATTGCCGTGAGTCCTTTTCCTTGCATACTATCGTCTCTGATTACCAATGGTGTGTCTGAATACTGTGTGCAGTTAGGTGGAACTTTCGTTGTCTTTTCTTGTATACTTATCGTCTCTGATTACGGCAATGGTTGTCTGTAAACTGTGTGCAGTAGGTGGAATTGCCAGGTTAGTCTTTTCTCTATACTTCGTCTCTGATTACCAATGGTTGTCTGAAACTGTTGTGGCAGTAGGTTGATTGCCGTTTAGTCTTTCTTGTATACTTATCTTCTCTGATTACCAATGGGTGTCTGAATACTTGTGCAGTGAGGTGGAATTGCAGTTATCTTTTCTCTTGTATACTAATCTTCTTGATACAATGGTTGTCTGAATACTGTGTGCAGTCGGTGTAATTGCAGTTAGTCTTTTCTTGTATACTTATCGTCTCTGATGTACCATGGTTGTCTGAATACTGTTGTGCGTCGGGTAATTGCAGTTAGAGTCTTTTCTTGTATACTTATCCTCTCTGATTACCAATGGGCTTTGTCTGAATGACGTGTGCAGTAGGTGGAATTCATTTAGTCTTTTCTTGTATACTTATCGTCTCTGATTACCACTGTTGTCTGAATACTGGTGCGTAGGTGGCATTTGCAGTAGTTCTTTTTCTTGTATACTTATCGTCTCTGATTACCATAAGGTTGTCTGAATACTGTGTGCAGTAGTGGAATTGCGTTATAGGTCTTTTCTTGTATACTTAATCTCTCTGATTACCAATGGTTTGTCTGACATACTTGTTGTGCTGTAGGTGAATTGCAGTGTATTTTTTCTTGTATACTTATCGTCTACTGATTACCAACTGGTTTTCTGCATCCGTGTTGCAGTAGGTGAATTGCCGTTTAGTCTTTTCTTGTATACTTTAATCGTCTCTGATTACCAATGGTTGTCCTGAATACTGTGTGCTTAGGTGAAATTGCAGTTAGTCTTTTCTTTATACTTATCGTCTCTGATTACCAATGGTTGTCTGAATATACATGTGTTCATAGGTGGAATTGCAGTATGTCGTTTCTTGTATACGTATCGTCGCTGATTATCAATGGTTGTCTGAATACTGTGTGCAGTAGGTGGAATTGCAGTTAGTCTTTTCTTTCTATTTATCTTTGCGAGAGTGCTTTTAAACCTCGACCATTCTTCTTCTGACATAAAAGTTAAGTATGCAGTAAGTAAGGGAGACAATCTTACATACATTCCTGTAACCTTTATAATAACTTTAAGTTAGGGAAGTCCGTGGACATAACCAATTCCCCACATTCACTTAGCATGCATGGCTCATTTACAAGTGCCACTTTGCCTCTGAATACAGGTGTCGCAAGTACAAATAAATACATGATATTGCAAAGGGTTTGTGAACATTGTACACAAATGATCCATACATCATTTAACAAAAAAACCAACATAGCAACAACAAACAACAAAAACTAGGACAAGTTAAAGGGTATGTCCACACCCACACACGGACTTATTGTTTTTTTGGCTAATAACACGCCCTCCCCCCCAAACCTTGACCTCAGCAGGTTCAGTTTTCCAAACCTCTACCAGCCTTCAAAACCTTCATTTCCTCTGGCTTCTTCTCTGCTTATCTCCCGTAAGCTTTCCGCTGGGGGTGCAGAAGGGGTCAGACAGACCGGCATTGGCTCCTTTGATTGGGATAAAGAGGCAGCTTATACAAACTAGAAACCATTTGGAGGTCGAAGTTTCGGTGGCTATACCCAAATAAATACATAAAGGTTTGAGTGGGGGTCGGACATACCTTAAAAGAACATATCTAATCAAAAACACAGAGTGCATCACTGATAAAATGGTGAGAATTTTTTTTAGCTCTTTTATTATGTTATTTATTATTTTTTATTAAGATGCAAATATAAAGCATAGTAAAAGAAAGATAAATGAATAGAATGTGTTTTATAATGTGCATAAACAGTAAAAGGAGACTCATCTTTGGAGTTGGGGAAAATTATGTGATTATAATAATACTTAACTGGCAACTAATATCACTGTACAAGTGAATAATGGCTCTAACTAGTTATTCATATGGAATAACTTTTTGTATGGATAACCACCATTTAATCTTTTAAAATAAATATCCAGGCCCACAATGACAGGGATGCAGGGGAAGAATATATTGTTTTTTAAGGAGAATTAAAACGTAAATATAAATAAAAGTAAACCTCTCAAATCTGTAGGCATTTGGAGAAATTATTTAATTTAAGTTAGGTTTCTGACTTCTGCCAAGGATTCTACAAGAGTGTGTCCTGGACACAGTTTTTGGACATGCTTCAGTTAGTAACTACTGTCTGTGACCATCTATGTAATCAATACTTAGCCTCAAAAACACCTCATCATTCCACTATAAGGAGGGCTGCAGAAACAAGAAATTCACTTTGAGATTTCCTGTTTCCTTTGGAGTTTGGAATATTAGGAGGAGTCCCTGCTCTACGGTTGGACAAGAGAGTGCAAAGGCTATTCTTTATATTTTTCTGGAGTCAAGCTATACATACACAGATTATTAACCCAGATCAGGTAGCAATTAATAAAAAATAAGGGGAGTGTGTCAAAAAACTGCATGTCCAAGACAAGGGGTAATCATTTCATTCACTTATGTTTTTATATGGAACCTAGGGGTCATAAAATGTGTGGGTAATAAGGGGCTTTTTGAAATTGTGTTTAATTTTATGTCTTCAGTTTTAATTGGGTAGCAACCCTATTCATTGGTTATAATTAGCATAACATAACTATGTCATCAGTTATAATGCATCCATAACTAGGTCATCAGTTATAATTGCTACAAAGCAATGTCATTAGTTATGGATTGATACATATAGTCGCTTTGCCATCAGTTTTACTTGCTACAAGCAATGTCTTAGTTATGATTGATCATACGTCGCTTGCCATCAGTTTATAAAATTGATACATGCTTGTCTTGCATTTATACTAATCACAAGCATGTCATCAGTATAATTGATTATATTAGTGTACAATGCTATATTCATCAGTTCTAATTGAATACATACTGTACGTACTCCTATGTCATCATTTATAATTGATACTACTGTAATGTATCATGTCATCAGTTGATAATTGTTAATAGCTATGTCATCAGTTATAATTGATATCATAGCTATGTCCTCCTTAGTTTAGAATAGTACAAATCATGTCATAGCTATACCTTTGATACACTCCTGTAACTAGCGTAGTCATCAGTTATAATGGATACATACTGTACGTACCTATGTCATCAGTTATAATCTGATACATACTGTAATGTAGCGTCATCCATGTATATTGGTACATAGCTATGCATCCTTTATAAAATTGATATACTAGCTTTCCCGCCTTAGTTATAAATGACAAATCAAAGTGTCATCAGCTATATTGATACCTACTGTACATACTATGTCATCAGTTATAATTATACATCTGTACGGACCGTATGTCATCCGTTATAATTGGAACATACTGTCACAGTACCTATGTCAATCAGTTAATTGGGTCATAGCTATGTCATCAGTTATAATTGATATCATAGCTATGGCCTCCTTAGTACATATGTACAAAGGCTAATGTTCATTAATTATAATTAGTACAAGCTAATATCATTCGTGTAATTGGTACATGCAATGGTCATCAGTATAATTGTACAATAACAATATATTTCAATGCAATCAGGTATTAACCAGCTACAACGCCTTCTTGGGAAGTAAACAGAAATTTTGCATCCTCGTAATATCCACATTCTAATACTTTTCCATTCAGATTGCTTGACAAGGATCAAGTTGATCCAAAAGTTGCAATTTTGGCTGTCTG
Organism: Hymenochirus boettgeri; assembly: GCA_019447015.1. Lineage (NCBI taxonomy): Eukaryota > Metazoa > Chordata > Amphibia > Anura > Pipidae > Hymenochirus > Hymenochirus boettgeri. The sequence continues at coordinate 33,008,082 of CM033473.1, read as the reverse complement.
TACAATAGTAGCCATGTGTTCGGCATGAACAGTTGTTTAAAGAAATTTAATAAAAGATGATATTTTAAAGGAGTGCAGCTCTGGAATTTTGAATGGTACTATAACTATGTCTTTGTATTACCTGAAAATCCGCCATGTGGCTCGCTCAATCTAAACTCCCAAAGCAGAACCACTAACCGGTTCCTGCATAAAATCATGGTCTTTTATTGAAGTAAGCCTAGATACGTTAGGGACCTATATTGGTCCCTTAAAGGGACACTATACTGAAAAACATGATTTTGCCTCATCTTAATCTATATTGAATCCATGTAAGTAGCACGTCACTCTCTGATTTGCGTGTGTTGCTTGCATGCTTCATCCAGCACACATTTTGTTTAGGAGCAGTATCCGCCCCCCCTCTCCCCCTCCCTTTCTTAACACCCTCCAACGTCCATCCGACTGACTTTTCCCCATAACCACTACTGTCAAGTAGAGAATGGCTTTACACTCACTAGTTTTGTTCTGTTTTTCCGGATTCCCGGATCTCAGGAAAATCCTGAAGATCATGAAATCCGAACCGGAACGAATTTTTGAAATGACTTACAATGTCTTGCAAAATTAATCAAAAATATGATTGGTGACCATGTTCGAGTTTCCAATCAGATTTTCAAGATTTTCCGCATTTTCGAGGCTATTTTCGAAAATTATCAAAAATACCCCGTACTTCCGGAAATCATCGAAAATTTCTACGAAGTCCCCAAAAATCCGGAGGAATCCGTCGGATTCGGACGGTTTCTTTGCTTTTTCGGACCGCGGGGTTCCATGTCGGTATCGGTCAGTATCCCATCTTCTACTGTCAAGCCTGCACACAACATGCAGATTCTTGATTGAACCGCTGAAATTCTACGAAGTTTTAGATTGGATCGTCTTAAAAAACACTGATATACATGATGGGTGGGAAGAATTAACAGTTTTCCCGTTATGTCAATTTAAAATAAACCTATTTTTCGGTAATAGATGCCCTTTAAATGGTGTTACAATGACTCTCATAAACTTGTGTGATACTTTTAAAAATAGGGATAAGGCCACACTGCTTCGGTTCTTTGTGCATTGCGGTTGATTTTTTTTCATATCATTGAAACAGCGGCAACGACCAAAAATGCGTTGAGTTCCGCATTTTAATCGCAGCACCTGCGTTTTTCCAAGTTATGGGCAAAAAATGCATGCGCAAACGCACATGTAAATCGCATGGATTGCGTTTGCTTGGCAGTGTGAGTCCCCCCGCCGTGCCCATAAATGCTATTAAAAGCCTCTCATGAATTCTATGACCGCATAAAACCCGTTATACAAGACCCATACCTCTTAATTTTATATGGTTCTGGAATCCTTGGGGACTTAACTATCCTTATATTTTACAACATACCACAGTTGCATTATCACTACACCATGTTCTAAATTCAAAACCTCCCCCCACTTTACTAAAATCCTTTCCTGGTAAATAATTCCAACAAAACCATCACCTTCTTCTCTTTCCCCATATAAAGAAACGTTCAAATATCCTTATTTGACTGTTCAACTCAATCAAGCAGAACCTTTTGATGTTTGCTTTTTTTTTTCTAATAAGAGAAGTGGTAGACTTTAAATCTGAATTTAAGCTTCATTATTTTTCCACTTATTTTAAAGACTTTCGAAGCAGTAAATTTTACAGCTTTCATCATCCTAACCAAACTCGGATTCTATGTAACAAAATTAAATAGAAAAAAGACAAACAACATTTCCAACTTCGGATTCTTAACTTTCTGCCGTTTTTTCAATTATCATTTTAACTGAAATGAAATCACTTGGCCTTTTTTTTTTATTTGGAAATCGCTTTTTACTTCCCCTACTCTCCTCGGACACATAATTTGGATTTTATAATATGGTTAGCCCCAAAGGAAGTTTTTAGAGTGTATGTTTCTGCTAAAGTTTTTTGGGGGTTTTTTTGTTGCATAACATTTTTAATAAAACCTTTTGTGTGCGTTTGCCCGAGCCGAGTTGCCTTGATAAACAAGCCTCACAACAGAATATTCGATTCATTTAGATAAAAAAAAAGAGGATCTCAATCTTACTCTAACCTCGGCCCAATAAATTACATTTCATTTCTGCCGCTTAAATACATTTTAAAAGATACAAACTCAAACTGTCATCCATCAAATCCTATAAACCATCAACACACAGCCATTCAAAATAACCCCTGAACATGCTATTACATTTAACTGGGCTCTATCATAATTACATCATCTTTCTTTTTTCTTTTTTTTTTCTAATTCCCTTCTCAGGGACGGGAAAATTCTCAAATTTTAAAAATTCTGCCTAAGCTTTTAAATGACAGCGTGAGTATTTTTTGGCTGTCAGTCTCTGTGAAATAAGTTAAAAATTTTGACGATGATTCAGTGTAAAAAAAAAGGGGGGGGGGGTTTTGGTGGTAACCAATTAGACACAAGCTACCTTATTCAAAGATTTTTTTATCCCATAATAAGCAGCGGGTAGTATTGTAAAAAATAATCTATACAAGCAAATACGCTTAATCTGTGTATTAGTTTGCTGGGCTCTATCGGTAACACACACATCATATTATCAGAAATTACAATTTATATCAACTGCATTTTGGCTAATGGTGGTTTTGGCATTTTGTTTTGTGTGGATTTGAGGACTTGGTAATTTTTACCGCTGGCTATTTTTCAAGCATGAATTAAAGAAATGTACAGTTTTGTGAACGAATTCTGTTGTAATGCTAATTCATCATAGACAAACTTGCATAAAATGTTACCTGGGCGTAAAATGGGGTAGTGTGTGTTATTATCCGAACAGCAGAAACATCACCAAACAACAAGGTACAAATTAGCTTGACTGAGTAGGTTTGTCAGTCACCTAATACTAGTGACGAGTCCCCGTTTGGACCGAAACTGATTTTTGTGACTGAACGGCTTGTTTTTTAGGTCCGATTTGGCAGTGCAGATTTCCCTGGGGCAAATGTCCAAGGTGGAACTTGTGGAATTTCACCAAAAGTGGAAAAATGGGTGGTGGAATTCAGAAATTCATGTTTGAAATAACGAAAGTTGAAAAATTTACTTTCATAATTAATGTGCGACACAATCCATCCCCGAAACGCCGTCATAGAGATGGCTGAACGTTCGAAAGTTCGGCCCGTTTTTTTTGACGTTCAAACTATATGGAAAGTTTTGAAAGTTCGAAACAGACCCATTAAAAGTCAATGGGACAGTCATAGCATCGAAAAGTTTGAATACCAATAGTAACTTAATTCAATGGCTGTGGGACCTGGGAAATGTCTGGGGAACATGTTCAATATCCAGACTTTCGAAAAATCGTTTTACTTTCACCACACTACTATTCGAGCTCTCGAGCGTTCGAACATTCGGATATTATCCCATAAACTGACATAAAGCAGATTCGATAATTCATATTTACTCGCGTATTGGTATATAGACATTTACTGCCGATTCGATATTCGATATTTAACTCGCGTATGGTATAATAGACATTTTAACTAACTCGCGGATTCGTTTATGTCGATATTTACTCGCGTATTGGTTCATAGACATTTTACTCGGTATTGGATTTCGAGTATTTACTCGCGTATTGGTTAAAATGACATTTTACTCCGCAGATTTTATCGATATTCGATATTTACTCGCGTATTTGGTAAATAGACTTTACTCGCAGATTCGATAATTCGATATTTACTCGCGTATTGGTATAATCGACATTATACTCGCAGATTCGATAATTCGATATTTACTCACTTATTGGTATAGAATAGACATTTAACTGCAGATTGGATATTCGATATTTCCTCGTGTATTGGTATAATAGACATTTTACTCGGAGTTTCGTTTATTCGATATTTACTCGCGTATTGTATAAGAGGACCATTTGTACTCGCGGATTCCGATAATTCGATATTACTCCGGTATTGGTTAATAGAACATTTTACCTTGCGGATTCATAATTTATATTTATCGCGTATTGGGTATAATAGACATTTTTTACTTCGTCTGATTCGATAATTCGATATTTACCTCGCGGATTGGTATAAGACATTTTACTCGCTGATTTGATAATTTGAATTTCTCGCGTATTGGTATATGACAATTTTCTCACATATTCGATACTTTCGATATTACTTGCGTATTGTAATCATAGACATTTTACTCGCTGATTCGCTATTTAACTCGCGTATATTTGTATAATAGACCTTTTACTCACTATTCGATATATTTGCTTTTACTCTCTACTCCGCCGTATTGGTATCATAACCATTTTACTCCCGTCATATTCGATAATTCGATATTTACTTGCGTAGTGGTATAAGAGCATTTTACTCACGGATTCGAGTAATTCGATATTTACTTGCGTATTGGTAGATAGGACATTGTACTCACATAGTCGATAACTTTGATGATACGGTGCGTATTGGTATAATAGACCATTTTAATCGCATATTCGATATTCGATTTTACTTTGCGTTTTGGTATAATATAGACTTTTACTCACGGATCTCGATATTCGATATTACTCATGTATGGTATATAACACTTATACTCGCAATTGCGATAATCGATATTTCTACTATGCAAGTGACTTGTATAAGAAAACATGACAAGATTTTTACTCACGATTCGTATTCGTTTTCATCGTGTGTTTGGTATAATCAGATATCATTTTATCGCATATTTCGATAATATCGATATTTACTTGCGTATTGGTATAATAGTACATTTTGGAGTCGATGACCAACTGATTCGGATATTCGATATTCGTACCTTTAACCTCGTGATATGGTATAATAGACTTTTACCTCGCATTTTCCATAAATTCGATTTTCTTGCAGTATTGGTAAATATAGACCCATTACGCAATGTGATTCATATTCGATATTTACTTCGTATTGTATAAAATAGACATATACTCACATATTGCGATAATACGGAATTTACTGCGCGTATGTGGTATAATAGACATTTTACTCACCATATTCGATAATACGTATTTACATGCGCGTATTGGTATATCAGACATTTTACTCTGCATATTCCAGTTAATACTATGATTTACGTTTCGTCTGTATTTGTATAATAGAAGCATTTTACTCACATTTCGATAATACGATATTTACTCGCGTATTGTGTATAATAGGACATGTTTAACTCATACATATTCGATAATACTATATTTACTCGCTATTGGTATAATAGACATTTTACTTGCATATTCGATTTTTTCTGCATTTTGATTATAATCCCCTCTTCCCATTGAACTTCCAGGCTCTAAAAACTGAGCCTCGAAAGTGTGTTGTTGTTATTCCCACACTCTTAGTTGCCTACAGACACATGGCCTCATGAATGGCAGACGTTTTGGTGAAGTGAATACCTTCCAGGCGGGGATGAGGGATGCCATTGGCAAACCCCAATTAAACGGAGCTTCAAAAGCTCATTATGCGCCACTGTGCAGTGGGAAGGGTGACGCACTTTTCAACTCACAGCTGACCACCTCACAACTCCAAAAGAGTGTGCCGGACTTGAGCGACAGCGGCGTAACTTCGTCCGAGCGACAGACCATGTCCAAGGCAAGTGTCACTTTATATATAAAATTTAACTGGTTGACTTTGTATCAAAACCCCTTATGCACCACTCTAACCAGGCGGTTCTGCGGCAGATCTTTCTGACAAGCTCTGTCTATGTATCACCACTAGATGAGTTACTGCAGCTTATTTTCTTGTTAGTTTATAGCACTTGTGATTGGCGATAGCGCCTTGCCAACCGCCACAACATGATTGCGGGCCTTTAGTGCTTTTTCTTCCTAACTGGACTCAAAGTGCATATTGTAGTGTTAGTAGTAGTGTTATAAATTGTAATGGAAACTGTTTAGTGAATGTGTTAGTAATGTTCGTTAAACACGTACACATAAAAATATTTACTATTATTTTTTATTTATTAATATTTATTATTATTTATTTTTAGCAATATTTACTTTTTTTATATCAATAAATTTGCAGATAGGGATCTGTTTCCAGCAGTGAAAAAGACAACAAAAAAACAGGACCCTAGTCCTCTAAAGGTCTAACACAAAAATTTTGCCCAAGGAATTATATAGGAGTAGTCCTTAAAAGGACTTTATGGGTGTCACAGGTAGTCCTTAAAAAGGCACCCCCACATCTAAAAGATCAAAACGCACAAAATACTCTCTCAGCTGCTACAACTGTCAGGTCTCCACAAACACACTCAACCCACTGAAACAACATGTGCCTGCGCCACTGCCGTTTATACTCAGGGGGCTGGTAATGCTCAAATTAGCTGCCATTGGTTGATTTTGGATATGTTGGTATCATTTTTTTTTAATTTGATAATTCTCGAAACCGCGAGCATTGAACATTTGAACATTCGATAATTATTGCGAGAGTTCGGCTCAAACTCGAGATCGAGTTCTAGTCCATCCCTAGCCGTCAGAATGAAACCTGCAAAGCCGTCAGAATGAAACCTGTAAAGCCTCAGAATGAACCTGTAACCGCCGTCAAATGAAACCTGCAAAGCCGTCAGAATGAACCTGTAAAGCCATCAGAATGAAACCTGCAAAGCCGTCAGAATGAACCTGCAAACATGCCTCCAAATGAAACCTGTAAAGAAGCGTCAAATGAAAACCTTAAAGCCATCAGAATGAAACCTGTCCAAAGCCCAACGTAAGCCAGAATGAAACCTGTAAATCGTCATAACCGAATCAGAATGCAAACCTTGAATGCCGTCAGAATGCTAAACCCGCGATAAGACACCTTCGAAGAACGTAAACCTGCCGAGAACCTGAAGCCGTCAGATGAAACCAGCCTCAGAATGACCGGAAGCTCAGAATGAACGTAACAAATACCCTGCAAAGCCGTCATAGAAACCTGTAAAGCGCACTCATAATGAACTGCAAAGCCTGACAACCTGTCAAGCCAAGAAGAAACCTGCAAACTCATGAAGAAACCTGTAAACTCAGAATGAAAAAGCCCTCGCATAATGAACCTGCAGAAGTACCGAGCTCAGATGAAACCTGTACACCCTCAATCGCAAACCGGAAGCCTCAGAATGAACTGCAAGCCATCCGGAGAGCCATCAGAATGAAACCTGTCAAAGGCCCGTCAGAATGAAACCTGCAAACGCCATCAGAATGAAACCTGCAAATCCGCAGAATGAAACCGAAAGCATCAGATGCAAACCTGTAAATAAAGCTTGCAGAATGAAACCTGTAAGCCGTCAGAAGGAAAACCTGCAAAGCCGCAGAAAAAACCTCTAAGATCCCTCAGAAATGAACATGCAAAGCCGTCACGAATGAACCAGCCTCGTCAAATGACCCGTAGCGTACAGAATGAAACCCGCAAAGCCGTCAGAATGAACCTCAAAAGCCGTCGAATGAACCCTGCAAAGCCGCAACTACGCAAAGCCTAAATCTCAACGCCAAATCCGCAATCCGTCGAATGAAACCGTCATAACCGGAAATGAAACCTCGCAAGCCCAGACTACCGCAAGCCTAATGAAACCCGCAAAGCCGTCAGAATGACCTAAGCCCAAATACCCGCAAAGCCGTCAGAATGAAACCTCAACAGCCGTCAGAATGAAACCCTGCAAGCCCGTCAAATGAAAACCCGAAAGCCGTCAAATGAAACACCGCAAACCGTCAGAATGAAACCGCAACTCCGTCTAAGAAACTAAGCCTCAATACCGAACGTAGACAAAACCAACCGTCGCGAACGCAAGCCTCAGAATGAACGAACCGTGATGACAAGCGCATGAATAAACGCAGAATGAACAAACCGTAGAAAACCTGCAAGCCGTCGTACGCAAAGTCAGATGAAACCTGCAAGCCTCAGTGAAACCCAAGGGAAAATGAAACCCAAAGGCCGTCAAGAACCCGGCATTTTTTTCATCTCTATTCTATTAATCGAACAGTGGTGTATCCAGTATATTGTTTGGTAAGATGTGTTTCCTATTCCCCCCCCTCCTCTAGCACGATCATGACCAGTAACTGGGTTACACCACCGGTCATTCTTCTCCTGAAACCCCCTGCACTTTCAACCAGTCCATCCATAGGAAAGGATTGTCGTTGCAGCGGAAGCAGCTGTTCAGACACGTAAGTTTGGCGTCATAGAAGGCAGCGTGTGTCATTTCCACACATTCCAATCCGTCGCCTTTTGTCCTATTTTGACTACATGAACTGAATGCTGATATTATCGGTCGGTCATGGCTAATTAGTGTATGGTGTGTACAAGCTTTAGATATACGTAAGGAGCCTATAAACTACTATGTGTTTTATTTCAATGTGGATGATGTTATCGGGATATGAAAGATCTCTGTGAATCTAAGTTGGATTAGTTTTCATTGGTTAATTATCTCTGATTGGTTTTTCTTTTTGTTTTATGCATCTGGGGAATGACCCAACTCCCCAGTTTGTTTTTCATCTTTTTTTAATTCCTCCGTTAAGATTGCAGTAGACTACACAGCATCCAACCATATGGTGCCCATACAGCTTGCATACCCGACCCCCCTGTCACTCTCTGTATTTTCTGTACACTGTCTAACTTTAGTAGAGAAGAATGATTATGATACTCATGTGATCGTAGTTGCATGTATGGGTACCTCTATCTACTACTTCCACATACTCTTCTGTTTCATTTGCCCCCCTTACAAAGTATACTTGTGTTGGATTTTTTTAAAGTCATGGGCGTAACTACCCTAGGGAGCAAACGTAAAGGGGGCCGAAGCCAAGGGGCCCCATCTCTATCTTTTCCATGACAGATATGCCTCCTCCCAGTAACCCATTTGGATAAAGCACAGATAAGGGCCCCATCATAGTTTTTGCAGGGGCCCCAGTGATTCCTATCTTACACCACTGGTTAAAAAGTCTCAGACACTGTCCAGATATCTGGTTTTCCCTACAAAGGCAACATGTCTACCTATAGATGCACAAGAATAAGTGAATACTGGATATTCTTTAGATTCTCTTTATAGCTAGTTAGCTACAACAAGCAACGTTTCTTTTGCAGGGATACGAAGGCTGTTCCTATGTTCATTTCTTCATTTACTGTTTCTCATCAATTTCTATCCAGTCTTTACCAGATTAACCACAGGTTTAGAGTTTTGGCTAATAAGGCAAAGCGGTTGGGGTGACATTTAAGACCTGGTATACTATAAAATAAGAACATCAAATTAAGCAGCGCCGCATTAAAATTAAAAAAGTTAATTGGTATATTGGTTTGCCACAATTAGGTAATTAGGAATAGGCAAGTGATAAATTATTTATATCAATGGTTCCTTGACCTTTAGGACATATATGAGGTAAGATTTCTCGGTTTCTGTGACCTAGAGAAGTGCTATGACATCATTTATCCTGTAAACTAGAGATGGCCGACTTCATAAAGTTTGGTCCTTTTCGAACTTTCAACTTCAGTAAAAGTTCGAAAGTTTAATTCGGACACCCATTAAGTCATGGGGAGTGTTAACTACTTGTAAATGGCTGTTGGCCCCTGGGAAATGGTCTGGGGAACATGTCACTGTCATCAAAACTTGTTTAAAACACTTCTAAACAGGAGTGGGCAATAGTCCGGGTTTTTCGCACAAGCACATTCGAGGTTACGGGCATTCGGGGATTCCGAGCTATCTTTCGAGGTGACCGTAATATCACACATAAATTCTCAAGGTTTACCGAAATTAATGATACTTTCGGGTGAGGTCGAACGATAACATTCCAGGGTTAGCAAACGATCTATATTTTTGGGTTAGAGCAAAAATTGAACCACTACAATTCAAGGGTTAGCGAACGATCATTTTGGGTTAGCGGAAACATCCGTACATTCGAGGGTTACTGACAACGAACGATACTTCTCAGGGTTAGTGAACACTACAATTCTAGGGTTAGCGATGGCCTGTAAATTTGATAATTATCGACAATATACCCGCAAGCCCGGAAAACGAACTCGTCGAAGTTCGTATTGAACTCATAAAAGTCACTCTAAACCCCGATCCGAGTTCGGTTTTGTGTCTATCTCTACTGTCAACTAACAAATCGACAAACAAAAAAAATTAAAAAGGAATAATGACGACTTGCCAATAGATGTTTCCTTTTCATCACTGGATGGTTCAGCCATTTAACTTGTCCACCCTTAAAACCAAAAACTGGTCCACTCACCCATTTTGGCATCCACCAAGCTGTTCACTGCTGACATCACAACCCAATAATTGACTGCCATTTTCCACCGCTGCCGCCTCCTCTGCAACCACTCAAACTTTTTAAAATGGGCCCTCTTGAGCAAGGGAGATAGCAGATAACCTTTTTGCAATGGGACAGAAACTTTGATCAATAGTTAGTCTCAATAAAACTGTAAAATGCATTGGTGCAGGGCATATAATGACAAGTCGCATGTTTTTTGTACTCTTAAGGGTGGACTTGCCCTTTAATTGTGGTTGAATGGATAACTGTCCATCAACGCCTTCATTCAATTCCCAAGGCATCAACACCAATAATCAGCAAAATGAAAATATACATTTATGTATTAAAAACCTTCCCTTTCGACTAAGCAATATCATCTCCGAATTGTGCAAAATTCACTTGTCTGAAATACAGAGGAAAAAGTACCAAGGTCCCCTATCCTGGCACTTAAAATCAAGGGACATTCTTACCAGTTTTCTGATTTATTTATCACATTACTGGAGCTATACAGTAATCGAAACCGCTCGGAAATCTCATTTTTGAAATATTAACATGGTAATCCAGACTTCCGCCTGAATGTGGCTTGTTGGGATATCCTGTCGATCAATAACTGCATTTGATCTTCTATAATTTTTCCATTACAATCAGACCATGGTTAGTATTACAGTAAGGCAGCTGCCCCCTGTGTTCAACTCATCATGCTACTCGAAAATGTTATTAACAGATATAACTTTCCCCTTACATGATTTTCCATCACACTGACTCTGTGTTTAACTCCGAGTTTGTCCACGAAACTTCGCTACCAAAAGCACAAAAAATATGATAATGTTTTCAGCGGCAGCGATCTTTTCTCCCCTATAATTACGAATCATCAAGAGCTTGGACTTTCTGACCCTCCGTGTGCGGAAACATTCATTCATATCATGGACTTTTTAAAAACCTTAAAGGAAACTCGCACCTTCATGGAGAACATATTTTTTAGAAAGAAAATGGCCTCTTTAAATATGTTGATATATCATCAGTTGTCCTATGAATTCATTACGGTATGCCTGGCTATGCTTCTGGATGCTTCATGGAAAACTGAGTCCAATTACAAACCTGTACTGATCATTTACTGAGCCTGGGCATGCTCAGAGAGGCAGCACAGTCACTTGCTGTGATGTCAAATGTCCCAAATCCATAACTTACAGTTTGCTAACGTGAATACCAGAAGCAGAAAGAGGGCACCAGGCATTTTGCAGGAATTTCAGGTTAGACTTAATATATGTTTCAGATTTCAACTATTACTATTTAGGGTTTCTGTTGGGGTGATTCCTGTATGCATTCGTTCATTTGGGGGCTGGATGTCCTTTAAGTTACATGCAATGGTGTCATTCCATCTAAGAGAGCTTGTGCAGTCTCAGTGTCACCACGAATTATGTTCTATTTTTTGTTTTTTCCCTAACACAAACATTTATAGCTGCACATGGCTTTTTCCTATCCGCTCCATTGTTCATCTATTAATGTTATGGTAACGTAAACCTGGACAAAAAAAAAATTTAAAGGGCATGTTCACCCCTTTTTTCAATTTTTTAATTATAGTAGGGCTAGTCCCCCCCGCCCCACCGCTATACTTATCTTTTCCAGGACTTCCCAGATTTGTCTTACTTACCTTCCCCTCTCTCCTCCGCAGTCATTGCCCGGGTCCCTTCTGGCTGGCAGGGGGGCCGGACCGGCAGTCACATCTGTGATTGGCTGAGAGGCAGTTCAAGAACGCCGGAGGAGAGAGGAAGGTATAGAGTTCGGGGCGATCTCTGGAAAAGATATATGTGCTGTTCTGGGCTGATGGAATTACCCTACTAATATCTACAAGGGATTTACACTAGAGGGAGGGAGTAACAAAACGGGTGGGAGGTAGGGAGGGGTGGTGAAGTGGGGGGTGGGGAGGTTGGAGTGATGCTGCTCTGACAAGCCAAAAACTCTGAGCAGGATCTCTCAGATGGTCGGAAACAATTTCTCCCTGGTGTCCAGCTCCTGGTGGAGACTTTTTTTCAGACTTTCGAGGGAACTTTACAGCATAACCCATTTGGAGCTGGTATTTTTATGCCTACAGAGTGGGGCCCAAAGTGGGGGAAATTATAGTTTTGTGGGTGGAATTGCCCTTAAAACTCATGTAATAACACGTGTAAGTACCTTTGTGTGTGTGTTGCTGCCTGAAAACCAAACAACACACAACAATCACCACCCCCCAACCCACCACACAAACACCTTGCTTAAAACAACCGCCCCCCCCCCCCCCCCCCCCCCCCCCCCCCCCCCCCCCTCCCCCCCCTCCCCCCCACACCCCCCCCCCCCCAACCCCCTCCCCCCCCCCCCCCCCCCCCCCCCCTCCCCCCCCCACCCCCCCCCCCCCCCCCCCCCCCTCCCCCCCCCCCCACCCCCCCCCCGCCACCCCCCCCCTCCCCCCCCCCCCCCCCCCCCCCCTCCCCCCCCCCCCCCCCCCCCCCCCTCCACCCCCCCCCCCCCCCCCCCCCCACCCCCCCCCCCCCCCCCCCAAAAAAACCCACCAGCACATACAAAAACCACCAAAACACCCAAAAACACCCAAACAAACACACACAACAAACAAAACAAACCCCCCCCTCCCCCCACCCCACCCCCACCTCCCCCCCCCCCCCCCCCCCCGCCCCCCCCCCCTCCCCCCCACCCCCCTCTCCCCTCCCCCCCACCCCCCCCCGCCCCCCCCCCCACACCCCCTCCCCCCCCCCCCCACCTATCCCTTACCTTATCCAGGTACTTTGTTTTTCCTCAGGCTAAGTATCTCCGTCCCACTACTATATATCAGACACCCAACTCCTCTGTGAGACAAGCATGTTCAGTAAACGATGACACTGTGGAACTGTCTTCAAGCAGATGTGGGTAATGGCAGTTCATTGACTATAGCTTTAATAGGTGGGCTTGGATACTTTCTAAAACTAAAAAAGATTGAGAATTACTGGTGTTAATTACATCATACTGTAGTTCTGGTTGGAACAGGGGATACATAATGATTTAAGATTAACTGGTATTTTAAAAAAATACACTATACTGTACTATCTGGTTGGTACGGGATACTATATATATCTTTGCGGAATTACTTGGTTTAATATACTGTATTTTGGGTTGGTACGGGGATACTATATAATATTGAGAATTACTGGTATTAATACTATAATGTAGTTTCTGGTTGGGTACAGGGAATCATACTATATAATATTGAAATTACTGGTATTAAGGTAATTACATATACTGTAGTTTCTGGTTGGTACAGGGACACTTACAATATTGCAGAATTATCTTGATTAATACAACATACTGTAGTTTCTGGGTTGGTACAGGGACAATATATAATATTGAGATGTACCTTGGTATTATTATTAATTATATTTTCTATATAGCGCCAACTATCTTCCTTGGGGCTACCAAAAAATTACTAGTACCATTCATTACATACAGGGTAATACATTTTAAGACAAGTCATACATTTACATACCGCGGTAAACATAATATAAAGTAAACAGAGTGAGGATGTTCTTGACAGCATACCTGATAAATAGGACGAGAGGACCCTGCCAAGAGCTTACAGACTAGAGGATAGGGTGAGACCTTAGGTGGGGAATCGGTAGGCTGTAATAATTGGCAGTTGAGCTTGAACGGCGGGTTGGATCATATTGGGTAGTTAAGGGGTAATGTTTGAAGCCCCCCCAGGTTTATATGCTTGCCTAAGAGGTGGGTTTTAGGTTACGGTTTGAAGGTGCTTAGGATGGGAGGGACGGACAGTCATAGGAGTGTTCCAGAGCAGAGGGGCATCCCCGAGTAAAGTTCCTGAATTGCCGGGCCATGGGAAGACGGTGACCAAGTGGATGAGAGAGGGTATAAATTATGCAGCAGCGGAGGTTGTTGCCTGGGGCACTATCGTGATACGCTCTGGGATATATGAGGGGCTGTTTCGATAGTGCTTATAGATAGGTAAGTCAATTTGAACTGGATCCTTTGGTGATGGGCAAACAGTGGAGGGACTGACAGACGAGGGGTGGAATTAGAGAAGCGAGAAGGATGAATTAATGAGCCGGGCAGCAGAGTTGAGGAAGGGATTGAAGCCGGTGCCCAGCAGTTGTTTGGTAAACCACCAGGGTGTGTTGCAGTAGTCTAGCCGGTGATATGTATTAGGGCATGGTTAGGATTTTTTGCAGCTTCTTTCGTGAGGAGGAGGGTTGATGCGTAGAATTGTTTTTGAGTGAGCCGACAGGGTTTGCAGCAAACCACTTGACATGAGCGTTTGAAGAAGATCGGAATCTGCATATTCCCAGGCAGCGGACATGAGGTGATGGGGATATCGTGTGTTGTGTTATATTAATAGTAGGCTATGGAGGGGAAACAGATCGTGAGGGGGGGAAAGGACAGTTTCAGTCTTGTCATGTTTAGTTTTGAGGAGCGGGGAGACATGAGGCAGAGATGGCACTAAGGCGTCGGGGACCTGGGATGTCAGTTGTAGGGGATCCGGGAGCAGAGAGTAATTTGAATTCGTCCGAAAGTGATTGCGAACACAACATGATATCTAATTGAGTGTCAAGGCCTATGGGTGTAAAGGAGAAAAGAAGAGGGCCGAGTATCGAGCCTTGCGGGACCCCCAACAGGGAGGGGGCGGGAGTGGAACCTATTTCAGAGTGAAAAGCACTAAAGTCCTACCAGAGGATAGGGGATAAGCCAGAAAGTCTATATTATACTTAGAGATGGTCTGAACTTCACAAAATCCGGTCGTTCGAGATCCCCACATTGTCGAAAAAAAACTCGAAAATTCGAAAATCCGCCGAGCGGAACCCATACAAATAAAAATAAATCCTCGAAAATACAAAAAAAAACAAACTCGGAATTTAAAAATTTTTTCGAAAATATGTATGTTCGAAAATAAAGAAATCCTCGGGATTTCGAAAGTTTCGAAACATACGTATTTCACGCATTTTCGAAAATACGTATTTTCACGCATATTCGAAATACGTATTTTCACGCATGTTTCGAAATACAGCGATAAATCCTCGTAATTTGTCGAAAATTTTCGAAATATGAGAAACTCTCGGTTCGTAAACGTTCGGAAGGCGGGAAAATCCGAAAAATCTGCGTTCGCGACGGGATAAAAATCCGCGGACCGCGGATTCGGTTAATTTGATTCACGCCAGCACAACGGGCCACTCCATAATTAGATACATACACTGTAGTTCTGGTTGGTAGTGGGACCAATATAATATTTAGATTACTGTATTGAATACATTACTGTGATACTATATAATATTGAGAATTACTGGTATTAAGTACATATACTGCAGTTTTGGTTGGTACGGGGATACTTATAATATTGAGAATTACGTTTATTTCATACATAACTGTTCTGGTCGGTACAGGGATACTATATAATATGAGAGTTACTGGTATTATTACATATACTGTAGTTTCTGGTGGTCACAGGGATACTATGTGATATTAAGAATTACTGGTATTAATACATATCCTGTAGTTCTGGTTCGTACAGGATACTATATACATTGAGATTACTGGTATTATTACACATATACTGTAGTTCTGGTGGTAGCAGGGGATACTATGGTAAATTAAGAATTACTGGTTATTATACATATACTGTAGTTATGGTCGGTGCAGGGATACTATATAATATTGAGAAAGTACTGGTATTAATACATATACTGTAGTTTGGTTGGTACAGGGATACTATATAATATTGGAATTACTGATATTAATACTATACTAGTTTCTGGTTGGTACAGGGATATACTAATAATATGAAAATACTGGTATTAATACATATACTGTCGTTTGGTTGGACAGGGACAACTATTATAATATTGAGATTACTGTTAAAATCTACTGTGTTGTTGATCCAAGATACTTTCTATGCGTTAGAGTTTTTTGCCTTTCCTCTGGCTCAACCGGTAGGTTAAAAATGAGGGTCTATAGAAGTAGAGAAAGTGGATACTCCGGGACAGAGACTCCTGTAGACCGTGTTTTACTATAACGTCCTCTGAGAAGCGGAAGTTCCACGAAACGCGTCAGGCCACGCCCCCCCCTTTCCGTGGTGTTCCTCTCGGTGTGATATTGTCTGTGTTTTTTAACGTTTTTCAATAATTTGGACGTTTTATAGCTAACACGGTCTACAGGAGTCTCTCCCCGGAGGTATCCACTTTCTACTTCTATAGAGACTTTGCATTCAGAGGAGGTCGGGCCGACCCGAGAGTTGTTTTTGGATTACCACGAGGAGGGGATTCGTCTGCGGTGTAGCTCCCCACAGTGAGTAACGTTATTATTGATTGTCTAAAAATGAGGGTGAAAAGGTTGGACTTGATGGACATATGTCTTTATTCAACCTAAATAACTATGTCACTATGTCACTATATTTGCCATCAGATTGACATTAGAACCATACAATACAGATATGAGAAGCACTCCTGCTTTAGTAGTATAATATCTCATATTCCTGACATCATACAATGTTGATATTAAACTAGCAAGATGTCCCTCAGATTGAAAAGATTGGTTGTCACGTTTTCATGAATGACCTCTGTAAACAACATAAAATAGGTAAGGCAAACATAAAGTTCATAAGGTAGAGAACCTGCCCAGCTAAAAGAACACGCATTCTGTTTTCTCCTTGAAGGCCTGGGTTCCACTAACCCTCACTATATATGGTATATTTATATGCAGGTAGATTTATGTGAAGATTTTTCACCTTTGGGATTTTCCAAACCGCTGAACAGTTTTTGGTAATTATTGAATTTTTTTATTCAAAAATTCCAATTCTCCAAACGAAACGGATTTTCAGCGAGTAGAACATCTCTATTAAAATACAATTCTAATCAAAAGAATTAACATAAAGAGAATTTCTAACTTCCCTTAAATCATTGCGCATAGTATAGTATAAACGGAAGTAGTGGTACTGTCAGGTGACCTATGTTGGATTGTGCTCCGGGACCTTTTCTCGATTAGTTCCAGCTCCTGTTACACAGCTCCTTACCCACCCATTCTATAATTAATGAGTGAACCTATCCTTTAAATCAACACTATGCAGATGCATTTATTAATTTATTTCTGGCCTTGCCAATGGGCTATCATTTTTAACGGACCATTATACACTATCCTTCCTTATACAAGATTACTCTCTACTACACTTAACTGCTATTGTACTACTGTATACTCAGCCTAGATTATTAAAAGATACTTTTAAATATTGTAAAAATACTAACTTTATATATTTATTGTATCATCATATAGTATTTATAGATGACTTTTTGCATAATCTGAATCCATTCAAGTGTCCCATAGATTTTAAAAACAAGGTTCCTTGAATTATCCGTGCCTACAGTACTGTTTGTTTAAATGTTTCCCTAACTTCCACCCCAAGAAGGCGATCATCTACGTCAAATATCACAAAGACCATACTCACTGTACTTCCTCTGAGAACAAGATATATAGCTGGGTATGGCTAATTCCTTGAGTAACTCTTAATATTGGTAAATTGGATAATATATGAGTATATAAACCTTCACTGATGAACTATTTGCCCTCCTAAATTTATTTTTGCGGGTTCTTGCAAAGAGATACCATTTATATATTGTAATAGTAGACCTACTGTGTCTGATTATTCCTCTGGTCTCTGGCATAAGGTTTATCCTGAAACAAGTTAAACGACAAAATGGCAATGGTTAAAGAGTTATAATCTAAAAATATGTGTTTTTCTTTTCGTTTAATTTGCCAATAACAGTTTTTTACATTTCATTAGTCTTTACCCTCCCGGTACCAAGATGTATTAGGGAACGTGGCTCTGCAATAAAAAGACTATTAAGCATTCTGTAACCCCACAAAAAAATAACATTTTTTTTTGTTTTCAGTCTACAGCTTGTTTTTGGGGGCCCTATATCTGCCAAATACCATTTTAGTGTTTATACAGTCCCCAAGGCATATTTAAACAGAATTTTCAAAATATGTATAAAAGAAGAGATTATCAATGAAATTAGTGTTTCAATAAACTGCTTTCTTTTTATAGCATGTTGGCTCACTTGGTTAGATTACTTTTTAAATGTTTAATCTGTGTAAAATTAAAACATACATTTGGTTGGGTATATAAGTAATAAAATGGCTGACTAAAGACACACATCATTATGTTTAACCTTTTTACCCCACCCACATTGTCAAGAGAAGATCCTGAAGAAGACAAAAAACATCTAAAGCCACATTTAATTGCTTTTGGTGAGAAAAGTATTCCTGAACTAATCTGGCACACAAGCCTAATCCCTGATCAACTTAGAACTTCAATTTGCAACATTACATTTTCTATGGTTCTAAAAAGGCATTCACCCCTACTCAATCCATCCAATCAACCCATGTCTTGTGAGAGATTGCTCAATTCCCTCAGACATGATCTATTGGTGAAGGATGCCAAACAGGATGGTCCAGAGTTAATGTGTATAAAGGAAAGCTCCACTGTAAAATTTAACTTTTAAAATGAAATGTTAATATTTTATGGGGATCGTAAATCTACGATTTTTGTTAAACCGATCGTGAAATTAACGATTAACGGTTTTATGTTCCTTTTAGCAATAGTTATTTTGCTAAAAAACGATTCCACTCCTTTTAAATACGGCCCATACCTTCTTACTAACATTTTGCTGCATATTGGAGAATTTTCCCCACAGTACACTGCATTGTTTAGTTAAAGATTTTTATGTTTTCATACTACTTCATTGTGGGTACACTAGGATTTTTCTATTTTTGGTAATGGCAATTTTGTGATAATTTAACTGTGGAGAAAATTTTTGCACCTCTTATACTGTAGCATCAGCCACATAATATTTAGGTGCTAATGAAAGTTTCCGTCTGGTGTTCTAAATCTAAAACATTAATAGTTTACACATCTACATGTACTGGGCTTAAATGATCGAGTTAGCAAACGGCAATTACCCTCAAATGTAGCTTTCGCTATCCCTCAAATTCACCCATAACTTTCAGATGCGGCGTTTGGTAACCCTCGATTTTGGCAGTAACCCAATGTATCTTCGGTAACCCTTGAATTCGCCATAACCCTCATTAAGCCCAAACCCCCTCCAATACTGCATTCCATGTTTGATATAGAATATTCCTGTTTATAGAATATTCCATTTTGATATAGATATTCCATGTTTGATATAGAATATTCAATGTTTGATATAGAAAATTCCGTGTTTGATATAGAATATTCCATGTTTGATATAGAATATTCCATGTTTGATATAGAATATTCCATGATTGATATAGAAAATTCCATGTTTGATAATAATATTCCATTTTGATATAGAAAATTCACTGATTGATATAGAATATTCCATGTTTGATATAAATATTCCATGTTGATATAAAAAAATTCAATGTTTGATATAGAATATTCCATGTTTGATATAGATATTCCATGTTGATATAGAAATTCCGTGTTTATAAGAATATCCATGTTTGATATAGAATATTCCATGTTTGATATAGAATATTCCATGTTTGATATAGAAAATTCCATGTTTGATATAGAATATTCCATGTTTGATATAGAAAATTCCATGTTTGATATAGAATATTCCATGTTGATATAGAATATTCCATGTTTGATATAGAATTCCATGTTTGTATATATCCAGTTTGATATAGAATATTCCATGTTTGAGTTGATATAGAATATTCCATTTTTGATATAGAATATTCCATGTTGATATATAAATTCCATGTTTGATACAGAATATTCCAAGTTTGATATAGAATATTCCATGTTTGATATAAAATTCATGTTTGATATAGATATTAAATGTTTGATTAGAATTCCATGTATATAGAAAATCCATGTTTGATATGAATATTCCATGTTTGATATAGAAAATTCCATGTTATATAGTAAATTCCATGTTTGATATAGAATATTCCCAAGTTTGATATAGAATATCCATGATTGATATAGAAAATTCCATGTTTGATATAGAATAATCCATGTTTGATATAGAATATCCATGTTTGATATACATATTCCATGTTTGATATAGAATATTCCATGATTGATATAGAACTTTTCCATGTTTCATATAGAATATTCAATGTTTGATATAGAATATTCCATGATTGATATAGAATATTCCATGTTTGATATAGATATTCCATGATTGATATAAATATTCCATGTTTGCTATAGAATATTCCATGTTTGGATATAGAATATTCCATGATTGATATAGAATATTCCATGTTTGATATAGAATATTCCATGTTTGATATAGAATTTCATGATTGATATAGAATTCCAGGTTTGATATAGAATATTCCAATGTTTGATATAGAATATTTCCATGATTGATATAGAAATTCCATGTTTGATATAGAATATTCCATGATTATATAGAATTTCCATTTGATATAGAATATTCCTGATTGATATGAATATTCTGTTTGATATAGAATATTCCATGATTGATATAGAATATTCCATGTTTGCTATAGAATATTCCATGTTGATATGTTCTGAAAGGTGTAATATTGCAAAAATAACGAAAACCGCACCTTTATAAATATGGTCCCTAGATAGTAGCTTTGCATAGAAAAACAAGCTAAAATTACAGTAGATTGAAATCTGAATATCATTTTCAAGGTGTCCTCAGGGTAAAAGAATTACAGTCTTTTTTTGTAATATAACTTTGATTTTTGAGGATTTTCATATGCTTTTACACCATGATTTTTTTTTTTTAAGTTAAAACAATTTCTATTATTTACAGACTGGGTACAATAAAATAATCAATAAATTACATGCCATTTACTAAAGGATTAAATATAGAATAAATTCATGTTTAACACAAGCTCTTGGTAGAATGAACATTATTAAGAAATAAAGTCTAGGATTACGTTCTGTCTAAAATCCATTCCAAACATTTGGAAACTTTTCACAGATATTATTTTATAAATAGGAGCTAATGTAAAATGACATGAGTCAGTCGTAAACCTCCAGCTGGGACACCGGGATAACTTTGTTTGTGTTAATTTGAATGTCATATTACAATTTTCAGATATTCCCTAGAATGAACATATTATTTTCTTGTAACAAAACTTTAACATCTTTTCATTTTTTTTTCTGATTAAGATAAAATATTTCTGATAAAGATAAAAATACTCTCTCCTAAGTCTGTTCGCCTTATATATCTAACAAAATAAATAAATTCATTTCAGGGAATGTAAATGTTCCAAACCACTGTATTTCTTTAGTCTGGTTTGGGTGCCGCCCTCTTGTTTATTTTCTACAGAGCTTCGTTTCTCATTGGTTTTCTCAGCTGCAAAGTAAGAAGGTGACCTCCAGATTGGACAGTGTTAGTGTTCAATGTTTCTTGACGGTCTCGTTTTTAAAAAAAAACAAAAAAAAACTGGTGACTTGTCAGTTTATGTGCTTGCAACGCAAATTGCTATTTTTACAAAGTTTATTACTGGAGATGGACTTAAACTCGAACCCGTGTTTGAGCCAAACTTATCAAGTTCTAACGGACTTGGACTTCTCTGACTTTCAGACTTTCGATAATTATCGAATGTTCGTAGTCGCTGTTTCGAGAATTATCAAATTTACGAGCCGTTCGCTACCCTTGAATATAACATTCACTAACCTCGAAAGTACTGTTCGATTTCGGTAACCCTCGATTATGGTAATTTTGCAATAACCCTCGAAGTATCTTTGGTAACCCTCAAATTAGCCGTAAACCCTTGAATGTAGCTTGTGTAAATCCGACACATTGCCCACTCTGTGTTTAAAGGACAACTAAAGCCAAAGAACAACACTGAACCTGAAGGTAGAACACCTTGAATAAAACCAGTATACTGTGTCTTACCTTCATTTTACAGGCACTAGGAAATTTAACTAAATAATTATGGTTTGTGCTTTATTTCACTGCATTCTATATCACACAGTTTGGTAAATGACCATTATGTTCTGCACCATGCTCAGTCCTTAGCTATGGCAGAACTTGTTACAGTTGGCCACCCCCATTATATTATCTAGCCAATCCTTTTACAGGACAGATAAAGCAAGGAACATGTACTGAGGTCAGGAGTTGTCTGACACTGCCACATACACACAGGTACTTCCTCCGGTTCTTAACAGGCTTACACTTACTTTAATACAATTTACTGAAGTGGGATTTTATACCTTATTGGTGTTTTTAGGGGGCTTGTTTTCAGATTCTGGAATAAAAAAATTGGGTTCAGTTCTCCTTTAAGAGTGTTAACAATTTTTGGTGATAGTGACATGTTCCCCAACCATTCCCCAGGTACCACAGCCATTTACAGTAGTTACCATTGTCAGTTTAGCTGTAAATCCCCTTGAATTCTCGACTCCACTATTGACTTTAATGGGTCCAAATTCGAACTTTCAAACTTTTACTGAAGTTCAAAAGTTCTAAAACGAGCCGAACTTTATGAAGTTTGGCCATCTCTATTTATTACATGCATTTGTAACCAGATAATTAATTATACGTTCTATTTCTTTCTGGCAATAGTTTCTGCCTCCTGCGCTTAATGAGCTTTTCATTTGTAATTTCTCCACTTAACCAATGCAGCTGCACCTATTCTGTATTTGCAAGTAGGAAATAGCAGCTGTGGATATAAATCTATATAGATAAATAAAACACTAACTATCCCACAAAAGAAACATGAGAGACAGAAACATAGTTTTTATTCGTGGGTAAATGAGTTCTTCCAATTTATTAAAATCAGTTTTAACCTTCCACACAGCGGGAACTCCTTGACTCTAATATACTTATAATCCACCCCTTCCATGGAAGTCAATGGGGCCAACCTGTAATATAATCTTTATCGAATGCTACTACGTTGTAGCGTGCCAATTATAACAAGGAAGTAGCCAACTCATAGCCCAAACACCCCTTACCATCCCTCCTCTCCCTGCACCACCCACGCTGATCACTTATTGTGAGTGAATGCGTGCATTTGTGTACTTTCCCTACCCAGCCGGAAGATAGTTTCAAATGCAGAAGGGAGGAGCGACGGAGGAAGTGTTACGAGTGTAAACCCTTGCTATTGTTCCTCCTGTGTAGGGAGGGGTCTTGCTTTCTGAGACCAGATGGTTATGAAGCCAGTGAATGTATGTTTTTTGTGCCTAGGGGTTTGTGATGGCGAAGGGGAGAAGTATGGTGTCCTGTGGGTGTGAGATGTGTTAGACAAGCTTACTGGGGTGATTATATTAAATAGTGTACCCCTATTAAAAATGATAAGGATATTAGAAGGTAGAAGAGTTCCCTGCCCTCTATAA
This sequence comes from Hymenochirus boettgeri, assembly GCA_019447015.1. Lineage (NCBI taxonomy): Eukaryota > Metazoa > Chordata > Amphibia > Anura > Pipidae > Hymenochirus > Hymenochirus boettgeri. The sequence goes on along the minus strand of CM033473.1, from coordinate 32,984,525 downwards.
AAGTACACAGCCTGCGTCCTCGTGCTTTTATATGGTAACGAACTCCTCTGTGACTTCTAATATCGTTATTATTTACAGTATTATTCACTATACATATTACAATAAGGATGAATTTTCTCTGCATGCTCCTGGGTGGCAGGAATTACACTGCTTTCTGTCTTTCTTTACATCATATATTTGTGTCCATTTTACTTGACACCAAAGAAGCTTGTGGATTTGTGGGTGAAAAAATCTGTTACATTTTCTGAATATTTCCCTTCTTGCAGTTTCCATGCCTGTCGCTCTATTAAATCATTACATCTGCTAACAACGAGAATAAACATTTTATATACTGAACTGTTCCTAATAATTCCATTTGCTGCACCAAAGTGCCTCACACCTGCTCCGTTAATAGCGTTTCCCCCCCTCATTATGGCAATATCCAGCTATTTTATTAACCTTAAAGGAATTTCTTCAGAAAGGTCACAGCCACGCTCAGCTAAGTGAAGTAATTGGCTGCCGTTTTATTCATCTACACATATTGTATCAATCCCACACATAGACGAGGCTTGGGCCATTTATTTGCATTGTGGTTTGGTTGTAGTTTTAGCTGAGGTTTAACTAGAGTAATGCGCTTTTGGCCTCTATGGCCTCTAGGGTTCAATCAGTTCCAATGCCTCATGTTATCATGCAAATTTGCCAGCCAATAGTAATGAACGATTGCTTTATTACTCCTCCAATAGTTTTCATTCTTTAACCACTGATCCCCAACAGGGACAAATCACCAATAGTCTGGAGACAGGTGTGAAATGAACATCTGGAAGGCATCCCCTCTAGGGAAGAGTGTCAGGAACACAGATGTGTATCCCACTGAAATAAGGTAAGCTATTTTCTTGCATAAATGCCAGTTTAATGGCTTATATGGAAGCTCCACATTTTATAGTTTTCCTTCTCTTTTAAATACTAGCTTATGTATATATATATATATATAATAGGGTACATGAAAACCAGATTTTCAAGACATTTATATGGTGCCCAACCACTGTAGACTTGTTATATGGCTTAAAGGATACTGTGGTCTCCATGCAAATGTCCTCTATTTAAAATCTCTCTTTTACCTTTTGAGCAAGCCTGGGCTAATGTCTGTAGCTCTCTGGTTCTAAGTTAAAGGCTTACACAGGATAAACAAGGATACGCTGTGTAAGACTGTAAGAGTGCCCTCCCCGTGATTTTCCTGAAGCTATTAAAAGACCGTTTTTGCAGTAGGAACAACTGGGCATGCTCAGTGCCTATGGCAGGGGGGGAGAGCAATAGTGCTGGTGATGTCACAGCTCACGGTGGTCATGGATGCACCACCCTTTATACTACTATAAGTTTGCATTGCAGCAATAAGCATGATACTGGAGTAGTTTTATAGGTAGGAATCTGCTCTTTTTAATAAAGTTCACTTGTATGGAGAGCACAGTTACCCTTTAATATCATTTCTTTTTATCAACTTATTTCACCTCATGTACGCATAGAAAGGAAATAGTCCAATGATATCCCAGTGGACATGTACATGTTAGTCATTGTGGGCCCATAGTGTTTTGAGAAAATAGGGCATCATAAAATCCAATTATAAATCAATAAAAAAGGGAAAGAAATAGAGTCCATTTTATTTCTGGGCTATCAAAGGGAAGCCTCGCCCTTTCCAATAAAACAAGGAGGTCATGTAGAGATAAAAATAAAAAAATAGAGGCTGATAAACGTGTGTTAAGAAATAAATACTTACATTGTAGTTGATGTAACACAAAGCGACATTGTTTCTCAGAATTCTCTCGGAGGGAAATATCTGCTTTGTTTCAGGATTTTACACAATATGGCTGCTCTGCGCTCTGCATGGCTCAAAAATGGAAGATTAAACATCTCAGAGGAAATTGCACTCGCTTTTTCCTTGCATTCCATCGGACAGCTGCTAATCTTCAACACCAACAGAGGCAACTAAACAAACATTTATAGCAGGATTGGGACATCCAACCGATATTACAAATCCACACATAAGACCTATTCTGGACTTAATAAACACATACTTTTAGGAGGTTATTTATTGTGCGTACATTTAATGATGCCTCAGAAAAGACACACTCACCATGCGTTTCCCGTATTATCATGCATGACTATAATATATATATTTTAGCATTGGGTGGTATTCATGTCCACTTTCTGGATTTTGCCAGCATGGTGAAATGTTATAGTCCATAAAATGCAGATGCAACGTTAATGTACAGTGACTAGAATGCAACTGATGTGCATTAACTGTTAATAGGCATAATATTCTATTAGAGAAATGCTTATATGGAGAGGACAAAGCAATGTGAACTACATTTCAGACCCTTCCCACTGTAGGTGTACCTGTGCTACTATTACTGTCCTGTAGATGAAGTGGGAAGGTTTGGGACTCAATTGTGAGTACGGTAAGCCAATCATATTGCTTCCAACTCTTACCCAAATATTATTGGAACTGAATCTCCATATTTAAAAAGAGTTGTATAGTGCGGCTGCCTCTTAATTGAATACAACTACCTGAACCCTTGTTATAAGTGGTGGTAAAATGTGCAACTCTCTGCACTAGGATTGTTTTATTCCTTAAATGTTTTATCTGCAAAACTAATAATACTACATATAATATTTATTTGTTCACTAACTGCAGAACTGCTCCAAATGTAGAGGAATCCTTACCTCCCACCTAGATTCACACTTACTGGTCATTTTTCCCCTTTTTGTGAGATAATTTGTAATTTTCTGTTTGTGCTCCATGGATTTTTACAGTATTTATCAAAATCTTTGGGGTCCCATAGGAACCGTACGATTGGCTGTGATTTACCGATATGGAGAATGGGCAACTGGGCTTGTTTGCAGGTGGCCGCCCCACACCATAAGATTTCCGGCCAACCGACTGCTACAACATCACTATCGTTCGATCTTATGGTGTGTATCCAGCCAAAGGGTAAGGTTATATCCTTTGTATTAGTCAATTCTAATAGCTGCTCTTCAGTTATCTCAGGCTAATACATTTCTGGATCAATTAAAAAGTACAGTAAGTTGGTTACAATCTGTAAAAACTTGGCTAGTGAGTTTTTGGTCTCATTTGATGCTCATTGACAAACATATTAGTGTTGACAAAATGACCAGCAATGCTCGTCCATTACTACCACTGGTTGTATTAGGTCACAGTTTGACCAAAGAAGACTTCTCTGAAATCAGATGAATACAGTTGTTTTTGTTCTGTCAGTGGTTCCACAGAATGTGTTAAAATTCAGAGGAACCAGAAATTGAATAAACCCAATTGGAGCTGATTCTTTGAATTTCTGAAATCAAATTTCGAAAACACAATTTTTTAACTCCCCCTTTTGACTTTCAACACCTGTGGGGATTTTTCGAAACTGCATTACCTCGAATTATCCAATTTCCACATTTAGAAATTCCAAAAGTTCTAAAGAATCCCACACATTTTTGAAACCACAAATTCCTAATTCCATTCACTTTTATTTTACTACCTTTTTTTGCAGCATTGCCCCTCTGCTAATCCTGTAGGGTAGCCCTGTTCATACGCCTTGTTACTATGGACTCGCTGAATTAAAGCTGAGAAGTTGATTTCATGGCAAAAAAGCTGTTATTAACACTAAAAATTTGCGGCAAAATATCTCACATTGTAGGCCTCCCACGGGCAGTGCCTAAAAAACTGTCCCCAGACATATGATTGGTACCAGTAAAAGCTCATTTTAACTGAGATTTGCATGTTTTGAAAATTCAGGGATATCTGATTGTAAGCTCTTCGGGGCAGGGATCTCATTTCTAATGTGTGAAGGCATGCTGCACTTTATACATAATTTATATATATGCTTTCTTATGTATGAAATTGTATTACATTTTTATTTATCTGCATAATTGCTTGCACTTATCCCCTTCTTGTAAACTCTTCTTATGTATTTTATAATTACAGCACTGCGTACCCAAGTGGCGCATTATAAATAAAATTATACATACTATATACATCTGAATTTTGAAGTGGGGGAACTTTGTGGAATTTCACTGAAATGCCAAAAATTTTACGTTATATAATATATAAATATTCAGAGAAAAACAGAAGTAGGCACGTGGGCACATCCCTTTATCGTTATCTAAAGTAAAAAACACCCTTATTCAGTATATATATATTAGGGAGTAGATTTATATGTGCAAAAAGAACAAAAATAAAAAGTCATGCGTCTATGACCTCATAGGTTATTAATTAGGTTATCAATGTAGATTTACCCATAGGGGGCAATCATATCCACCCACATTTTAATTAAATAAATAAGGTCCACCGCACACCCGGCCTGTCAGTGATGAATAATTTTATTATCAATGTTTCGGTGCTTATTATGCTGACAATTATGATTGTTGTGTCATGAGGAAGGTGCTATATCAACACCGAAACGTTGAATAAATTATTCATCACTACAGACTGGTGTGCGGTGGACCTTATTGATTGGATATGATGTGCCACTTACATCACGACGCACCCGGAGGGAAAATCCTTGATAAAGTGAGCAGTGTCCTATTCTGGGATTCCACATTTTAATTAAACATGTGGTGTCCAAAATTCTGGGGGAAATTCTGTCTTGAAAATTGATGTCGAAATTTGAAGAATTTCACTCCCATTGACTTCAATGGGTGTTTGAATAAAAGTTTTCTCCAGCAAGAATAAAACTCCCCAGTTTTGCTGATCTCTGATTGGTACATTTTCTCCAAACCATTTCCCAGCTTCCAATACAAAATAAAATATTTAAATTTGCCTCCCATAGACTATGAAACAAGACCTCTGATTTTATCCATCTCTACTGTGGACCTGACCTTTATCTCTCCGAGATCCCCCCCTCTGGGTCTGTCTCTCTAGAAACTCCACATACAATTCCCTTTACAGAAGTTATTTTTAATTCTTAAAACGCTCTTTAATATGCTACACGTTCGCCAATATCAATGAGGTTGACCTGAATCTAAACACAGCCTTCTGGTGAAGATCATAATGTTTTAATCTAGAGGTAACGGTTTAGAAAATACGGTCTTGTCTTTGTGCTGCAGTGATTTAGAGTAGGGTTGCCTCAAGAATTCAACCTCATCCTTATCTAAAATATGGGAATACCAAACAAATTCAGTGCTGGACAATATCTCCCTTGGAAACTACTAGAAAAGCTGTAACATGTTAAACATGTGATAGAATTATTTATTATATCAAAGCAGTTTCATGTTTTATTTGGATCGTTGTGCATTTTTTCCCCTCATACATGACAGTAATTAGCCATCAAGATGTTCCATCGAAGATTCAGGCCAAGCTGTGGAATCTGCATCTTCTCAAATCAAGGAGATGACATCATCTTGAAGTTTATTTTAAAGGGCCCCCAAATGAAATAAGTTATTTGCAGATTGGAGACTGAAAAGAAAAACAAATATCTGAGATATATTGCTCAGAAGATACGTTCATAAATTGCTGGCTTCCCTCTGGTTTTTAGTAGGGTAGAAAATCAATATCTCAAGGTCAATAAATATTTCAAGGTCATTCGCTTATCAGCAAAACAGATTGTTTAGAGATGGATGTATAACGGTAAAAGTTTAGAAACGTTTTCCAAGTGTTGGACCATTATAAGATTTATCTGTGTAGATTTATAAGTCATGACCTCCCCCAAATGAAATTTCTTTAACATTTAACAGCACCAGCCAAACCCCTGATACCTACACTGCCAATAAGCGCTTCTAGAAAGAATTAGTCAGCCCATGTTTCTCCCCCCCTGTGCAGTCTCTTCCAGATAGACCTGTGTAATGAAATAGGGCCCTAGAGGGACTGGGGTACTCACTGCCTTCAAATTCCAAATCAGTAAGAGAGGTGAAGTCAATTCTTGTAAAGAGGTCAGGGCTAGCGGCAAAGTTTGTGGTCTAGGGACAGGCAGCATTCATCAGCAGGAGATCTGTACAGAAAAAGTAGGGAAGGAGCAGAGAAGGACTAGGGACAGAGGCCAGAAACAGATTTCTGGGGCTGGATTCTGCTAGATAAAGGGGGTGCTAGAGCTGGATGCCGGAACAGATGTTGAGATTCAAAATTGGATACTGGAAAGGGATAATGGACACTGGAGGCTGGTTTAAAAATATGTGTATTGAGATTTATTAAATACTATTTTATTTAACAGCTGGATACTGGAATAGGATTCTGGACCTGAAGGTTAATATTAGAATGAGATTCGAGATCTGAATACTGGAACAGAAATCGGATACAGGAATGAGATACTGGAGCTGAATACTGGAACTGAAATCAGATACAGGAATGAGATACTGGAGCTGAATACTGGAACAGAAATCGGATACTGGAAAGATACTGGAGCTGAATAATGGAACAGATCGTATACTGGAATGAGATACTGGAGCTGAATCTGGACAGAAATCAGATACGGAATAGATACTGAATTTGAATACTAGAATAGAAATCAGAGACAGGAATGAGATACTGAAGCTGAATACTGGGATCAAAATTGGATACTGGAGGGATAATGGACACTGGAGGCTGGTTTAAAAATGTGTATATGAGATTTATTAAATATTAATTTATTTAACAGCTGGATACTGGAATAGGATCCTGACACTGAAGGCTAAATATAGAATGAGATTTGAGATCTGAATACTGGAAACAGAAATCGGATACAGGAATGAATACGGAGCTGAATACTGGAACCGAAATCAGATACAGATGAAGAACTGGAGCTGAATACTGGAACGAAATCGGATACAGGAATGAGATACTGGAGCTGAATACTGGAACAGAATCGGATACTGGAATGAGATACTGGAGCTGAATAATGGAAAGAAATCGTATACTGGAATGAGATACTGGAGCTGAATACTGGAACAGAAATCGATACCAGGAATGAGATACTGAATTTGAATACTAGAATAGAAATCAGAGACAGGAATGAGATACTGAACTGAATACTGGGATTCAAAATTGATACTGGAAAGGGATAATGGACACTGGAGGCTGGTTTAAAATATGTGTATATGAGATTTATTAAATACTAATTTATTTAACAGCTGGATACTGGAATAGGATCCTGGACACTGAAGGCTAATTATTAGAATGAGATTCGAGATCTGAATACTGGAACAAAATTGGATACAGGAATGAGATACTGGAGCTGAATACTGGAACTGAAATCAGATACAGAATGAATACTGGAGCTGAATACTGGAACAGAAATCGGATACTGGAATGAATACTGGAGCTGAATAATGGAACGAAAATCGTATACTGGAATGAGATACTGGAGCTGAATACTGGAACAGAAATCAGATACAGGAATGAGATACTGAATTTGAATACTAGAATAGAAATCAGAGACAGGAATGAGATACTGAAGCTGAATACTGGGATTCAAAATTGGATACTGGAAGGAAATGGACACTGGGGCTGGTTTAAAAATATGTGTATATGAGATTTATTAAATATAATTTATTTAACAGCTGGATACTGGAATAGGATCCTGGACACTGAAGGCTAAATATTAGAATGAGATTTGAGATCTGAATACTGGAACAGAAATCGGATACAGGAATGAGATACTGGAGCTGAACTGGAACCGAAATCAGATACAGGAATGAGATACTGGAGCTGTACTGGAACAGAAATCGGATACAGGAAGAGATACTGGGCTGAATACTGGGACAGAAATCGGTATACTGGAATGAGATACTGAGCTAAGATACTGGAACAAAATCAGATACAGGAATAGATACTGAAATTGAATACTGGAATAGAAATCGGAGACAGAATGAGATACTGGAGCTGAATACTGGAACAGAAATTGGATACTGGAAGATACTGGAGCTGAATAATGGAACAGAAATCGGACACTGGACTGGAATGAGATACTGGAGCTGAATACTGGAACAGAAATCAGATACAGGAATGAGATACTGAATTTGAATACGGGAATAGAAATTGGAGACAGGAATGATATCTACGGAGCTGAATACTGGAACAGAAATCAATACTGGAATGAGATACTGGAGCTGAATACTGGAACAATATCGGATACTGGAATGAATACTGGAGCTGAACCTGAAACAGAAATCGATACAGGAAGGAGATCTGAAGCTGAATACTGGAACAGAAATCGGATACAGGAATGAGATACTGAAGCTGAATTATGGAACAGAAATTAGATACAAATGAGATACTGGAGTTGAATACTGGAACAGAAATCGATACAGGAATGAGATACTGGAGATGAATACTGGAAAGATATTGGTAATGGAATGAGATACTGGAGCTGAATACTGGAACAGAAATCAGATACTGGATGATATACTGGAACAGATATCGATACTGAATGAGATATTGGAGCTAATACTGAAACAGAAATCAGATACAGGAATGAGATACTGGAGCTAAATACTGGAACAGAAATCGGATACTGGAATGAGATACTGGAGCTGAATAATGGAACAGAAATCGTATACTGGAATGAGATACTGGAGCTGAATACTGGAACAAATCAGATACAGGAATGAGATACGATTTGAATACTAGAATAGATCAGAGACAGGAAGGAGATACTGAAGCTGAAACTGGGATTCAAAATTGGATACTGGAAAGGGATAATGGACACTGGAGGCTGGTTTAAAAATATGTGTATTGAGATTTATTAAATATTAATTTATTTAACAGCTGATACTGGAATAGGATCCTGGACACTGAAGGCTAATATTAGAATGAGATTTGAGATCTGAATACTGGAACAGAAATCGGATCAAGGAAGAGAAGTAACGTATAATACGATCAGATAGAATGAGATCTGGAGCTGAATACTGGAACAGAAATCGGATACAGAATGAGATACTGGAGCTGAATACTCGGAACAGAATTGGATACTGGAATGAGATACTGGAGCTGAATAATGGAACAGAAATCGGATACTGGAATGAGATATGGACTGAATACTGGAACAGAAATCAGATACAGAAGAGAGATACTGAAATTGAATACTGGAATAGAAATCGGAGACAGGAATGAGATACTGGACTGAATACTGGAACAGAATTGGATACTGGAATGAGATACTGGAGCTGAATAATGGAACAGAAATCGGACACTGGAATGAGATACTGGAGCTGAATACTGGAACAGAAATCAATACAGGAACGATACTGAATTTGAATACTGGAAATAGAATTGGAGACAGGAATGAGATACTGGAGCTGAAACTACGGAACAGAAATCAGATACTGGAATGAGAATACTGGAGCTGAATACTGGTCACAGATATCGGATACTGGAATGAATACTGGAGCTGAACACTGAAACAAAAATTGGATACAGGAAGAGATACTGAAGCTGAATACTGGAACAGAAATCGGATACAGGAATGAGATACTGAAGCTGAATTATGGAACAGAAATTAGATACAAGAATGAGATATTGGAGTTGAATACTGGAACAGAAATCGGATACAGGAATGAGATACTGGAGATGAATACTGGAAGAGATATTGGATAATGGAATGAGATACTGGAGCTGAATACTGGAACAGAAATCAGATACTGGAATGAGATACTGGAACAGATATCGGATACTGGAATGAGATACTGGAGCTAAATACTGAAACAGAAATCGGATACAGGAACGAGATACTGGAGCTCAATACTGGAACAGAAATCGGATACAGGAATGAGATACTGAAGCTGAATAATGGAACAGAAATTGGATACAGGAATGAGATACTGGAGATGAAAACTGGAAGATATTGGATAATGGAATGAGATACTGGAACATACATTGGATAATGAAATGAAATACTGGAGCTGAATACTGGAACAGAAAACAGATACAGGAATGAGATACTGGAGCTGAATACTGGAAGAGATATTGGATAATGGAATGAGATACTGGAGCTGAATACTGGAACAGAAATCGGATACAGGAATGAGTTACTGGAGCTAAATACTGGATCAGAAATTGGATACAGGAATGAGATACTTGAGCTGAATACTGAAACAGAAATCAGACACAGGAAGGAGATACTGGAGCTGAATACTGGAACAGAAATCAGATACTGGAATGAGGTACAGGAGTTGAATACTGGAACAGACATTGGATATTGGAAGCTGGAAGCTGAAAAGATACCCGACCTTGTTCCTTCGGTCACAGCCTCTTCTGCTACTTCCGTGCATGGAACAGCAAAAGGGGCTGATCTAGCAGCTGCGTCTGTGATTGGATGAGGTTCAGCTGATCACTGATGCAGCTGCCAGTCAGTAGAGGGAGCCAAGGGAACAAGGTCGGGTAAGTACATTAAGGGTCTGATTACCTATACAGTCTGTATCAGGGTGCAAAGACAATAAGAGGTGCAAAACAGTGCACCAATCCAATGTTATTTAACGGCAATAACTAGTAAAATGTTTTGCTGCTCTTATTTTATCAACCCTTAAGCATCTGTTACCTTTCTAGCTAAAAACCACTAGATTTTACAGATGAGTCCCGGTTTGAAAATTAACCTGGTTTCGATTTTTAAAAAAAAAAATGTAATGAAAAAATCGAAACTGAAAATTAGATTAAAAAACTTATGTTCAGAAATGGAACATTCTAAAACCGATTCAGTTGGGTTCCATATGGATATTAAGAACTTCAGGTTCTGTGGAACCGATATCGGAATGAAACAGTTTTCTCACTACACTGGGCTTCAAATTGAACAAATGTATCGCAAAGTTTCCTATAAAATAATAAAATAAAGACACTGGAACTCTGAGCATGAAAGTCTCCCAAGTTATGTCCCTTCTCTGTTTGGACCAGAATGAATACACGGGTCCAAGCTCTTGTGTATTTGTATCTTTAAGTAAAATGTCTTTGTGGACAGGGATTGCACTTTAGCTGTATGATTTATGTTAACCAGAAAAATGTCTTGGGCTTTATTTACTGATCAATAATAAATAATACATTTTATCAGAAACAAGGAAAGTCAGAGCCCAGGAGTTCCATTCCGTTTTCCGTTTTTCCATTCCCTCTAAAGTAGTTCTGTATTCCAATAAACTTCCAATTTTATTTACATTAATTAGCAAAAATAGTTAAAGTTCCGAGATCTGAACATTCTAAATGGTTCTAACAGTACTTCAGAACCGGGAGATCCAAGTTGGATTCAATGCCTAATCACAAACATACTGTACAATAATGGAAAATATTCCTAAACTTTCTCTTTTGTATATGCTTGTGAAGGTTCTCATTCACCCAGGTCATTATCTGTAATATTCATCCATCCAGGTCATGGTATATCTGTAAGATTTATTCATCCAGTCATGGTAGTCTGTATATTCATTCATCCGGTCTGTATATCTGTAATATTCATCATCCCAGTCATGGTATATCTGTAATATTCATCCATCCAGGTCATGGTATATCTGTAATATTCATTCATCCAGGTCATTATCTGTAATATTCATCCATCCAGGTCATGGTATATCTGTAATATTCATTCATCCAGGTCTTTATCTGTAATATTCATTCATCCAGGTCATTATCTGTAATATTCATCCATCCAGGTCATGGTATATCTGTAATATTCATTCATCCAGGTCATTATCTGTAATATTCATCATCCAGGTCATGGTATTCTGTAATATTCATTCATCCAGGTCATTATCTGTAATATTCATTCATCCAGGTCATTATCTGTAATATTCATTCATCCAGGTCATGGTATATCTGTAATATTCATTTATCCAGGTCATGGTATATCTGTAATATTCATTCATCCAGGTCATTATCTGTAATATTCATTCATCTATCTGTAATATTCATTCATCCAGGTCATTGTATATCTGTAATATTCATCCACCCAGGTCATGGTATATCTGTAATATCCATCCATCCATTGATTCATCCAGGTCATGGTATATCTGTAATATTCATTCATCCAGGTCATGGTATATCTGTAATATTCATTCATCCAGATCATGGTATATCTGTAATATTCATTCAGCCAGGTCATTGTATATCTGTAATATTCACTCATCCAGGTCATGGTATATCTGTAATATTCATTCATCCAGGACATGGTATATCTGTAATATTCATCCATCCAGGTCATTGTATATATGTAATATTCATTCATCCAGGTCATTGTATATCTGTAATATTCATTCATCCAGGTCATTATCTGTAATATTCATTCATCCAGGTCATGGTATATATATATATATATATATATATATATATATATATATATATATAATATCCATTCATCCAGGTCATTGTATATCTGTAATATTCATTCATCCAGGTCATGTTATATCTGTAATATTCATTCATCCAGGTCATGGTATATCTGTAATATTCATTCATCCAGGTCATGGTATATCTGTAATATTCATTCATCCAGGTCATGGTATATCTGTAATATTCATTCATCCAGGTCATGTTATATCTGTAATATTCATTCATCCAGGTCATGGTATATCTGTAATATTCACATACATCCAGGTCATTGTATATCTGTAATATTCATTCATCCAGGTCATGTTATATCTGTAATATTCATTCATCCAGGTCATGGTATATCTGTAATATTCATTCATCCAGGTCATGGTATATCTGTAATATTCATTCATCCAGGTCATGTTATATCTGTAATATTCATTCATCCAGGTCATGGTAAATCTGTAATATTCATTCATCCAGGTCATTGTATATCTGTAATATTCATTCATCCAGGTCATGGTATATCTGTAATATTCACTCATCCAGGTCATGTTATATCTGTAATATTCATTCATCCAGGTCATGGTATATCTGTAATATTCAGCCATCCAGGTCATTGTATATCTGTAATATTCATTCATCCAGGTCATGGTATATCTGTAATATTCAGCCATCCAGGTCATGTTATATCTGTAATATCCATTCATCCAGGTCATGGTATATCTGTAATATCATTCATTCAGGTCATGTTATATCTGTAATATTCATTCATCCAGGTCATGGTATATCTGTTGTATTCAGTTAGATCAACTGGACTTAAAGTTTGATCCTGGGTACATAATTGCCAACAGATTCTTCTACAAGTCACTGAGAAAGCCAGTCGTATGACTAGCGAAACGTCTTCAAGAAATCTTGTATAATTAAATTTTGATAAAGTTTTTATCAATTTGTGTTCCCTTTAAGATTCCATTAAATGAAAACTACAAGCAGAAGCTCTCTCTCTCAGGCACAAACACCAAAGCCCTATGACATAGCAGGGGATGTTGTAGGAATGAGGGTTGAGATGATGTTTTGGCGATTGATATACTAATTGTATAGAACCAAAAATATATTTCTTCTATTTGAAGTCAAATTTTCATTTTTGACAGTGACTTCTGTCTTTAAACACTGCATAAAGTTGATAAAGTTTCGCAAATTCTCCCCATTGAAATTCCAAAAGCTCCAATGGATCCGCAAAATACTGAAAACCTTGAAACCGGGTTTGTTTTGAAACCGGACTTATCGCTGCTAATAAGGAAGGAATCTAATGTTCTATTCTTGTTCTATTTAATTTAACTTTTGGGGCCATATTCAGTTTAAGCCAAAATATTTATTTAAACAAAATGAGCAGTATCGCTTTTTGGCCAAATAGCCTGCAAATTGTGAGTACCCAAGTGCATATGTAGCTGCACTACTGCTTCCACCATTCCATAACGAGCACTCTCAAACAGCAGAGGGCAGATAGGGAATGTTAGGGGTTGTATATTGAAACCATGCAGCAAGGTTGTCAGAATCAATGCAGTGTGAATACAACCAGGTTGTAATGAATGCAGCCCTGTTACTTACATTTACTATAAGCATCCCCCAATTATGAGATGATGTGATAACTAAATATATATCCACTTACAATATAAGCTTATTATAAAATAAAAACTATGCTAACAAATGTAAAATCACAGTTTATTCCTGTGCTGAGCAGGGAAATTATTTCTCTACTGCCCCAGAGCACTGCATAGCCAGGAAAAAACAACTTGGATACCTCATTATACAGAAAGTGAATGGCTGGATAATCCACTAGAATGGGGACAACTAAAGAGTTACTCTGTTATGTACATTATGGTATGTACCATAGTAACTCTTTAGTTGCCGCCATTCCCGTGGCAGGACGCACAAAAGTAAAAAGACCTTTCAAATGCTGCAACAAAAATCAAAGTTTATTGCAAGCACTTTCTGTACATTTCCTTTAAGGTAACAGGTATAAAAGGACGTCTATACTGAAACAATAGTTATCTTTAGATATCCAATCTGAACCATCTTCTGCTAGGTGCAGTTTTGCTATAACTGGAATGGACACAGTGTTCATGCAAATCATGTAAATTGCATGATGGGAAATTCCCTCTTTCAATGCTGCCTCTTAGTGATTACTGAGCATGCTTGCCTCATAGAAAGCTCTAGCGAAAAAGTTAGAGGCAGAAACAAATTATGCCAGGAAATGGCTCCAACTCTTCACTTTCTGGGACTTTGAACAAGCACCGCAGGAGAACCATAAGGAGCAGAGAGAAGGTGAGGATTTTTTAACACTACACAGTGGGGCCAGTAGTGGGTTAAATTTTAGTTTTGGGAGTGGACATGCCCTTTAAATACCCATGCACATACTCTAAAATACAAGGCTCCCCTAACATTAGTGTAAACACATTTTGAAACTGTTCCTCTTTGTTATTCTTATCCAAAAGCCTTCCAATTTTCATTAGCATAGGGTTGATTAATGTTGGTCTCTTTGATTCTGAGCATTTTAAGGCTAATTCCAAATATTATTTTAGTAAACTACACTTAGGTCAGACTGTTCCTGGAAGCAATTTTTCAGTGTTATGTCCATTTTTGCTGGGTAAATTATGTGTATTGCATAGCTTGTACCACTTTATAAAATCCCTATTTTTATTCCCGCAGATTCCCGGTTAGATGTCTTCCCCAAAGTAATAGAGTGTGACTGATAATGACTCTTTAAACATTCACGTACAGGTTTTTTAAGGACATTAGGATCTGGCAGAGACAGCATGGAAATTAAAGTTTATATCCAGTACTCACACTTTGCCTTTTGTGGATATAATGGTATGTGCCTGAATGCTTTCTACACAACCCCAAGAGAGTAATTCACTACAGCAAATTGAAATCCTCTCTGGCCATTTCATAATTCTACTTCTTGAGACGTTTAGTTATCTGGGAGTCTATTTATAAGGCTGCGGTACTGGAGCGAATTCCTTTTTTGACGGAATTTACCAAGCTCTGCCGGGAAAAAAGCCTCTTTTTCTTCATATGTAAAAATAGTAATTTTGCCCCCCCATACATTGCAGGCTGAAATGGTTATTTACCCACACATCTTTTTATTTTCCCTATTGGAATTCCCCCTTTCCAGTAACGATCACCAACACTTTTTTATGGGGCTTTGTCAAGTCAAGGTGAGGAAATCATCTTCCATGGTGAAAATACTGATACATATATAAATAGAAAAAAGATAGAGATGTTTCTGGTGCTGGGTAACAGGAAATGTATTCTTAGGAACATGTTAAATAGATTGGATGGTATTTTATATGATTGTGTTACCGTGGATTTCTGTCTTCATTTTCCATATGTTGCTTATTTACAAGAACCAAGTATCTATCTAAATGCTGGTGTCACCTCTCCAACATTGCATGAGCCCCATCCAGGTAATTCAACTTGGGTTGCTGATCTATGACAGCTCCATATCCCTGGTGGAGATTCATAGTAACCTTTGTTTTACAAAACAATTCTTTGACAATTTTTCCCTAGGAGAACGCCATTATTGAAGACTGAAATTAAGCTACTGTGTGTGTTATTTCCATCCAACATTATTCCACCTCCAGATTCCATCTACATCTTTATAATCAGTGATGGTTACAGCAGATCCAATAGGATTATCCCATAAGGAAGGGAAAGATCTCTCACATGGTTATACGGGATTTCCTGAAGATGAACAGTAAGTATCTATTATGAAAGGGATAACCCTTTTCTCCTAGATGCAGAACGTACTGTGACTTGCCAACCGTATTGCTTTGCCCTCCTGTTGTCAGTTTCGAGCTGCCAAATAGTCCTTCTTCTTCCCAGATTGTTCCTTACCTTAGAATAGAGATGGCTGAAACTGTTAAGTTTCATTCCATTTTTGGATTTAGATATCTCGAAAAATCCTGAAGATACAAAAATTCGAAATATACATACTTTAGGGAATTTGGAGCCCATTTTTGGTGGTTATCTTTTGATAATCCTCGAAAATAGTCTTAAACGTTACGATAATCCTTGAAAATAGCCTTAAACAAAATACGATCGGAAAGTACTTTAGAGTTTCCCAAAAGTCCCAAAAACCGAGGTGTTCCGTGTCTGATCCCATCTCTACCTTAGAATGGAATGTTCCAAATTTTTATCTTATTGGCTGTTGGGTTGGTCAAATTACATTCTACAATTCAATCAAGGGCAAGACCATAACAGACAATATTAGGGGTCCTCCAGGAAGGAAAGATTAAGGTTAGTGGAATAAGAAAATACTGTTGCAGGTTCATTTACCCAGACTCGCTGGGCAAATATATGGAGTTAAAGTCACGCTAACCGGTTTGCTATCGGTTAACGGGACTAACTCCATATTAACGTCGGATGCGCGGGTTACACAATGGTCATTATTCAATATTGTGTTTAAACTAGTTTTAACGCAGGAATTTAATGCCAGCAAATAGTTGGCGTTAAAATCCCGCAGTGGGTAAATCCCTTACCGGGATTTATCCACATTCGCAAACGAGATATTGAATCGCGGAAGGAGCATTTACCCAGAGTGACAGTGGCTCTGGATAAACGAGCCTGTATGTATTTATGATTAACTTCCACTTTAACAATGGCATAAAAAACAAGAAATCCCCCACGTTTACAAAAAACCCAAAATACAACATGACATCATATATACTAGCAATACAATCCACTAAGACTTTTGATTACGGTTTATTTCATGTATAGAAGTACATTGTAGTTTTTAATAAATATTTCTGTATTCAATTACATTTTTATTAAGTAGCCCTACGTGATGTTTTGCCGTATTCAGAGAAATTTAAAAACAGAAACACAGGTCAACAGAAAACTAGCAAAAAAGAATTTCTCATTTCCAAGACGTTATTTAGTGACTTTTGTAGCACTAATGTCACAGGTGTTTTGAAGCTCAGAAAGTTAATAACGGAGAGAAGGGAGTCAGTTTGTATCTGCTGAGTGCATTTTGTGAGCCGTATTTTATGCTGTGCTAACTCAGAAAGTGTCTGAGAGGGCTAAACAATATATATGGTCAGGATTAGAAAGGAATAATGCTGCCAATCTCCTGATCTGGAAAGATCTAGAACCAATTATGATTGAAAGAAAATACTTTGCCTTTGCCAAATCAACTTCAGAAGCATGTCAACTTAGAAGGTCAACTGCGGTTCCAAATGTAACAAACAATGTAGACCTTAACTTATATTTATTACATTTAAACAGGCTCTCAACACCCTAGACTGATGTGCATCAGCCTGCAGCTAATATCCCTTGTGCGTGTTACTTATTTGGTCTCATTAGCTATGAAAAACACATTTTTATTTCATTGGCCTTGACATATTTTGATTTCGTAACTGCTTGATGCCATGCACTAAAGGGTAACAGTCATTATTACATTAATTACAATTTATTATTATTAGGTGCAAAAGCACATAACCCCATAAAACCCAAAACAAACCCTACCACTACCAGTGTTACCAAATACATAACATTTGTTAAGAAAAATCTAAATTGTACCAATAAATTACTTGTATTACCCCTGGGTAATGCTGTGAATAGTTTTATCTTTAAAAAATCATCCATTTAAGTTGATGTAATTGTGGGTTCCATCTTGTTTCTCTTCTTCCCAAGTGCTTCTGGGTTACTCCTTCCAGCAGACCAAATATTTTTTAACCCTATTTTTGTGGGTATCACAATGACATCATGATGCACATTTCATCACTGATTACATCAGTCTCTTGCGATAGGTCTGGACAGCGATAAACCAACACTACCAGAAAACATTGGGCAGCACGGGGGCCCAGTGGTTAGTACGGATACCTTGCAGCACTGAAGTCCTGACTTCAAATCTTCCCTTGGACACATATGCAAGGAGTTTGGATGTTCTCCCCCGTTTCCTTCAGGCATACATCTGTGCTTAGATTGTAAGCTCTTTGGGGCAGGACCTGATGTGAATGTATACATGTAATTGTAAAGCGCTACAGAAGATGTTGATGCTATATAAATCCACAGTAATTATAATAAAAATAACATTAGTGTTAAAGGAATTATCCAGTAGATTATTTCAATTCTATTACTGTAACATAGTAATGTTCCAAAAACCATTCACTCCACAAATAAAACTTGATTTGATATTATATGTTATTATTGGACAGTTGATTGAACTTTTCAACAATTTCACACAACAGAGGAACACTATATTAATATCAGAGCCTCACATAGTCACATTATGCCGCATTCATAAGCCAACAGCTGATAAAAATGGTTGCGTTAAGAGGGAGTTGGGTTGTTGGTACAGTCGAGTGCCCTGCCATGTAAATATTGAGTCATCTGTTGAAACATAATTCGCAAACAAGATAATATTGCATCGGAATGCAGTAAAACAGAATGACAAGCACGTCACTCTTGAACCGTAACTAATGGAATCAGTGACAGATTGGTAGTCACCAGCTGGGGAATGTTGCCATGCTAGGCTGGAAGATTTGGTCAGATTCTAAAACTCTATTTTTTTATTACCTGCAGGGCTGCTATTAAATCTTGGACTGAAGCCATAAATAAGTGTAAACGTAAAATAGCCACTGCAAATACAAAGTCCATGGGATTCAAACCAACAATGGTTACTGGAAAAAACTAAGATATTAAATGTATTTGCCCGAATAATTAAAAATAACCGGTGATCATATGGCCAATGAACAGCATCAACAATGCAGAAAGAAGCAAAGTTTTACATCGTTGTCTAATCAAGTTTAACGCACTTTTTACTCTGTGTCATAGAAAGATCCGTAATATTAGTGCCTTGGTCATGTTTGCCTTGTTTGTAAGACAGTGATCCTACACTGGTGCTTAGAATGCTCTGGATGGGGAGGGATCTAGTTGATTCAGGAGCTTTAAAAGAATCGATTGGTTTTGGGTTTGTGGCAGAATTTACATTTTTACTTAGAAATTTCATCAGTTTTGTAACAAAAAAAGTTTCGGTGGTGATTTTGTCATTGTCACACCTGGTGATTTCTGTGCAAAACCAGGCGTGAGGAATAAGGGGCCATCTCTAGCAGCATCTTGCTGAGCATAACGTACCGTAGATTACCAAGAAAAAGGTTGGTATTGGATTAGATCTTCTGGCAAGAGTAAAAGACACTTTGGGGCTCCAGGTTATTTTGGGAGGGGGTTGATACAGAATTTTGGTTGATGAAGAGACGAAAAGATAAAAATGAAAGATGCTCGAAACTGTTTCTGTTCCAAAACTGGTTGATAGAAATCAATGAGGATTAAAAAATCCAAAAGTTCTGATTAAATTTAAGGTCCAAATACTGTAACAATAGTAAATTAGTGTAAATGTCTCAGGGACCTGGGGATTTGAACACATACTGTACATATAACCAAAGAAGGGAACTTTCTTCACATGCAAGCTATTTTCAAGTTACCGCGTCACATTTTTGATAATTTTCCAATATTTGAAATCGAGAGCCCACGTACTCGCTATTTCTCCCGTATTAGGAATCGCATATTTCATCGTTTCTCAAAATCGGAATGTATATTCAATAATTTCCGAATATTCGGTATAGAACATTTAATACTTTTTAGAATATTTGATTTAGAAAATAGTTTTATATTATTATTGAAAATCCAGGAAAGGTTTCCACAACCCAAAAAAATTAAAAAATCCGAGAGTCCCATCAGAATTTTTTAAACTGTCAGTTCCAAGTCTCAACTGGGAATCAGACTTCTTCTCTAATACATATAAGGATAAGGTGCAGTCACCAATCAGGAATTTTCATCCCGGTAAACCGCTCATCAATAGTCAACAGGGATGAGTCACTGCCAGTCGACCAATCTGCAGTGATTTACTAACATGTTCGATCGCCTTTTCATCTATTCCGGCCTAAGGAGGCGAAAATCATTACGCCACCGTCAAAATCACTATGGAAATATTGGTTGGTCGGGCCACAAAATCTGCTCGTATGAACCCAGGTTTAGATAGTATCTGATTGGTTAAAAAGGATGCTGGGTGTTTTTATTTTCTTTTTGAAAAGACATTTTTTAAAAGCTTTACTGTCAACATTTTTGTCTGTGTCATCTATAAATACTTTAACAAATGTACTGGTTAAATCTTTATAACATCCATTGAATCAAGGATTTAGCTAATTCCCCATGCGTGTTTTAAGACCATCCTGTGTCTGTTATTTATACACAAGTTCATGGTAAATTAGCAAAAGGTCCTAATACCACAAACAAACATCTTTTTCAGATGTAAAATATTAAACTATTTAATTGGTGAATCATTCAGGATTGATTGAAAAAGACTTAAAGGAGAACATATTTTTTTACACTTTTCTTCCCAGAGCACCTATATAATGTTCTGTATTGTATTGTACTGGCTTCCATGTTGTTGCTAGTACAATTTACAGCCCATGTAGTCTTCAATTCAGATGTCTCCAGACTGATATGGAAGGCCCTCACAAGACTTTAAAAGCCACTGTTACCATGCCGTTTGTTTTCTAGCCAGCGTGAATCGCAGATCGTCTACCAGGAATATTACTAAATAGTCAGCTAATTTAACAGCTTTTTTATTTTGTTGCATCCATTCTGTTCCTAGAAAAAAAATAAATGGGAGCCACAGCACAGGTCCCTGGAGTTAAAGGAGAACTTTCATTTTTTATACTCCAGAATCTGAAAACAATCCCTCTAAAAACACCAATAAACTATAAAATGCCACTTTAGTAAACTCTGTTAAAGTAAATCAAAGCCTGTTAAGAACTGGATGAAGCATCTGTGTAGCATGTGCAGTGTCAGACCACACCTCCTGACCTCAGTCACATGCTTCTTTCTTTATCTGTCCTGTAAAAGGATTGGCTAGAGATTATTAATGGGTGTGACCAACTGTAACAAGTTTGTGCTATAGCTAAGGACTGAGCATGTGCAGAACATAATGGTCGTTGGCCAAACTGTCTGATACTAGAATGCTGAGAAGTAAAGCACAAACCATATGTTATTTAGGTACATTTCCCAGCGCCTGTATCAAAAGTAGAGGTAAGATTACATTCAGTGTTGTTCTGTGGCTTTAGTTGCCCTTTAAAGTTGCGCTAACCAATTCAATATCGGTTAGCGCGACTTTGTGGTTGAAGGCGTCAGTGTGAATAAATTCTTATAGAAGCACTCAAGGTCAGGGTATTACAGTATTACAATTTGGGTGCTTTACATGGGTGTGGGCGTGTCCTTTAAACTTACGTAGCTTTGGTTGGGATTTACAGAAAAGGGCAGGTTATATTTTAATCTAAAATTTCTGTAGCACCAATAGTATTTGTTGAGTATTTGCATTTATTTTAGTGGAAAATGTAAGGAGAAATGTTAAAATTTAAACTGGCAATACACTGATGACATATCGGACGTTCAATGATGTAATCTATCAGATATCTAAAACGATTGGTGGTGTTACCTCCCATATTTTAATGCAGTCATATAACGTTAATAAATAATCTGTTACATGTAAATATCTCTGGTGAACTTTTTTCTGCTCTATTGGATGATTTGCGGAAAAGAAAAACGTCGATGTGCTAAGAAATTCTTGAAAAACTGAATTTGATCTTGTTACTGAGATTCTGCTCAATTTGGTATACATTCTGTGGTTGATGCTAAACCCATGTAACACAGTATTAATGTCCTTCTGCCCACCCTAACATTCTCAAAGCGCCCTGAGTGGGTGTAGGAAACCCTTTCATGTGGCTGGATCTCTGAGGGGAACAAACTTATTTTTGCACAAGTTAAAAGCTTCTGTCTTTGCTGTGTAGTATAATTCCTTCAAGAGGTTTTGGCATGTAAAATCAGTGGGTTTTATCAAAATGTTGAACATTTTGCCTTTTTCTACTTTCTAATTATTGGCATTTATTTACTACAGTTATAACTACTAAGGTTTAAGGGACCACTAAACCCCCAAATTAACTATTCTTCCCTTAAACCTATAATTGTATAAGAGGTTAGACGCTTTACTGCCAGCTCTTACTCTGACCTGCCTTACTTTATATATATAACACCGATATAACACCGAATGTAAGGTTAGTTTAAAAAAAAAAAAACTATTACATGTTTAAAGGGCAGCTATGGCCAAAATGTTTTAAGATATGAAAGTCTATTTTTCATGAAAGCCTGCTACTTCTTTCCTGGTTGGTCACAAGAGCAGTGAGCTTTCTGCTCAGTCTCTGCATCCCTCTTTGCATGTAGGGGGAGTTGTGTGCTGTGTGCACACCATGCAAGGTTTCAGTCCGATTGACTGATTATCGGTTGTGTATCGGTTGATCAGGCCAGAAATCAGTGTATTGGTTGTTCGGCCAAATCATGTGAAACACCAATCAGACGCGTCAAAAAACACGTCTCTATGGACTGCACTCTCGGCTATGGCCAACTGTTGACCACGACTACTTTTACTATGACCAACAGTCCTTTGTCCTGCCTGACTCATCGGAAGTGCTGAACGGTCAGTCGGGACAAAGGATCTAAAAAGTGTTATTTTAAAGATAATATCGCATGTTATATCTTTTAAGAGTCAGCTGTTACCCTTTGGAAACTTTAATTAACACACAATTATATTGTATATGATGTGTAAGCAAGTTAAACTAGGGTGCAGTCATTTGTGATTTAGTCCCTAGCTTATATTGTTGGTCTCATTTATGCAGGTACAAGGACTCCAACCTGTGTGCAGTGGATGCATTAAATAAGGTTCCCACATTAGGAAGCAATTTACCATAAGCAGCCATCACAAATTAAGGTGCTTACCCATTTTTAATGATGTCCCGGGGCTAGCATGACTTAAAAAACTGTAATTTCGGTTGTTGTTTTGCTGAAACAAGACCATGCAACGCATGCAGTGTACACCATGATTGTGAAAATTTTGCCTGACTTGTTTAACACCACAAAAAGATTTTAGACCAAATTCCTATGTACCAGGAGTTGCAATAGCGTTGGTGCATCTATTTAGCAAGGGCAGGGGAGAGCAATAGCGGCTTTCAGGAAGTTGGCGCTATTATTTTTACTATCGTTATACTGGCAAAACATTTATTAATCATTAGATTCAACATTTAATTTTCAAATCTATCTAAAGTCTAAATAAATGCTGGCCATACACCAGATAGACATTAAATAGATTTGTCTAATCTAATCTCTAAACATTGCAGTTCTTACCTTCCAATCTTCCCGCAATGTTCCTGCCTGGCCTATACATTTTATGTCAGGTCAGGAAATTCTTTGTACGTGGAAATTGCACAAAGGCGAGTACATAGTGTGTGGGTACCTTAATGTTACCTGTGGTTTTACTTCCCAACATTCCCATTCTCGCCCATTCATTGTCATGTCAATCACTAGCACAGTATCGCAATTTAGCAATACCGCGCTGTATCGGTAATGTACGACAGGGGACGTACATTTGCAACAAACGTTCGTTACTTAACGGATGTTCGGGCATAGAATACCATGCAGTAGTAAACTACCACATTGGTATTCTACGGGGATCATAAATCTACAATTGCGTTATTGTAGATGTATGATCGGTTTACGGTCGTTAATTCGGTCGTAGAATTACAATCCCCATAGAATACCATTGCGGTAAAACTATCGCAAAGTAAACTATAGGGAATGTTTGTTTCTGAAGGTTCTCATTCATCAAGGTCATGGTACAGTATATCTGTGGTGTTTAGTAATGCTGGCCATACGCTAGTTAGACGTTAAAGCCAAATTGATGTTTAAAAAGACAAACAGCGAATTGTTTTTAATGTCTAGCATCGGATCGGACCTTTCTTGTGATATTCCTATGACATTCTCCGGCTGGAAAACTCTTTACGATTGACGTTAACAGGTTAGGTGGTTGTCCGTAGAAACATGGGAACATCTTCAGGTAAGCTGTAGAGTATAGGCACCTTTAGATCAGCCGACTTCTTGACAATATTCCACTAGTCATCATACTGGATTTGTCAATTAAAGTCCAGTAGATCTGAAGGACATATAGACTAGCTAAATAATGTTTCAGCAGAAGATAAATACACCAGACTTCTCTCTCTACAATAAATGACCCTATTTTTGTATATTCTACTACAATTATGGTCATGTACTGTGAAAATTTACAGGAACCTACTGAGTAATTTATTTTTATTTGGTTTCTTTGGTAAAGAAAGACATTTATTTGTAACTTAAAAAGCAATCTTTGAGAAATGGGTTTCATTCATGTGGCGAAAAGAAAGAAAAAATACGTCTTGTCATCGCCTGCAAAAAAAGGGTAATTTACAGGAGAAACCAAACAATTCAGTTCGGTAAAATACACTTCTATCCATAGAATGGCCAAAAATGCTATCTGGCATACTGTGCTTTCTGCGAAGGATTTTGAATTTTTTTTTAATAACCCAATAAAGTAAATGTGGTTATTGTGAGGATCGCAGCCTTTCTGTGTTTTAGTTGCGGGGCCATAAATATTCTAAATACCGTCTGGATTCATCCTGCGAGCTGGAGCAATGTATTTAGGATATGCTGAAATGCATAAGAGAAGTTTCCTTCTTAAAGCTTTAATAACATTGTACATCTCCATTATGCCAGATGGGGATATAAATTAGATTAGCCAGTGAGTATCTGTTTTTTATATAAAACAAAGCAGAACTATCTATTTTCTTTCTCATCTGGTGGGTGCAATATATTTTCCTAATGCGTCTTCAAAGGATAAAAGAAAAATTATTAAGCATCTACGGTCTCCGACGTGATTGCTAATAAAGCAGATTTTAATGGGATTGTAAGCTCCAATCAGTCAATTTGCCTTCAGTATGCACTTAAATAAAAATTATTGTCTTCTAATGCTGGAGAGCCTCATCCATCAACATAATGCCACATAATGTAAGTGTGTCATATCAGGCATAGAGTTCATTAAAATATTCTTGTACAAAGTTATTTATTTAAAAAGCCCTCCAAAAATTCGATATTTAATATTCAGCTAATTCGACAGGTCAGCTGTGTCAAAACATCATCGGCCGTGGTGAATGTCGTCACTTCTGATCTAACGATGCCACCAATTGTGTTTTCCATAGAAGACTGCGATATTGGCCCTGATTTTCCACCGTGTCCAACTATTTTATTCTATATATATATTCTATTCTTTTGTCCAATTTGTCAGGGAAAACTATCAGACATCGGTAGCTTGCTGTGGACATTTCGGGCCATCGAACCAACTGAAATATTTATCTTAGTAAGTCAGGTGATACTTTAATAAGTAGTTTCTGGGCTGTAAGTCGGGGATATGCAGTTTAGGGGGAATAGGCCACCAAAGAATGGATGTTAAACAGAACTAGGAACTGTTTATCCAGTGAGTATTGTATCATTTTCTGCTTCAAGCCTTATTAAAGGGGAGGGAGGGGGGGGGCTTTTAAACATTGATTGTAGCGATTCCTACGGGTCTAAAAAGCTGCCCAATAGCTGCAGTGAATTTGTACAATAACAAAAAACCCTTGGTTTTAAATATTTCCTAAAGTTGGATCATCAGCTTTTTAGATATACCAGGCAGCTATATAGATTAAGATGAAGGGACCAAAAGGAGAAAAAAGTCCTCCTCAGAACATAAAATGGAGCAGAGCCTTCTTATAACAGAAGGCATCTTGCAGTCTCATGCTATATGAAAAGCATTGAACACAAAATCTAAGAAACAAGAAGTAATTTCTCACTCCCAGGTATCCCAGAGTAAAGGTGGCCATACACATTAGCAATATTAGGTAAATCCCAGCGGTCTTTGACAGGTTTACCTAATATCCCTAATGTGTATAGGCCGAATCTGACCAACCGTAATGCCGGGGAATGTTCAGGGTCGGTATTCCGGGTTGGTCGGGAAAGGCGGAAAATGGCCGTTCC
Organism: Hymenochirus boettgeri; assembly: GCA_019447015.1. NCBI lineage: Eukaryota > Metazoa > Chordata > Amphibia > Anura > Pipidae > Hymenochirus > Hymenochirus boettgeri. The sequence goes on along the minus strand of CM033473.1, from coordinate 32,958,364 downwards.
GATCCCCATACTGCATATAGGGGGGGGGTTTCCATGTGTGCAGTTCCCTTCGCAATGTGGCAACAGATACCCATGTGATCTATCGGCACATTGCTATGGAGATCGCATGTGTATAGCCACCTTAAGGGGTGGAGGAAATTATCTACAGACATGTGGGTGTCCAAGCAAAAATGTATTTGTTTAATTGCATTTAGAATGGGCCAGGTCATGGATGGATATAACCAGGACTAGTGATTGGCTGGAACAAATCACAAAACCAGTTTATCAACAAAATTGCAGGTTCAGAGGAGGAAAATTTTGTCCCCCCAAAAATGATACATTTCCTGGAAAATCAGACATTTTACCACAAACTTTTTTTGTTATTGTTTTGCAAGAAAATGAAGATTTAAAATGATTTACATTTTCTTTCTGAAATGTAGTGGATCAGTTTCAACAAAAGCCCCTCCCCCCGTGACCCGGACCAATATTTTGGTCTCTTGGGCCAAGTGATTGATGGTTATTTCCAAAACAATTGTTTTTTTCCAAAGTTATTTTTAGCAAAACTGGAGTGTTGATAGTTCTTAAAGGATCCAAACTTAAGGAAGTGCGGCTGTCTTTCCCGAACGAGCAAGTGGCCGCCAAACATTCGGGTCAGCCTCGCAGCCTTTTGGGGAAAACCTAAAATTTCCCTTGGCCGCCATAGTCTCCCTATATGGGAATCTGCCGCGGTCGAGGGAAACACACAGTCCCAAACGTTCTCCCTATGCTGTGTATAAGGAGAACGTTCTCCCTATGCTGTGTATATGCTGTGTATAAGGAGAAAGTTCTCCCTATGCTGTGTATATGCTGTGTATAAGGAGAACGTTCTCCCTATGCTGTGTATATGCTGTGTATAAGGAGAACGTTCTCCCTATGCTGTGTATATGCTGTGTATAAGGAGAACGTTTGGGACTGGGTGTATCCAGATCTTTGAAAAATGACAGACATTGAGGTGGAGATCCTGTCTGTCATCTTTACTGTGTGTACCCACCTTAAGGCACCTTCATAAAAGAGCTATCGAGGCTTCCGATATAGAGGAACAATATTTGTTTTTGACGTTTGTGCAGACGTAGAGATCACAGCGTCTTGCTGAATATTCGACTTTTACAACCACCAAATGGAGAGCACATCTGCAACTGATCCATGGGGTTTAAATGTTACAAATTGAGCAATTATGGGAAACGCAGTGTGAGATAACTGTATCTGAACGGTCTAGAATATGGTTTGAATTACACACAGAGATAAGGAAACAGACAATTAAACTTGACTGGAAGTTTTATAGGAGCCTTTCGGTCATACGTACTGAGGTTCACAACAAGGTAGTTTTCCCCCAGTACTGTATTTCATTAGTGTGGATATATGAAGAGAATTTACTCCATATGACATGTACGCGTCTGATATGCCAGAAGGAATATGACACATCGTGTGCTATCCTAATTATGAGTATAAATACGGAAAATTCATAAGGACAATTGAAGATTTCATTGACCACCTCATAAATAAGAACATCTGCAGTAAATGTATTTTAATACATTAATCTGGGCAACGTTAGAAGAACATGGGCGTGTTTGTGTGTTAATTATAATAGTCTCACAATAATATTTGCGGCCTCCAGTGACCTTAAGTGGCACTATGTAAACAGACGTGTTACTTCAGGGGCCTGGATGGTAAGAGGGCCCGTCACAACCTCTGCAATCAGCTGTTTTTGAACAGCTGATCGAGGACATCTGGGGAGGGGGAGTGGTGGGTCAGGGGCCTGGCCTCCAACTTTCTGGGGGGCCCAGGCCCCTGCAGTTACGCCCTTGGTTCCGGTCTTCCAAGCGGCTGATCGTATACTACGTATGCAGTATCTTTACTGGATACGTGCGGTCAGCTACGGGCCCTAATGTTGTGCCACTGAGCGTAATTGAATATAAATTATCATAGTTTATTGAAGACTGCAGGATCCAATGTGATTTACCAACATGTCCATTCATTCAGACTTTGACGAACATTCATTTGGCAATGATTGGTTGAATTGATAATTGCATCTGATAACTCTGCCCAATCGAATGATTCTACCATCTAGCTATTCCTCAATGTATTGCTTATTTAACGTCCTTTGTTTTGTCCATGTCGTATTGTGATTCTTTAGATCACACTTCAGTTTTTTTTTAAAAATTCTCCCTAAATTTCACCCTTAATTTCTCCCTAAAGTTCACCCTCTATGCTCAAAAAATCTTCATTTTCATTCCCCTTTTACTTCCAGACAGGAGATTAAAAAATTTGCACCTTTATTGCAGGAACAGGAACTTTAAAAGCCATGGCCCAATGTGACTTGTTAACATCCGCAGTTAAAGTCCTTTTCAGATTCTTGCTATGAATTTGTATTATTAATATGTACAGGATATGACAACACAAAGAACACAATAAGTCAGCAAGGAGCTTTTATGAGAAACAAGTATGGCATGTAGGTTAACAAAATAATAACATGCTAAATAAATGTATAAACGCAGTTTATGGGTCCTATGTGGGCTGTTTAATTGGTGCCTCTTATATAATTACAGAAAAACTGGACCTATCAGTCATCAAAATGAATTTTCAAGTAAACGTGTTGAGTTGTCAAATCTTTTCCACTCAGTAAATGTGCCACTTGGGAGTGGGAATTTCTCTTGGTCTGAACAAGAAACAGGAACTGTGGGCGGCAGGAGAGACATCAAAAATATTGAAAGCCAAGAACAAGAGAAAACACTCATAAATAGAACAAGTACCCAACAAAAAAAATATTTTAAGGTAATTAGCTAGTTGTCATTCCCACATGGGTTCCCAATCTCAGCCCCGCCTGTAATCCTGCCAGCATATGCCAAAACCTGCCCACCCTGGCCTGAACAAATCATGACTACTCTGTGATAGGGAATAGGGTCAGATAAAGGGTGAAAGGAAATAAAGAGGAAAGCAGGACATTTTATAATTTAGTTCATAGCAATTGACACAGGGCCATATTTATAAAGCTGCGATATCACTTTTAAGCAATACCGCGACTTTAACGATCAGTATCATAAATTTACGACCGTTAAACCGATCAGAGAATAATGATCGGTTTAACGACCGTAAATTTATGATAACGATCGTAAATTTACGATATCGATCATTAATCTACGATAACAGAATCGTAGATTTATGTTCCCAACAGAATACCATTGTGGTAGTTTACTACCGCACGGTATTCCAAGATCGAACCTTCGTTAATTAACGAACGCTCGGTCGTAAATGTACGATCGCGATCGTAAATTAACTAACCCGCGGAAAAGCGATACCGTGGGTTTATAAATATGGCCCTTAAAGTAGCTCAAAGGCTCATATGACTTTAAGACATTGAGACAGCCTTCATCTTATGTCAATAGCATTTGCTGACCCCATTAAAGACATTTAGGGAGATTCAATAAAAGTTCTTATCATCAAAAGTGGTGCTAATTTTGCCCCAACCAATCAGATATTATTTAACATTTGAAAGCTAACATCTGATTGGTTGGGGCAAAATTAGCCCCATATTTAATGATAAGAACTTTTATTGAATAAACTTGATCATGTACTAATCTACTAATACATAATGCAGCATAGCCCTATCCATGAAAATCCTTTTTTCAAAGAATCTAAACATTTCTTATCATTTCCCGTGGAGTCAGTTCAGCAAACGAATATGTATATTCATAAATATACATTAGTACATTAAGGCCGTCGTATAATTTACTTGACCTTCCTGTAGGAAAGGAGGACAGAAAAAAACCTCATTAATTCCTTGGGTCATCTTGGAATCCATTAATTTAGGTTGGAAAGTTAAGGGGTTTTTTTTAGAGATAGAGGCAACAAATTATAAAATTTCTAAAAGCGGTGAAAGTATGTCGAAATCTCTATCCAAATAAATCAAAATGGCTCCCTCCGTAGGGAAAAAACTTCCTCAGTCAAGTTCTTCAAGCACCGTGTGTACTTATTGGACAGAGAATAAAACTATATTTTACTTGCAAACATTCACTAAATTTTGTTTTCTTTTATTGCCAGCGTGACAATGAAGATCTGTCCGATTTAGCATGAAATAACGTTGGGATTTATAATGGCACGGCATTTATAATCATTCCATTTTTTTAAGCAAACACAACTATTTTTCTTTATTATTCTCCAGATAGCTTGGAGAATCACATGGGCCATTATCTTTAGAAATATTTCCGTAACTGTATTGAGTGCACTAATAAATCTAATAAGAAATGATTTGGTTTGGGTTTTTTGTGAAAAGCAATAAAAAAAATAACGTAAAAAAGAGATAAATCCAATATACAAACTATTTTCAATTAACTTGTCTCAAGCAGATATATAAATATGATAATAATATATCTTACTACTAAAACTGCAAATCATGTTGATCATTTAAATCAACTGACCCCATTAGTGTTGCGTATCAGATCATTTAATTGTGAATACAATAGAACAGAAATTGTGTTAATTGCGAATAGAATAGAAATAAAATATTCATAGGCAAAATTCTGCTCCGCTTATTGAATAAGGCCCAATTTGTTTTATTAGCTATTTATGAAATAAGCAAGTTTCAAAATCCATTATTAAAAACTAGTGATAAATTTGGTTTCAAAACAAACCTGGTCTCAATTTAAAACTGCTGGTTTTTAAAAGCCATGAAATATTAGAAAATGTAAAATTCCTATATAGGAAATTTGAAAAAAAAAACTCAATTAATTTTGGCTTGAATCGGATTTTCAGAGCTTTAATGGGTTCTGACAGAACAAAACTCATCTGATCTTCCTAGACACATGGGAGGTAGGGAAATAAGTTGTGCAAATGAAAGTGGAGACTTCTGGGTATTAAAGGAATTGTGCACTGAAAAAAATTACTTATTTCAATCTATAAATGAAAAAAATTAAGCAGCACTTACTCTGAAGTGTTTGTGTTGCTGCATGACTTCAATCCAGTACTTGATTTGCTTAACCTCAGTCCCCCAGCCCCCTGCCAGTCTATCTGACTCTCTGTGAGGGCAAGCATGTTCAGTATGAGGCAACACTGGGAGAGGGAATTTCCCACAATGCAGTTCACGTACCAACTGTCACCATTCCAGCTACAGCAAAACTATACATAACAGAAAATATTGTGATAATAAGGCACTTGATTAACAGCTGAAATATAAAGCAAAGTACACATGATGCAATAATTCGGGCCTACCGACCGACATTTCAGGGTTTTTGGTCGGTCGGGCCAAATTATTGTATGGCTTTTTTTAGGAAGCAACAGATCGCAGACCATTCGTTCATCCAAATCGGACGAACAAACGGATAGGTCGGAAAAATGACAACCGATCATGCGGTGCTCTATGGACCACACGATCGGTCGTGTCTAACTGTCGGACGCAGCTGCATTTGTCGCGACCGTCAATCCTTCCTCCTGGCCGACCGCTCGAAAGCCTCGGTCGGTCAGAAGAAAGATTGTACAGTGTGTACCTAGCTGGATCAGACTGGATATCTAAAGAGATGGGAGACAGATCAACAAAAAAAGGCTACAGTGATAGCTGGGAAGAATTATAGGGCAATTCCAGTGTACATACCCTTTAAATGTGTGTGAAATGTATTTTCGGCTAGTTATTCATAATGATTTACTATAAGCCTTTGCTTAATGTAAAACAATCAGTTTGTGGGTTTATCACAATTAGTAAGGTAATAAACATAAAGCATTTATGTGTATGGTACTAGGTCTGAATTACAGAGCTGCAACACATCATTGGAATGGTCTAGAGATTGGGCCAAGTATACAGTATTCTATTTTGCCTAGTCTAATGCCAAAATGATTTGCACTGTGTCATGTGTGAGAACATTTCCATTATATTGATGATGATGACACTGGGCTATATACAAACAGAGCATTGTCCAGAATACTCCAATGAAGATCCTACGATAAAAAGAACAGATTTAAGGACAGCAATGTTTTTCCTTTTTTTGTTTGTTTTAACTTTATTTAACGCAAAGAAAAAAAATTGCTCTGCCAAGAAAAAAAACGATACATGCCATTGAAATTCATCTCTCTCCTTTACAAATAATCTGTTAAAGGAAACATCTTGTTTTATTACCAGAATTAATTATGTTCACGTAGAGGTTATCGTAGCTCAGTGAGGATTGTGCATTAGTGCTTTTAAGTCATTCACTATAGCTCACTCCCTATCAACAACAATCTGTCAAACTACAGGAACAAAATTATTTATCACTGATTGTAATGACTACAGGGCTCCAGTCTACAAAAAAAAATGTACAGAACAACTGGCGTTGTGTAACACTTCAGGATAAATGTAGGTGTTTTAGGGCCTGATATGTTCACGTAATTACAGGGTGTTTGGCAGCAGAAGATGTTATGTTTGTTTCTTAAAAAAAAAAAAATTAATAGCACAATAGTTATTTCACAATTTTTGTTTTACCGTATATACTCGAGTATAAACCGACCCGAGTATAAACCGAGGTACCCAATATCACCTAAAAATCGAATAAAAGTTGTTGACTCGAGTATAAACCGAGGGTAGAACTTGGCATTCAAGATGTTTGGAAACTACAACTCCCAGCTAATAAAGCATGCTGGGAGTTGTAGTTTCCAAACATCTTGAATGCCACCCTCAACTTGCATTCAAGATGGTTTGAAACTACAACTCCCAGCATGCTTTATTACTGGGAGTTGTAGTTTCCAACATCTTGAATGCCAAGTGAGGGTGGCATTCAAGATGTTTGGAAACTACAACTCCCAGCTAATAAAGCATGCTGGGAGTTGTAGTCCAAAACATCTTGAATGCCACCCTCAAACCCAGTTAAGTTTGTACCTGTGGGCTCTCTTCACCGGATCGTGTGGACTCTCCTCCATCCAAGGCTCCTAGGACTGTGTGCTGGTAAGTTCCTCTCCAGTTCCTCTCCGGCAGCAGCGTCCTCTCCATTCCTGGCAGCAGCGTCCTCTCCATTCCGGCAGCCGCACGATCAGTCCATGTACTGGCGCGCCGGCTGACATCACTAATTGGCGCCAAGCCCGGCGCCAATTAGTGACGTCAGCCGGCGCGCCAGTACATGGACTGATCGTGCGGCTGCCGGAATGGAGAGGACGCTGCTGCCGGAATGGAGAGGACGCCGATCTTCTTCAAAGGTGAGTGACTCAAGTATAAACCGAGTCCGAGTTTTCAGGCTGATTTTATATACTCGAGTTTATACTCGAGTATATACGGTATGCTTATATGTTAATTTAGGGTACTCATTTATTTATTATATATGGTTTTATTTATCAATTTTTCTTTACATTTAAATCTTCTTTAAAATGCATAAAGGTCTCTCTACAACTAGATTGTAAGCTCTACGGGGCAGGGACCTCCTTTCCTCTTGTGGCAAAGCTCTAGTACTTCTATTTATATAATTTATATATTTATGTACTGAACTATCTATGTATTTATCCCCCTTGTATGACTTGTGGCGCTTTATAAATAAACTATACATACATATATACATACATACAAAGTAATATTTTATAAATGGTGCTTAGCTATGTCATCAGTTCTAATTGGTTCCTAGCTATGTCATCAGTTCTAATTGGTACCTAGCTATGTCATCAGTTCTAATTGGTTCCTAGCTATGCCATCAGTTCTAATTGGTTCCTAGCTATGTCATCAGTTTCATGTAACTCACTGGAGCAGATATCTATTTATTTATTATTATGTAGTTTTCTATACTACAATAAGTTTTGTTTAAAAAAGTAAAGCTGTGTACACACCAGTAATTTTTTCCCTATAAGACAAACAACTAACTGGTCTGGTTAAAAATAAAGCAGTATTGGCAATATGTCTGTGCAACCAATCAAGCGGCCCATTTAAAGCCAAGCTACATTTTTGTCGTGTCCGATATTTTTTGTCCAAATTAGTTGCGGGGAAAATTTTGTCCAATATTGCAGCGTGATTGACCGGCCAACCTTAGCCGATAAAGCTAAATATCGCCCTGTGTGTAAAGCAATTATCTGCGTTTTTTAGTTTTTGTTTGTCATTAGCTGACAGAAAAAAAATAAACATTAAGCCACAAATCTTTCTTCTGCCCCCAACCCAAATGTAGAGAAATAAACAGAAGACCCTGGGATTACATTTAGCCGAGAGTGTGTAAAACTAACAATGACTAAATGTTTATGTAAAATGTCAAGTAGCCAGAGCTTAGTGTGGTTTGTTATATCAATACAGCTGATAAATTGGCTAGATAAAGACATAATTTGTTCTGCCACCGTTAACTACACAAGGAATAGGAGATTAGACTGTTCTTAATACGATGATGACATGAAATATCAATTTAACAAGCACATTGTGTGCCACATACAGTATTTATTAATGATATCCACATACATCTACTGGTAACTTAACATCCAGCTTTCTATTTCTTCTTTGTATGCAAGATAATGAGCATGAAGTTTGTGTTCATGCATGTGCTTAGGTACACACAATAAAGGTAACCATTTGTATACTTATTGCATCCAAGATGTGGCAGGACGTCCGGTCACCAGAACCACAACCAAAATTATTTTGGCACATGCTATACCCCAGGGTGTGCAGTCATTTCTTCAAACTTAGGTACACACAAGACTATATATATTCGATATCAAAAAAACGATGTTCAAAATAGAATGTTCGATATTTGACATTGAATATTCGATGTTCGATATATACATTATCCGATGTACCTTATAGAATAATCGGTGTTCCTTATAGAATAATCGATGTTCGATATACGAAGTTCCTTATAGAATATTCGATGTTCCTTGTAGAATATTCGATGTTCGATATATAGAATATTCGATGTTCCTTATAGAATATTCGATGTTTGATATAAAGAATATTCAATGTTCCTTATAGAATAATCGATGTTCGATATATAGAATATTCGATGTTTGATGTATACAATATTCGATGTTCCTTATAGAATATTTGATGTTCGATATATAGAATATTCGATGTTCCTTATAGAATATTTGATGTTCGATATATACAATATTCGATGTTCCTTACAGAATATTCGATATTCGATATAAAGAATATTCGATGTTCCTTATAGAATAATCGATGTTCGATATATAGAATATTCGATATATAGAATATTCGATGTTCCTTATAGAATAATCGCTGTTCGATATATAGAATATGCGAGTAAGTTCCTTATGAATATTCGAGGTTCGATGTTACAATATCGATGTTCCTATAGGATAATCGATGTTAATTATATAGAATATTCGATGTTCCTTATAGAATATTCGATGTTCGATGTATACAATATTCGATGTTCCTTATAGAATATTTGATGTTCGATATATACAATATTCGATGTTCCATTTAGAATATTCGATGTTCGATATATACAATATTCGATGTTCCATTTAGAATATTCGATGTTCGATGTATACAATATTCGATGTTCCTTATAGAATATTCGATGTTCGATATATACAATATTCGATGATCCATATAGAATATTCGATGTTCCTTATAGAATATTCGATGTTCGATATATTACAATATTTGATGATGATCCATATAGAATATTCGATGTTCGATATATACAATATTCGATGATCCATATAGAATATTCGATGTTCGATATATACAATATTTGATGATCCATATAGAATATTCGATGTTCGATATATACAATATTCGATGATCCCTATAGCATATTCGATGTTCCTTATAGAATATTCGATGTTCGATAATACATATTCGATGATCCATATAGAATATTCGATGTTCGATATATACAATATTTGATGATCCTATAGAATATTCGATGTTCGATATAACACGATGCTTCATGATCCATATAGAATATTCAATGTTCCTTATAGAACATTCGATGTTCGATATATACAATATTCGATGATCCATATAGAATGTTCGATATAAACAATATTCGATGTTCCATTTAGAATATTCGATGTTCAATATTTGCAAACAGTCAGGGTGAAATAACAACTGTTTACTGATTGTCAGTCTTTATCTAAATACACACATTACAGGTAAAGGGGCAATCCCTTCGATACTGATGGGATTGGTCTTTTATTGGTAATGTGTGTACTGCAGTTCCAAGCATTTCCGAGGCCAACAAACATTCACCATTGGAATCTTTGGAACTGCCTGAAAATGTCCAAAAAGGCTGAAGGAAATGTGCAGTCCTGAACATTCTCCCTATACTTTAAAGCTTGGGACTGTGTGTAGTGGGATCTGGCAGGCAGAATATTAAAGATTCTGCCTGCCAAAAGATAAAAGTCATCTTTTAAAGATCTGTGTACCCAGCTTATCAGTCAGGCCTGCATTGTAAGTTCAACTAAGCAAGGACCTTTCTTCATGTAAATGCACTCCTGTTATAAGGATGCTTGTTATTGCTGCCAGGAATAGGCAAAATAAATGGCCCCTAAGTATATAAAGGTATGCATATTTGTGGGTGTATATTGTGTGTGTATTTGTGTGTCTATAATAGAACACATATTTTTGATATTGTTTCCCATTTGTACATTTTTTTTCTCTTTGTTGCAGCCAAGTCCCTGATATCCCCAATGTCATCCTGCAGGTAATGAAAATCTTGGCTCCAGTTTATTACCGTCTATGATTTTGTGTCACCTGAGATAGTTTTGTCAGCAGTGTCAACACCTTATTCAAGGTCACAAGGGGGAAAATAACACCTTCAAATGAAAATAGGATTATGTGCTATGAAATATCCGGTAGTCTGATCCGGTAGCATTTAATGTTAGACCCAAGAAATCAAATGGAATTTTTTGTGATGTGTCAGTATTTTGCCATGTTTTGCCATGTTCCTCTAACAACAAAATAAATACATGCAGGGAAATCCATGTGTAGCCCACCCTTGGGTGTGGCTCAAGATTATTAGTTGCAGGTATACTGTGTTGCCCCAGTGACACCCCTATGATCCCAGTTAATAGACACCAGCACAAAGATAGCAACCAAAAGGTCCAGATTTAATTTTCTGAACCTGGCAGAAAAATATAATACAATGACAGCAACAATGAACAATTATGTAAGCTTTGTTACCTTAATATACATATCTTAATATTCACGTTACAGTTTGTTTGTGTACAACCTATTTTTGTAAAATATATTAACTGCAAGTATTTTAACTGTTGAGTTGAGAGCACAGTTCTGATGGAATAGTAGAAGTTATCTGTCACTCTTATATTCCAAATGAGCAGAGTGGGTAACTGTTGCAGATAAACTTAATATAATCCTGCAGTCTGTAATTTATCCTTAGCAGGGTTTAAACTTGCATTGTTAAGTTCCCTGTTAGTAGTGATAGAAATAGTATCTCCTTTGGATGTCCCACTGCAAGCCAGTATAGACAGGGTACTTTAATCAGAGGAATAACTGGAAGATTACACAGGGGTTCCCTCTGGTAAGGGTGCACAGTCTGACAGTCAGATTGATCAGTGATGGGTGATCACCTTGAACTAGTGGCCTGTTCCCCACACAAATCCAAAGTCACCTTACTGATATTCAAAGGACACCAGGCTCCAGATCCACAGCATGCACTACAGGTGAAGTTCTGCAAGCACCTCGTCCAGTTCACATAGATCAAGGCCTGTACAAAAGCCTGTGCAACATGTGGCAGCTCTCCTCCTGAACAGTACCAAACTGGAATGCCCTCCTTTTCCTGTCTTGCCTGAGATTACTCCCTATTGGCTTTCTTCATAGACTTCCTGTTGCAGAGCCTCTTGGGACATGTGGTTCATCAGGTAAAAAATGAGTTTACCAGTTCCTTTCATACAATAAATGATGGGTAGGTGTGCACAGCTCATGTACAGTTTATGCATTTAAATACTTTACTGACAGAATAAACAATATTGTGTATAAAGTGCTACACATGTTTATAAACAAACTATGTTGGGCAAAATCTTAACTGCAAATCCCAGACTTGGGTTAGCACTGATTCCTTGCAGCGCTGAGGTCCTGAGTTCGATTCCACCCTTGCCTTGCCACCCACATCTGCAAGTACACATCTCCATTCTCCAATTATTGGTCATGACTCATATCAAATGGTTATAGCCCTGTTACCTGTTCACCTTGGAAACAGAAGGAAAGAACAAACAAAGACCCCGGTTGAAAGAATATAAAGGTTCAATATCAAGAGTAGGGATGGAACCTGGGTCCAGTTCTGACATGGAAGCCCCAGAACTGAACTGAACTTTCAAATCTCGACTTTTGATAATTCTGGAAAATACGGAACTACTTTCTAAGGCTACCGAATCTTTTTTCCAAGGGTTATCTACTTTGGAGTCGTCTCGGATATATGTGGAAACTCAAAAATAGCTCGTGTGTAAAGGAAGTTTGTTTTTATTTACTTTTTGGTGATTTGTATGTGTCCCCTGTTATTTACACAAACTTACTATTGGGATCTCTACACAAAATGCGTTTAATTATTGCTTCATTGCTGGTTTTATCATAAGGGCAAGCAGGGCAATTGCCCAGATCCCTAGCTCCTAGAGGGGTAACTATAGGCTTTGAATGGTTGAGTGTTGTGGGATTCGGTTTTGCCCGGGGGTCCTGCCCACAATTAATAAAATCCCGCAGATGTTTGGTGCTTTCCATTCTCTATTTCCATGTATATGCAGTGCATCTGTTACTGAGATATTTGCTTTATATTTTATGAAAGAAAAATATGGAATAAAAATGAATTTCCACCTTAGTTCGAGCCTGTGGCAGACTTGGCAAAATACTGTCTCCATGAATCATGTTAAGTTGTCTCTTTTCAGAAATTGGAATTTCTTTTTTGACTCGGAGCAAAGCACGTTTTCTTAATAACACCGTTGGCTTTTTGCTGACAGCGTTGACATATTTGTAGCTGTAATCATCTTCTCGTTTCAACTGTCCATAAAGTTAAATATGTTTTAAAATAATCCATGGATCTTGTGAGCAAAGTGGCTGAGGATGAAATGTTATGGACAGCAAAGATGTAAAGGGTTCCCCAATCAAAACAGATTAATAGCTTTATAGAAAATATTGTATTTTCATGTAAGTTAACAAGTAAACAATATAATGGAAGAGACTGCCCTACTGCAGGGCCAAATTTCTGTGATCTGCAGTTAGGGCTGAAATCCCGTCTAAATACTGGCCCTGGATGCCAGACCCCATTACGCCCACTCTCCACCCAGTTACACCCCTAACTCCTCCCCTGATCGATGCCCCTCCTCCGTTTCCACCTTAGCTCCGCCTTCATCCCGTCTACCGTGTCAATACGGTGACATTGTGGCCCTTCCCCCTCCGAGGCGGGTAGCGTATGGCAAATCTGATTATGATCCCCCAGAGCAAGTGTAATCCCCTTTGCCCCTGGTAACATACAGTTATTTTGGGTTGAAAAAATACAAATTGCCTTCAAGTTAGACTTAGGTCAAGCAACACGAAGATTTTTTTTTTAAGAAACATGGTTGCTAGTAAGGATGGATTTATGTTCAGCAATAGTGCCTAAGCTCCGCCCCACCTCAAGTTCTGCAAGATCCTGTCTGTCATCTTTCAAAAATCTTTTAAGTGTGTACCCAGCTAAAATGTTATGGCTGATCCCTATTTGATCCAACCAGAATATCGGACCAGGTGGTCAATGGGGTTATAATGTAGGAAATTTTAGTAACTCTACAGATGAATTTTACAGTTTAATTCCTCCTAATATTAACAACAGGTTAAAAAAAATGATTTTATTGTGGAGATTTCCCCAGAGCAGTTAGCACTCTAGGTAAGATCTAACATACGAGATTTAACAGCAGCCGCACAGCCAATGGCGAATAGCTTGTGTCTGTTGAGATTCTCAAGCTAGGGCTTCAAGTCATGCTAACCGATCGTAAATCTGTGTAAATAAAGTTATATGTGTATGTGTTTTTAAAAAAATATATAAAATAGCATAGAGGGAGATTCAGATGTTAGCTTTCAAATGATAAATAAGATCTGATTGGTTGGGGTTAAATTAGCACCATTTTTGACAATAAGAACTTTTATTTAATCTCCCTGATTTATTGTATATATTGTTTAAAAAAATGTCTCTTCCTCCACCCATTCATGTTTTCAGAAGACAATGGAAAGATTGTAAAAATGTAGAAAAAGCTTAGCTTTGGGGTAGTCCTGCTTCTAGAAAATGGAACTCAGCAGGATCCGAGAATGATATGCTTTCACAGCAAATTTCCATGATCTCTTTAAAACATAATAAAATAAGTGCCTTATTCAATTATGTCAGTTGGCCTGTCAATGATATCTCCAAGGAACATTAGGGAAAGGTGTTCAATTTTTTTGGCCAAGTTCAAGTTGGAATCTTAGGTCCCCATACAGTAAAATAAATGAATTCATTATGTTTTACTTCCTTCTGTCTTGAAAGTTTTGATGAAAAAGGTGTGAGTGACATGATCAAGGTGAATATTCATTCCTATTGCATAAGAATATTAAATGTCCATTGCGTAGGAACTGAATGGTAACTTTTATACAATCTTTATTTCTAATATATTTATAGATATTTCACAGACGTGGAAACTCATTTTAGAGTTTTACGAGTTTTTTTTTTAAAAAGAAAAGTGAGAAAATTTTCAGTCCCGTAATAATTTATGCGGAAAAAAAAAGACAAAAGTTGCTTTAAGCCGACCCTTATTATTAGGGCGTTTTTTTAATATTAGAATTATCTGGGTAATGCTAATTTTTTTCCATCTACTCAGCTGAAATTTTTATTGCACTTTTTCTCCGTTTTATTTAAATAGTAATAAAAAAAACATGCAGGAGTTAAAGAAGCCAAAGAATGTGTTTGCTTGACTTATTTGATTTTATTTAACCTGCAATTAAGATACAGTAATATTTAACTAGATTTTCCCTTCCTCTAGAGCTCGACATGGTTTAAAGGAAGTGCATAAAATGTTAAATAGTAGAAATAGTAGACTATATACTTAGAGAAGGGTCAATAACATTAAATTGTTCTGGGCTGGGGGGGCTGAAAAGGCCATTAAAGTTGGCTCAATTCCCATAAAGGGCATGTCCACCCTCAGAATGAAAATGTATACACTTGATAAAGCCCATCAAAACCATTTCTTCCCATACTTACCTTTACCAAATACTTAATAACAATCCCTTGTGCCTTCTCCTCTGCAGCTTCCAAGTCTGGCTGTCAGTCAGACCCAGAAACTTATGTCACAGCCATTGGCTAATGGCCAGACCAAAAAGTTGCCTCCTCTGCTGCTGACAGGCCCTTGACTGGAGTTGATTTTTTAGAACTGGTCACAAAACTGTAATTTTCAATTTACAAATGCTTCCTGAACTCCCGTAATGACTTCCACCTCTCTCTGCAGCCTGGGTCTTCTTTAACCCTCCTCATAGTTTCTGATTGCTCTGGATGATCCGGCTGAATTACAATTGCCCTGCCTTAGACTGTGGCAGCTAATTAGCATAGTCCAGTTCATGTTAAATTATGCTTTTCTGCCATCATCTCTCAACTTCAGGGGAGGACTGGGCCAGTAGGTAGAGGGGAAATTTTCCCCTGGGTCATCATTTCCTACACTAATTGGGCCATAGCTGTCATGCCACAAAGCTGCACAGAATTGGACTAGCATGCCAATGGCCCTAATCAGGGCTGTCTCTCTAATGAGGCAAGGTGAAGCACATTACAGAGCAACACCCTGTAGGGAGGCAGCAGTTTAGATAGAAGAATATGCCTGGGGTCCAGATGCCAGGGCCCCCTCAAAAAATTTAAAAACACACATTTTCGGGAGGTACAGTCACTTTAAATAGCAGGGGAAGCTGAGAATTTCATTGCAAAACAGAATGCAGCTATAACTCATCCCCCTCCCTTCTGACTGGCAATTAATTTGATCAAAATCAATGTTTGTCAGCCCTGAGGATCAAAAATCAATGTTGGGCATCATTTACTAGTCACTGTGGGCATCTAATACCAGTCATTGTGGGCATTATAAAGCCCCTCCCTCTTCCAGACAAGCCACACCCCACTTCCGGACAAAGCATAACCCACTTCCAATATAAAACCACACCCCTTCTGGCGGCGTGGCGAGGGGGGGCAGCATTTGAAAAAAAATTTCAGGTGCCAAAACGGCTAGAGACGGCCCTAGCCCTAATAACGTCAAAGCTCTCTGGCTGCACCTATGCACCTTGGTGCTCACCCCGTGTGCAATAATATTCCTATGGGCCCTATTTGTAAACGCACGGTATCACAATTTAGCGATAATGTACAATGGCGGCCGTTAATTAACAAAGGTCCAGTCGTAGAATACTATGCGGTAGAAAATCCTGCAATGGTATTCTATGGGGATCATGAATCCAGGATTGCGTTATCATAGATTTATGATCATTAGCCGTAAATTACCATTGTTGTCATTAAGTAATGATGAGGATCGTAAAAATGAATGATCGCTAAACAGATCAGAAATTAACGATCAGTAAATTTGTTAAACCGATCATTAAAGCACTGAAAAGCAATACCGCTCCTTTACAAATAGGGTCTAACTGTTCACTAGATCCCCGTGTAGCAGTGGTAGCAGTGCAAGTTGTTGGGTCCTGCCAATTGTATGGGTCCTGCCAACACAGGTTGACAGGCTGATACGATATTTTTGCAATAAATTTATTTTGCTAAATATTATGTATATTTTATGCACACATGAATAAAGCTACAAAACATGTGAATGCTACCCAGTAACATGTATGCTCGGCCTACTGTAAAAGGGCCTCTTTAATGTGTCCACAAGGTCCCAGTCCTCCATTGCTCAACTGAAACTGACTATTGGTTAAAAGTAATGGTAGCTAGAGGAACATGCAAGATGAAGATTTCTTTGACACTTTTGGTAAGATACCATTTGATGTTACATAATGTGAAATGAGGCAATATATAATTGTGGTTAAGTTCTTATGTGTTAACTGTTGTTTATTTTCTTTACAATGAGATTTGGTTTCTGAGGAAGCGGTGGCTACAGGTTGAGAAGAGGAAATTAATGTGAAACTGAATATGCTCCGTGAGAACAGCACATTGGGAAGATATTCCATAAAGATGAACATATTTTACATTCCGAAAGAAAAATGAACCCAAACTGCTTTGCAAATCAGAAATCTGTATTGTGAATATTTTACCTTTGGCTCGACACTGGCTTCCAGCTGGGGAGAAAATGCAGTTTATAGTCATAGGGTATTTTCTAAATGTCTATGGATGGATGTCTGAAAAACGATAGGTTGTCTTCTTTATTCATAGGTAACAGTTTTTTGATTTTACATTTAAATCAACCAATCAAAGGGGCACCTAAATAGGTATGGGAAGGTTGTTCCCAGGTGAACCAGATATGACAAAATATTCCTTTCTGACACCATTATGGCAATTAGACACACCAAGATTTGTTCTGTCAGAAATTATCATCATAATTTCCACCTTGAAATTTTGGCTGCAAAACTGAAATTTGTGCTGAAAATCACGGTTTCAACATCAAATTTGGAATCTTTATTGCAGAATTTGGTTCAGATAACAAAATCGTCATGTGTTTCACCCCTAGGGAATGTTAAGGGTTTTATATGGAGGCTGTCAAAATCAATGCAGTGTGAATACAACCAGGTTGTAATGAATGCAGCCCTGTTACTTACATTTACTATAAGCATCCCCCAATTATGAGATGATCTGATAACTAAATATATATCCACTTACAATATAAGCTTATTATAAAATAAAAACTATGCTAACAAATGTAAAATCACAGTTTATTCCTGTGCTGAGCAGGGAAATTATTTCTCTACTGCCCCAGAGCACTGCATAGCCAGGAAAAAACAACTTGAATACCTCATTATACAGAAAGTGAATGGCTGGATAATCCACTAGAATGGGGACAACTAAAGAGTTACTATGTTATGTACGTTATGGTATGTACCATAGTAACTCTTTAGTTGCCGCCATTCCCGTGGCAGGACGCACAAAAGTAAAAAGACCTTTCAAATACTGCAACAAAAATCAAAGTTTATTGCAAGCACTTTCTGTACATTTCCTTTAAGGTAACAGGTATAAAAGGACGTCTATACTGAAACAATAGTTATCTTTAGATATCCAATCTGAACCATCTTCTGCTAGGTGCAGTTTTGCTATAACTGGAATGGACACAGTGTTCATGCAAATCATGTGAATTGCATGATGGGAAATTCCTTATTTCAATGCTGCCTCATAGTGATTACTGAGCATGCTTGCCTCATAGAAACCTCGACAAGGAATAGTTAGAGGCAGAAACAAATTACACCAGAAATGGCTCCTACGCTTTACTTTCTGGGACTTTGAACAGACATTGCAGGAGAACCATAAGGAGCTGAGGGGTAAGGTAAGGATTTTTCTACACTACTGGGGCCAGTTGTAGGTTAAATTTTAGTTTTTGGGGTGGACCGAGTGGTACCGTGTCTCTATGCAGTATGAGTATTTTCTATACAGATTTCTTTCACACTAATATGGAAGCCCCTGTTACCATGCATTTTAATTGCCAGCATTTATTACTGACAGCCTAGCAGGAATAATGCTAAATAGTCAGCTGACTAACGGCTTTTTACTTTGCTGAAATTTCATATCTGTTGTCATGCTTCCGCATGCTGCATTCGAGGGTTATGGCCAAATCGATTACATTAGAGGGTTACTGAATTCGATTGATACATTCGGGGGTTACTGAACAATACCTTCGAGGGTTACCAAACCCCTTAATGAAAGTTCGGATCGAACTCGGGTTTCGAGCTTCGGGTTTGGTTCTAATTCCATCTCAATGTGTAACCAGCTTTATATAGGGATTTCAATGCCACCATATAGAATTTAAACATGAGATCCACGCTGGTACAATAATAAAAATGTCTTTTCATTTCCTAAAGACAACTGATTATAATATAAATATATCAGAATGGCATTTAGATCCACTGCTAATGTCACATTATTAATATCAGAAATTTCTAGATCATGGTATTTCCGTGTGGATGGGAAAAGAATGTTTATTTTGCTTCAATGTGTAGATTTTGTGAAGTTGCTATCATGTCAGCAAGGCAGTACATTACCCAGGACAGGCCCAAGAGATAAGAGGGAGTCCAATTTAATTAGCCCAGTCCTCCAAATGTTGTAATAACTGCCCCCATCAAACAGAATCATTCTTCTCAATTACAATAATTTCCACTGCAGATAATAAGACATTAAGATCCTTGGAAGCCTTTTGCATTTATCTGGCTGGATGGGTAATCTATAAGACTCTACTCTGGCTGGAAGGAATTGTTACATTCCCATGTATCACAGAATGGGAGGAATGAATCAAAGCGTGGTTTGCGTATTGACCCCTGGAAGATGGGATTTTAGGCCCAGACTAATAATGTGTTATTCAATTTCCTCTCTTTCTGTCAGATAAATAAAGCCGGGCTGTATCTGACCCATTGCTATAAAACAGAGGTACTAATGGGATTTTTAAAATTTTTTTTTTATTACTTATTAGATTTAAAGGGACGGGCTACAGCTACCTACAAAACAATTCAGTTTTAAGTTATGTTCAAAATAAACCCTTAACCACATCTCTAGGTAACATTTCGGAGGGAAGGTTTAGCAATATTTCTTACTGTTTTCAGCAATGAAACTAACTTGTAGTCTTGTGACCAGCCTCTGCCTGCATTAATAGGCTCACCTTATTAACTGTAAACTGTTTTAATGTCTGTGCAGGTACTTCCTGTGTGTCCTAGTTTCAAGACTTAACTGAGCATGCTTCTCCCTTCGGGTGGATGGGAGGAGCAGAGGGTCAGATGATGTCACTCAATCTACTGGAAGCAGGAAACTTGAACATTCTCTGCAATATAATTTGTCACTGGCTACAGCCAGATATATGATCCAGGGCTCATTTTAAAGGAAAAGACTGCAGGCTTGTATTTAACCATAACTTGTTATGAGGCCACAGTTGTTCTTTAATACCAAGAAAGCAATAATAACCGATGTAAGGGACTTTCATTCATTCATTCAAGGAGGTTTAGCAATCTACAAAATGTCTTATGGTTTATGGCCAGCAATAGGGATGTAGACCATTTAAACTTTTAATCTCATGACTAAATTTAGTTAGACATTTTATCTGAAAAAATATTTGTCTACAAAACCAGAGGGTTTGCCCCCAAAATAAGGTTTGGGAAGAAACTATACATTTTTCTTTTATATAAGAGAAGAAATCTTGAATATTATTATTATTATTGTGGATTTATATAGCACCAACATCCTTCGTAGCGCTTTACAATTACAAGTATATATTTAAAACAGGCCCTGCCCCGAAGAGCTTACAATCTAATCACTTTATGTACACATACAACCTATCAGTATGTCTTTATGATTGTGGGGGAAACCAGAGTGCCCGGAGGAAACCCACGCAAGCACGGGGAGAACATACAAACTCCTTGCAGATGTGTCCAAGGGTGGAATCAAACTTAGGACCTCAGCGCTGCAAGGCATTAGTGCTAACCACTGAGCCACCATGCTGCACTGTGCTGCCCTTTATATAAGCATGGTGGCTCAGTGTTTAGTGCTAAATGCCTTGCAGTACTGAAGTCCTGAGTTCGATTCCACCCTTTGACTCATCTGCAAGGAGTTTTATGTTCTCCCCTTGCTTTCTTGGGTTTCATCTGGGCATTCCGGTTTCCTATACAATCATAAAGACATACTGATAGGTTGTAAATGTTAAATAAATGTGCTTAGATTGTAAGCTCCCCGGGGCACGGCCTGATGTGTAATTTTTAAGCACTATGGAAGATGTTGGCGCTGTATAAATCCACAGTATTAATAATAATATAAAATAATACATTTTATTGGCTAACTAAAATAATTGAAAATTCAAGCTTTCGAAGCACTTAGGCTTCTTCCTCAGGCATGATACCAGGGCCGCAATAAGTGGGGGGGGGCAAAGGGGGTACTCCTGTGCAGGGCCCGGATATGCCAGGAGAAGTGGGGGGGGAGGGATTTTTTCCCTGCAATACTG
Source organism: Hymenochirus boettgeri (assembly GCA_019447015.1). NCBI lineage: Eukaryota > Metazoa > Chordata > Amphibia > Anura > Pipidae > Hymenochirus > Hymenochirus boettgeri. The sequence goes on along the minus strand of CM033473.1, from coordinate 32,937,337 downwards.
CATTGACAACACAGGAGCTCCATTTCTATGGAGAACTGGAGAATAGAGAATAGAGGCCTCTGCTTCTTGGATTTCCATTTGTCTGCTACATGGCTCCATGACTTTTATACATAAAATTGTAACTAAAATCCCCATGTTTTAACTGTTTGCACTAGCACAGATATTATGAAATTAGATGTGGCCCAGGAATGTGCATTGATCATCTCTTTTCTTGTTTGTGCTAATGTTTTGGTCAGATCAGTAGCACTTCCACTATTTGTTATAATAATATTGTGATAGGTGTGCTCCCACAGCCCCCCCCCCTTTTGTGAATGGCTCCATGACTCAGTCAGTAAGTTGCTTTACTGTGTGTCTATAGGGGAAATTTATATATAACGGTCAGTGTGTGCTTTACATTAAATTTATATATACAGGTCAGTGTGTGCGAGCCCCTGGACATGGCATTTTATATATACAGGTCAATGTGTGCTAGACATAGCATTTTTTATAAACAGGTCAGTGTGTGTTGAACATGGCATTTTATATATACAGGTCAGTGTGTGCTGTACATTGAATTTATATATACAGGTCAGTGTGTGCGGGCCCCTGGACATGGCATTTTATATATATATATATATATACAGGTCAGTGTCTGCTGTTAGATATGACATTTTATATATACAGGTCAGTGTGTGCTGGACATGACATTTTATATGTACAGGTCAGTGTTTGCTGGACATGGCATTTTATATTTACAGGTCAGTGTGTATTGGACATGACATTTTATATATACAAGCCAGTGTGTGCTAGACATAGCATATTATATATAAAGATCAGTGTGTGCTGGACATGACATTTTATATATATATATATATAGGTCAGTGTGTGCTGGGCATGGCATTTTATATGTACAGGTCAATGTGTGCTGGACATGACATTTTATATATACAGGTCAGTGTGTGCTGTCATTCAGGTCAGTTATATCTGTTTAATATTCATTCATCCAGGTATGGTTATCTGTTGTATTCAGTTAGATCAACTGGACTTAAGTTTATCCGGGGTCATAATTGCCCAACAGATTTCTTCTACAGTCACTGAGAAAGCCAGTCGTATGACTAGCGAAACGTCTCAAGAAATCTGTATAAATTAAATTTTGATAAAAAGGTTTTATCAATTTGGTTCCCTTTAGATTCCATAAATGAAAACTACAAGCAGAAGCTCTCTCCTCTCAGGCACAAACACCAAAGCCCTATGACAAGCAGGGATGTTGTAGAATGAGGGTTGAGATGATGTTTTGGCGATTGATATACTAATTGTATAGAACAAAAATATATTTCGTCTATTGAAGTCAAATTTTTATTTTGACAGTGACTTCTGTCTTTAAACACTGCAGAAAGTTGATAAAGTTTCGGCAAATTCTCCCCATGAAAATTACAAAGCTCCAATGGATTCCCGCAAAAACTGAAAAACCTTGTGAAACCGGGTTTGTTTTGAAACCGGACTATCGATGGCTAATAAGGAAGGAATCTAATGTTCTATTCTTGTCTATTTAATTTAACTTTTGGGGCATATCAGTTTAGCCAAAATATTTATTTAAACAAAAGAGCAGTATCGCTTTTTGGCCAATAGCACTGCAAATTGTGAGTACCCAAGTGCATATGTAGCTGCACAATGTTCCACCATTCCATTAACGAGCACTCTCAAACAGCAGAGGGCAGATAGGGAATTTAGGGTTGTAGTTGAAACCATGCAGGCAAGGTTGTCAGAATCAATTGCAGGAGTTGAATTACAACCAGGTTGTAATGAATTGCAGCCCTGTTGACTTACATTTACGAAAGCATCCCCCAAATTCTTGAGATGATTGTAGATTTAACTACAATAAATCACTACCATTATAAGCCTTATTTATAAAATAAAAATATGCTAAAAATGTAAATCACAGTTATTCCTGTGCCTGAGCAGGGAAAATTATTGCTAACGGCCCAGATGCACTGCATAGCCAGGAAAAAAACAATGGGATACCTCATTATACAGAAAGGAATGGCGGATAATCCACTGAATGGGGGACAAACTAAGAGTTACTCTGTATGACATTATGGTATGTAGCATTAGTACTCTTGAGTTGCCGCCATTCCCGTTGGCCAGGACGCACAAAAGTAAAAAGACCTCAAAATGCTGCAACAAAAATCAAGTATTGCAAGCACTTTCTGTACATTTTCCTTTAAGGTAACAGTTTAAAGGAAGTCATACTGACCACCAATAGTTATCTTTAGAATCCAATCTGGAACCATCTCTCTGCTAGGTGCAGTTTTTTTGACTATAACGGAATGGACAAAGTGTTCATGCAAATCATGTAAAGTGGCATGATGGGAAATTCCCTTTTCAATGCTGCCTCTTAGGATAACTGAGCAGTTGCTGCTCATAGAAAGCTCTCTAGCGAAAAAAAAAGTTAGAGGCAGAAACAAATTATGCAGGAAAATGGCTCAATCTTCACTTGCTGGGATTTGAACAAGCACAGCAGGAGAAACCATAAAGAGCAGAGGAGAAGGTGAGGATTTTTAACACTACCACAAGTGGGGCCAGTAGTGGTTTTAATTTTAGTTTTGGGAGTGGGACATGCCCTTTAAATACCATGACACCTACTCTAAAAATCAAGGCTCCCTAACATTAGTGTAAACACATTTTGAAATGTTCCTCTTTGTTATTTCTTATCAAAAGCCTCAATTTTCAGAGCATAGGGTTGATTCATGTGGTCGCTTGATTCTGAGCATTTTAAGCTAATCCAAAATTATTTAGTAAAAATACACTTAGTCGACTGTCTGGACGCCAATTTTTCAGTGTTATGTCCATTTTTGCTGGGTAAATTATGTGTATGCAGAGCTTTTGTACACTTTATAAAATCCCTATTTATTCCAGAAGATCCCGCGTAGATGTCTTCCCCAAGTATAGAGTGTGACTGATAAGGGAGCTTTAAACATTCACGTACAGGTTTTGAAGGACATTAGGATCTGGCAGAGACAGCTGGAAATTAAGTTTAATCCAGACTCACACTTTGCCTTTGTGGAATAAGGGTATGTGACTGAATGCTTTACACAAACCCCAAGAGAGTTAATTCACTACAGCAAAGTGGAAATCCTCTCGGCCATTCATATTCTACGTCTTGAGAAGTTTTAGTTATCTGGGAGTCTATTCTAAGGCTGCGGTACTGGAGCGAATTCTTTTGAAGGGAATTTACCAGCTCTGACGGGAAAAAGCCTGCTTTTTCTTCATATGTAAAAATAGTAATTTTGCCCCCCCATACATTGCAGGCTGAATGCGTGATTTAACCCACAAATCTTTTTATTTTCCCTATTGGAATTCCCCTTCACAGTAACGATCACCAACACTTTTTTATGGGGCTTTGTCAAGTCAAGGTGAGGAAATCCATCTTCATGGTGAAATACTGATAATATATAAATAGAAAAAGATGAGAGATGTTTCTGGTGCCTGGGTAACAGGAAAGGTACTTCTTAGGAAACATCGTGAAATGATTGGATGGTATTTTATTATGATTGTGTTAACGTGGATTTCTGTTCTTTCATTTTCATATGTGCTTATTTACACGAACCACTATTATTACATGCTGGTGGCCCTCTCCACATGCAGTGAGCCCATCCAGGTAATTCAAAAATGCGGTTGATGATCTGACAGCTCCATATCCCTGTGAGGATTTCTAGTAACTTGGTTTTACAAAACAATTTCTTTGACAATTTTCCCTAGGAGAAACGCCATTATTGAGACTGAATTAGCTACTGTGTGTATGTTATTCATCCAAACATATTCCACCCTCCAGATTCCATCTACATCTTTAATCAGTGATGGGCCAGCAGATCACTAGGATTATACCATTAAGGAGGGAAAGATCTCTAATGGTTATACGGGATTTCCTGAAGCTGAACAGATAAGTATCTATATGAACGGGATAACTTTTCTCCGAGATGCAGAACGTCGTGTGACTTGCCAACCGTATTGTTTGCCCTCCTGTTGTCAGTTTCGAGCTGCCAAAATAGTCCTTCTTTCTTCCCGAGTTCTTACCTTCGAATAGAGGATGGCTGACACGTTTAAGTTTATTCCATTTTGGCTTAGATATCTCGAAAAAATCCTGAAGATACAAAAAATTCGGAAATTATACATACTTTCAGGGAATTTGGAGCCATTTTTGGTGGTTATCTTTGATAATCCCGAAAAATAGTCTAAACGTTACGAAATAATCCGAAAATAGCCTTCAACCAAAATACGACGGAAATACTTAGAGTTTCCCAAAGTCCCACAAACCGAAGTGTTCCGTGTCTGATCCCATCTCTACCTTAGAATGGAATGTTCCAAATTTTTATCTTTTGGCTTTGGGGTGGTCAAATTACATTACAATCAATCAAGGGCAACACGACCATACAAGGACAATGTTAGGGGTCCTCCGGAAGAAAGATTAAGGTAGTGGAATAGAAAATACTGTTAGCAGGTTCATTTACCAGACTGTGGGCAAATAGATGGAGTTAAAGAAAGCTAAAACCGGTTGCTATGGTTAACGGGACTAACTCCATATTAACGTAGGATGCGCGGGTAACACAATGGTCATAAATTCAATAAGTGTGTTTAAAACTAGTTTTAAGCAGGAATTAATGCCGCAAATTAGGTGGTAGTTAAAAATCCGCAGTGGGTAAATCCCTTACCGGGATTGATAACATTCGCAAACGAATATTGAATCGCGGAAGGAGCATTTACACCAGAGTGACAGTTGCTCTGGATAAACAGAGCCGTCATGTATTTATGATTAACTTACTTTAAACAATGGCATAAAAAAAACAGAAATCCCCCACGTTTACAAAAAACCCAAATACAACATGACATCATATATACTCGCAATTACAAAATCACTAAGACTTTGATACGGTTTATTCATGTATAGAAGTACATTGTAGTTTTTAATAACGATTTCGTAGCAATACATTTTTATTATAGTAGGCCATACGTGAGTTTTGCCGTATTCAGAGAAATTAAAACAGAAACACAGGTCAACAGAAACCTAGCAAAAAAAGAATTTCTCATCCAAGACGTTATTTAGTGATTTGTAGCACTATGTCACAGGTGTTTGAAGCTCAGAAAGTTAATAACGGAGAGAAGGGATCCGTTTGTATCTGCTGTGTGAAGTGCTTTTGTGAGACGTATTTATGTGTGATAACTCAGAAAGTGTCTGAGAGGGCTAAAAAATATATATGGTAAGGGATTAGAAAGGAATAATGCTGCCAATCTCTGATCTGGAAGATCTAGGAAAACATTTATGATTGAAAGAAAAGAAAATACTTTGGCCTTTGCCAAATCAACTTCAGAAGCATGTCAACTTAGAAGGTTCAACTTGCGGTTCCAAATGTAACAAACAAGTAGACCTTAACTATATTTATTACCATTTAAACAGGCTATCAACCCCTAGACTGATGTGCATCAGCCTGCAGCTAATATCCTTGTGAGTGTTACTATTGGTCTCATTAAGCTATGAAAAACACATTTTTATTCATTGGCCTTGACATTATTTTGATTTCGTAACTGGCTGATGCATGACTAAAAGGGTAACAGTCATTATTACATAAGTACAATTTATTATTATTAGGTGCAAAAAGCACATAACCATAAAACCCAAACAACAAACCCATGACCACTACCAGTGTTACCAAATGACATCCATTGTTTTCCAGCAAACTTCTAAATTGTACCAATAAATTCGGATTACCGGGTAATGCTGTGAATAGTTTTATCTTTAAAAAATCATCATTAAGTTGAGGAATTGGGGTTACCATCTGTTTCTCTTCTTCCCAAGTCTTCGGGTTTTACTCCTCCTTCAGCCAGACCCAAATATTTTTTAACCCTATTTTTGTGGTTTTATCACAATGACTCATGATGCCACATTCACATCACTGATTAACATCAGGCTCCTGCGATAGGTCTGGGACAAGCGATAACCAAACACTACCAGAAAAACATTCGGGCAGCACGGGGGCCCAGTGTTAGTACGGATAACCTTGCAGAATGAAGTCCTGACTTCAAACTTCCTTGGTACAATAGCAAGGAGTTTTGGATGTTCTCCCCGTTTCATTCAGGCATACATCTGTGCTTAGATTGTAGCTTTTGGGCAGGACCTGATGTGAATGTATATACATGTAAGTGTAAAGCGCTACAGAAGATGTTAGTAGATAATCCACAGTAATTAAATAAAAATACCAATAGTGTTAAAGGAATTATCCAGTAGATTATGTTCAATTCCTATTACTGCCAATAGTAAGCTTCCAAAAACCATTCACTCCACAATAAAACGGATTGATATTAGATGTTATTATTGGACAGTGATTGAACTTTCAACAATTCACCAACAGAGGAACACTATATTAATATCAGAGCCTCACATAGTCACATTATGCCGCATTCATAAGCCAAACAGCTGATAAAAAATGGTTGCGGTAAGAGGGATGTGGGTGTGGTACAGTCGAGTGCCCTGCCATGTAAATATTGAGTCATCGGGTTGAACATTATTCGCAAACAAGATAATATTGCATCGGAATGCAGTAAGTTAAAACAAATGAAAAGCACGTCCTCTTGAACCGTAACTAATGGAATCAGTGCCAAGATTGTAGTCACAGCTGGGAATGTTGCATGCTAGGCTGAAGATTGGGTCAGATCTAAAACTCTATTTTTTTATTACCTGCAGGGCTGACTAGTAAATGTGGACTGAAGCCATAATAAGTGGTAAACGTAAAATAGCCACTGCAAATACAAAGTCATGGGATTCAAACCAACAATGGTACTGGAAAACACTAAGATATTAAATGTATTTGCCCCGAAATAATAAAAATAAACGGTGATCATATGGCAATGAACAGCATCAACAATGCAGAAAGAAGCACGGTTTACATCGTTGTCTAATCAAGGTTAACGCACTTTTTACTCTGGTGTGTCATAGAAAGATCCGTACTATTAGTGCCTTGGTCATGTTGGCCTTGTTTGAAGACAGTGATCCTACACTGGTGTTAGAATGCTCTGGAGGGGGAGGGAATTTCTAGTTGATTCAGGAGCTTTAAAAGATCGATTGGTTTTGGTTTGTGCAGAATTCATTTGTACTTAGAAAATTTCATCAGTTTGTAACAAAAAGTTTATGGTGGTGATTTTTGTCATTGTCACACCTGTTGATTTCTGTTGCAAAACCAGGCGTGAGAATAAGGGGCCATCTTAGCAGCATCTGATGAGCATAAAGTACCGTAGATACCAAGAAAAAGGTTGGTATTGGATTAGATTCTTCTGGCAAGAGTAAAAACACGTGGGGCTCCAGGTTATTTTGGCTGGGAGGGGTTGAGACAGAATTTTGGTTGATGCAAGAGACGAAAAGCTACAAAATGAAAGATGCTCGAACTGTTGGTTCCAAAATGGTGATAGAAAATCAATGAGGATTAAAAAATCCAAAGTTATGATTAAATTATTAAGGTCCAAATACTGTAAACAATAGTAATTAGTGTAGGTAAAATGTCTCAGGGAAATGGGGATTTGAAAAACACATACTGTACATATACCCAAGAAGGTTGAACTTCTTTCACATGCAAGTATTTTCAAGTTAACGCGTCATTTTTGATAATTTTCCAATATTTGAAAATCGAGGAGAGCCCACGTACTCGCTATTTATCCCGTATTAGGATCGCACATATTTCATCGTTTCTCAAAACGGATGTAGATCAAATAATTTCGAATATTCGGTATAGAACATTTAAACTTTTTAGAATATTTGATTTAGAAAGAGAAAATAGTTTATATTATTATTGAAAACCAGGAAAGGTTTCCACAACCCAAATAAATTCAAAAATACGCGAGTCCCCATTCAGAATTTTTAAACTGTCAGTTCCAAGTATCAACTGGGAAGAATCAGACTTCTTCTCTAATATATAAGGATAAGGTGCCAGTTCCCAATAGGAATTCATTCCCGGTAAAAACCGCCCTCATCAATAGTCAACAGGGATTGAGTCATGCCAGTCGACCAATGCAGTGATGTACTAACATGTTCGATCGCCTTTTCATCTATTCCGCCTAAGGAGGCGAAAATCATGACGCCACGTCAAAAATCACTATGGCAATATTGGTTGGTGGGCCACACATTGCTCGTTATGAACAGTTTAGATAGTATCGTGATTGGTTAAAAAGGATGCTGGGTGTTTTATTTTCTTTTTGAAAGACATTTTGAAAGTAAAAGCTTTACTGTCAAAATTTTTGTCGTGTCATCTATAAATACGTAACAAATGTACTGGTTAATCTTTATAACACCATTGAATCAAGGATTTAGCTAATTCCCCATGCTGGTTGGTTTAAGGACCCATCGGTTGTCTGTTATTATACAAAGGTTCATGGTAATTAGCAAAAGGTCCTAATACCACAAACAAACATCTTTTTTTCAGATTGTACAATATTAAACTATTTAATGGTGAATCTTCAGGATTGATTGAAAAAGACTTTAAAGAGAACATATTTTTTTACACTTTTTTCCAGAGCCATATATAATGTTCGATTGTATTGTACTGGATTACATGTTGTTGCTAGTACAATCTATGTACAGCCCAATTAGTATTCAATTCAGATGTTCCAGACTGATATGGAAGGCCCTCACAGACTTTAAAAGCCACTGGTACCATGCCCGTGTGTTTTCAGCCAGCGTGAATAGCAGATGTTACCAGGAATATTACTAAATAGTCAGTCATTTAACAGCTTTTGTATTTTGTTGCATCCATTTGTTCCTAGAAAAAAAATAAATGGGGAAGCCACAGCACACGGTCCTGGAGTGAAAGGAGAACTTTCATTTTTTATTACCCAGAATCTGGAAAACAATCCCTCTTAAAAAACACCAATAAACTATAAAAATGCCCACTTAGAAACTTGTTACACGTAAATCAAAGCCGATTTAAGGTAAGAACTGGATGAGCATTGTGTAAGCATTGTGCAGTGTCAGACACACCTCCTGACCTCAGTCACATGCTTCTTTCTTTATCTGTCTGTAAAAGGATTGGCTAGAGATTATAATGGGTGTGACCCACGTAACAAGTTTGTGTATAAAGGACTGACATGTGCAGAACATAATGGGTCGTTGGCCAAACTGTTCTCTGATTGAATGCTGAGAAGTAAGCACAAACCATATGTTATTTAGGTAAATTCCCAGCGCCGTATCAAAAAGTAGAGGGAAGATTACATTCAGGGTTGTTCTGTGGCTTTAGTTCCCTTTAAAGTTGCGCTAACCAATTCAATATCGGTTAGCGCGATTTGTGGTTGAAGGCGTCAGTGTGAATAATTCTTATAGAAGCAATCAAGGATCCGGGTATTACAGTTATTACAATGGGGGCTTTTACATGTGTGTCACTGTGGGCGCTGTCCTTTAAAACGTACGTAAGCTTGGGTGGGATTACAGAAAAAGCTAGCGGTTATTTTTAATCTAAAATTTTGTTAGCACCAATAGTATTTGTTGAGTATTTGCATTTATTTTAGTGGAAAATGTAAGGAGACCAATTTAACTTTAAAATGCATCTTACACTGAATGGGACAATCGGGACGTTCCAATGATGTAATCTATCGTATCTAAACCGATTGGTGGTGTTACCTACATATTTTAATGAGTCATATAACGTTGAATAAATAATCTGTTACATGTGTAAAATATCTCCTGGTGAACTTTTTTCGGCTCATTGGATGATTGCGGAAAAGAAAAAAAAAACGTCATGTGCTAAGAAATTCTTGAAAAAACTGAATTGATCTGTGATGAGATTCTTGCTCATTTGGATACCTTCTTGTCTGATGCCTAAAACCCATGTAACACAGTATAATGTCCTTCTGCACCACCCCTAACATTATCAAAGCGCCACCTAGTGGGTGTAGGACACCCTTTCATGTGGCTGGATCTTGAGGGGGAACAAACTTAGTTTTGCACAAGTTAAAAGCTTTCTGTCTTTGCTGTGTAGTATAATTCCTGCAAGAGGTTTTGGCATGGTAAAATCGTGGGTTTTATCAAAATGTGAACATTTGCCTTTTTCTACTGCTAATTATGGCATTTATTCACTACAGTTATAACTACTAAGTTTAAGGGACCACTAACCCCCAAATTAACTTATTCTTCCATTAACCTATAATTGTAATAAGAGGTTAGACGCTTTACTGCCAGCTCTTACTCTGACCTGCCTCCTTTACTATATAACACCGAATAACACCGAATGTAAGCGTTAGTTTAAAAAAAAAAAACTATTACATGCTTTAAAGGGCAGCTATGGCCAAAATGTTTTAAGATATGAAAGTCTATTTCATGAAAAGCCTGCTACGTCTTTCATGTGTTGGTCACAAGGAGCAGTGAGTTTCGCTCAGTCTCTGCACCCTCGTTGCATTTGTAGGGGGGAGTGTGTGCTGGGTGCACACCAGCCAGGTTCAGTCAGATGAAAGATATCGGTTGTGTATCGGTTGAACAGGCCAGAAATCAGTGTATTGGTTGTTCGGCCAAATCATGTGAAACACCAATCAGCGCGTCAAAAAAAACACGTCTCTAGGACTGCACTCTCGATTAATGCCAACTGTTGACCACGACTACTTTTACTATGACCAACGTCCTTTGGGTCCTGCCTGAATCATCGGGAAGTGCTAACGGTTCGTCGGGAACAAAGGATCTAAAAAAGTGTGTTATTTTAAACGATATATGACATGTTATAATCTTTAAGAAGTTCAGTTGTACCCTTTGGAAACTTTAATTAACACACAATTATATTGTATATGATGTGTAAGCAATGTTAAACTAGGGGCAGTCATTTGTGATTTAGTCCCTGCTGATATGTTGGTCTCATTTATGCAGGTACAAGGACTCCAACCTGTGTGCAGTGGAGCATAAATAAGTTCCCACATTAGGAAGCCCAATTTACCATAAGCAGCCATCACAAAATTAAGTGCTTACCATTTTTAATGAGTGTCCCGGGGCTAGCAGACTTAAAAAACTGTTTAATTTCGGTTGTTGTTTTGCTGAAACAAGGACCAGGCAACGCATGCAGTGTACACCCATGATTGTGAAAATGTTGCATGACTTGTTTAACACCACAAAAAGATTTTAGACCAAATTCCATAGTACCAGGAGTGCAAAATAGCGTGGTTGGCATCTATTTAGCAAGTGGCAGGGAGAGCAATAGCGGCGTTCAGGGAGTTGCGCTATTATTTTTAATATCGTGCATACTGGCAAAACATTATAATCATTAGATCAACATTTAATTCCAAATCTATTAAAGTCATAAATAATGCTGGCCATACACCAAGATAAGACATAAATAGATTTGTCTAAATCTAATCTCTCACATTGACAGTTCTTACCTTCCAATCTTCCCGCAGGTCCTGCCGGGCCTATACATTTTATGTCAGGTCAGGAAATTCTTTGTACGTGCGAAAATTGCAACAAAGGCGAGTACATAGTGTGTGGGGGGCTACCTTAAATGTTACCTGTGGTTTACCTTCACAACATTCCCATTCTCGCCCATTCATTGTCATTCAAATCATAGCACAGTAAGTCGCATTTAGCAATACAGCGCTGTGTTATCGTAAGGTAATAGTACGACAGGGGACGTACATTTGCAACAAACTTTCGTTACCTTAAACGGATGTTCGGGATAGAATACCATGCAGTAGTACACAGACCACAATGGTATTCTACGGGGATCATAATCTACAATTGCGTTATTGTAGCTTATGATCGGTTTACGGTAGTTAATTCGGCGTTAGAATTACAATCCCCATAGAATACATTGCGGTAAAAACCTATCGCAAAGTAAAACTTATAGGAATGTTTGTTTGAAGGTTCATTCATCAAGGTCATGGACAGTATATCGGTGGTGGTTAGTAATGCTGGCCATACGCTTTAGACGTTTAAAGCCAACTTGATGTTTAAACAGCAACAGCGAATTGTTTAATGTCTAGCATCGGATCGACCTTTCTTGTGATATTCCTATGACATTTCTACGGCTGGGAAAACTACTTACGATTGACGTTAACAGGTAGGTGTTGTCCGTAGAAAAAAGAAACATCGGAACATCTGCAGGTAAGCTGTAGGAGTATAGGCAACTTTTAGATAGCGACTTCTTGACAATATGCCACTAGTCATCATACTGGATTTGTCAATAAAGTCCAGAGTATCTGAAGGACATATAGGACGAGACTAAATAAGGTTTTCAGCAGAAGATAATACACCAGGACTTACTCTCTACAATAAAGACCCTATTTTTGTATATTCTACTACAATTATGGTCTGTACTGTGAAAATTTACAGGAACCTATGAGTTAATTTATTTTATTTGGTTTCTTTGGTAAAGAAAGACATTTATTTGTAACGTAAAAAGCAATCTTTGAGAAAGGGTTTCATTTCATTCATTGGCGAAAAAGAAAGAAAAAATACGTCCTTGCATCGCTGAAAAAAAGGGTACTTACAGGAGAAACCAAAACAATTCAGTCGGTAAAATACACTCTATCATCACGAATGGCCAAAAATGCTATCTGGCATACTGTGCTTTCTGCCGAAGGATTTTGAATTTTTTTTAATAACCCAATAAAGTAAATGATGGTTATGTGATGGATCGCAGCTCTTTCTGTGTTTTAGTTGCGGGGCCATAAATATTCTAAAATACAGTCTGGATCATCCTGCGGCGCTGGAGCAATGTATTTAGGATATGATGAAATGCATAAGAGAAGTTTCCTTCTTAAGCTTTAATAAACATTGTACATATCCATAGCCAGATGGGATATAAATTAGATTAGCCAGTGAGTATCTGTTTTTATATAAAACAAAGCAGAACTATTTATTTTTTCTCATCTGGTGGGTTTGCAAGATTTTTCCTAGTGCGTCTTCAAAGGATAAAAAGGAAAAAATTATTTAAGCATCTACGGTCTCCGACGTGATTGCTAATTAAAGCAGATTTAATGGGATTGTAAGCTCCAATCACTCAATTTGCCTTCAGTAGCACTTAAATAAAATATTGTCTCTAATGCTGGAGAAGCCTCCATCCATCAACATAAGGCCAAATAATGTAAGTGTGTCAATCAGGCCCATAGAGGTCATTAAAATATTCTGGTTACAAAGTTATTTATTTTAAAAAGCCTCCAAAAATTCGATATTTAATATTCAAGCTAACCATTCGACAGTCAGCTGTGCAAAACATCATCGGCGGTGGTGGAATGTCGTCCACTTTGATTAACGATGCCACCAATTGTGTTTTCCATAGAAGTGCGATATTGGCCCTGTTTTCAACGTATGTCCACTATTTATTCTATATATATATTCTATTCTTTTGTCCCAATGGTCAGGGAAAAACTATCAGACATCGGTAGCTGATGTGGACATTTCGGGCCATCGAACCAAACTGACATATTTATCTTAGTTAAGTCAGGTATACTTAAATAAATAGTTTGGGCTGTCGTAAGTCGGGGAGGGAGGATATGCAGTTTAGGGGGAATAGGACACCAAAAAGAATGGATGTTAACCAGAAAAAAAGGGGAACTGTTTATCCAGTGAGTATTGATCATTTTATGCTTCAAGCCTTATTAAAGGGGAGGGAGGGGGGGGGCTTTAAATTGAGTGGTAGCGATTCCTACGGGTCTCAAGCGGCCCAATCGCTGCAGTGAAGTTGTACAAAACAAAAACCCTTGGTTTTAAATATTTCTAAAGTTGGATCATCAGCTTTAGATATACAGGCAGCTATTATAGATGAAGATGAAGGGACCAAAAGGAGAAAAAAGTCCTCCTCAAAACATTAAAATGGAGCAGAGCCTTCTTATAACAGAAGGCCATCTTGCATAAGTCTCATGCTATATGAAAAGCATGAACACAAATCTAAGAAACAAGACGTAAGTCTCACTCCCCAGGTATCCCAGAGAAAGGTGGCCTACCCACATTAGCAATATTAGGTAAATCCCAGCGCGTCTTTGACAGGTTTACCTAATATACCTAATGTGTATAGCCGGAAATCTGACCAACCGTATGCCGGGGAATGTTCAGGGTCGGTATTCCGGGTTGGTCGGGGAAAGGCGGGAAAGGAAGGAAAATGGCCGTTCCGATTCCCCATTGCTGGCATATAGGGGGGGGGTTCCATGTGTGCAGTTCCTTCGCAACTTGGCAAAAAACAACAGATACCCAGTGATCTATCGGCACATTTGTATGGAGATCGCATGTGTATAGCCACCTTAGGGGTGAGGAATTATCTAAGACATGTGGGTGTCAACAAAAATTTATTTGTTTAATTGCATTTCGAATGGGGCCAGGTCCATGGATGGATATAACCAGGACTAGTGATTGGCTGGAACAAAGCACAAACCAGTTTATCAACAAAATGCAGGTTCAGGAGAACATTTTGTCCCCCAAAAATGATACATTTCCGGAAAATAGACATTTTTTACCACAAATTTTTTTGTTATTGGTTTTGCCAAGAAAAGAAAATGAAGATTATTTAAAATGATTTACATTTTCTTTCTGAAATGTCGTGGATCAGTTTCAACAAAAGCCCCCCCCCCGTGACCCGGACCAATATTTTGTTCTCTGGGCCAAGTGATTGATGGTTATTTCCAAAACAATTGTTTTTTCCAAAGTATTTTTAGCAAAAATGGAGTGTTGATAGTTCTTTAAAGGATCCAAACTAAGGAAGTGCGGCTGTCTTTCCGAACGAGCAAGGGGTGGCCGACAAACATTCGGGTTCAGCCTCGCAGCCTTTGGGGAAAAAAACCTAAAATTTAACTTGGCCGACATTGTCTCCCGAGAGGGAATCTGCCGCGCGGTCGAGGGAAACCACAGTCCCAAACGTTCTCCCTATGCTGTGTATAAGGAGAACGTTCTCCTATGCTGTGTATATGCTGTGTATAAGGGGAGAACAGTTCTCCCTATGATGTTGTATATGCTGTGTATCAGGAGAACGTTTCTCCCTATGCTGTGTATATATATGCTGTGTATAAGGAGAAACTTCTCCCTATGCTGTGTATATGCTGGTATGAAGGAGAACGTTTGGGACTGGTGTATCCAGATCTTGGAAAAAATGACAGACATTGAGGTGAAGAATCCTGTCGTCAGTCTTTACGTGTGTACCCACCTTAAGGCACTTCATAAAAGAGCTATCGAGCTTCCGACTAGAGGAACAATATTTGTTTTTGACGTTTGTGCAGACGTAGAGATCACAGCGTCTTGCTGAAATTCGACTTTTACAACCACCAAAGGAGAGCACATCTGCAACTGATCCATGGGGTTTAAATGTTACAAATTGAGCAATTATGGGGAAAACGCTAGTGTGAGATAACTGTATCTGACGGTCTAGATATGGTTGAATTACACCACAGAGATAAAGGAAACAGACAATTACAACTTGATGGAAGTTTTATAGGAGTCTTTGGTCATACGTCTGAGGTTCACAACAAGTAGTTTGCCCCAGTACTGTATTTCATTAGTGTGGAATATGAGAGAAGTTAATCCATATGACATGTAAGCGTTGATAATGCAGAGAGGAATATGACACATCGTGTGCTATATCCTAATTATGAGTATAAATACGGAAAATCATAAGGACATGAAGATTTCATTGACCACCTCATTAAAATAAGAAACAATCTGCAGTAAATTGTATTTTTAATACATTAATTGGGCAGTTAGAAGAACATCGGGCGTGTGGGTGTGTTAATTATAATAGTCTCACAATAATATTTGGGCCTCCAGTGACCTTAAGTGCCACTATGTAAACAGACGTGTTACTTCCAGGGGCCTGGATGGTAGAAGGGCCCCCGTCACAACCTCTGCAATAGCTGTTTTGAAAAGCTGATCGAGGCATCTGGGGAGGGGAGTGTGGGTCAGGGGCTGGCGCAACTTCTTCGGGGGGGCCCAGGGCCCCTGCAGTTACGCATTGGTTCGGTTTCTTCCAAGACGGCTGATCGTATATACTACGTAGTCAGTATCGTTACTGGATACGTGCGGTAGCTACGGGCCCTAAGTTGTGGCCACTGAGCGTAATTGAATATAAATTATCATAGTTTAATTGAAGACTGCAGGATCAATGTGTACCAAATGTCCATTCATCAGACTTTGACGAACATTCATGGCATGATTGGTGAATTGATTTTAATTGCATCTGATTAACTCTGCCCATCGAATGATTCTACCATCTAGCTATTCATCAATGTATTGACTTAGTTAACGTCCCTTGTTTTGGGCATGTCGTATTGTGATTCTTCGATCACATTCAGTGTTTTTTGTACCAAATTCTCCCTAAATTTCACACCTTAATTTCTCCCTAAAGTTAACCCTCTATGCTCAAAAAAAATCTTCATTTTTCATTCCCCTTACGTCCAGACAGGAGATAAAAAATGTGCACATTTATTGCAGAAAAGGAACTTTACAAGCCATGCCCAATGTGACTTGTTAACATCCGCAGTTAAAGTCCTTTTCAGATTCTTGCTATGATTTGTATTAGTATATGTAAAAACCCCCACCCAGGATATGACAACACAAGAACACATAAGTCAGAAAGGAGCTTTATGAGAAACAATATGCACTGTAGTTAACAACAAATAATAACATGCGCTAAATAAATGTATAACGGCAGTTTAGGGTCACTATGTTGTTTTTAATTGAAGTGTGTTGCCTCTTATATAATTAAACATAAAAACTGGACCTATCAGTCACAAAGCTAATTTCAAGTAAAACCGGTTGAGTTGATCAACTCTTTTACACTCGTAAATGTTGCACTTGAGTGGTGGGAATTTCTCTTGGTCATGAACAGAGAACAGGAACCCCTGTGGGGCAGGAGTAGACAAAAAATATATTGAGAGGCCAAGAACAAGAGAAAAACCCTCATAAACCGAACAAGTACCCAACAAAAAAAATATTTTTTAAGGTAAATGAGCTAGTTGTCATTCCCAATGGGTTCCAATCTCACCCCGCTGTAATCGCCTGCCGCATATGCAAAACCTGCCCAACCCTGGCCTGAAACAACATGGACTAACTCTGTGATAGGGAATAGGGTCAGATTTAAAGGGGATTTGACAGGAACTAAAGAGGAAAGCAGGACATTTTATAAGTTAGTTCATAGCAATTGACACAGGGCCATATTTATAAGCTCGATATCACTTTTAACAAATACGCGACCTTTAAAACGATCAGTTATCAAATTTACGACCGTAAAACGATCAGAAATAATTATCGGTTTTAAACGACCGTAAAATTTATGATAACGATCGTAAATTTACGATATCGATCACTTAATCTTACATAACAGAATCGTAGAGTTTATGTTCCACAAACAGAATCCATTGTGGTAGTTTACTACCGCACGGTATTCAAGATCGAACCTCCACTTCGTTAATGTAACGAAACGGCTCGGTCGCTAATGTACGGATCCGCCGATCGTAAATTACACTACCCGCGGAAAAGCATACCGTGGGGTTTTATAAATATGGCCCTTAAAGTCTCCAAGGCTCATATGACTTTAAGACATTGAGACAACTATCATCTTATGTCAATAGCATTTGCTCGACCCCATTAAGACATTAGGAGATTCAATAAAGTTCCTTATCATCAAAATGGTGCTAATTTTGCCCCAACCAATCAGATATTATTAACATTTGAAAGCTAACAATCTGATTGGTTGGGGCAACATTAGCCCATATTTAATGATAAGAACTTATTGAATACTTGATCATGTACTAATCTAGCTATCAAATGCAGCATAGCCCTATCCATGAAATCATTATTTTCAAAGATCTAAACATTTTTATCATTTCCGTGGAAGTCCGTTCAGCAAACGAATATGTATATTCATAAATATACATTAGTACAATAAGGCCGTCGTATAATTTACGTGACCTTCCTGTAGAAAGGATGAGGACAGAAAAAAACCTCATTAATTCCTTGGGTCATCTTGGAATCCATTAATTTAGGTGGAAAGTAGGGGTTTTTTTTAGAGATGAGGCAAAATTATAAAATTTCTAAAACTGAGAAATGTGAAAGTGAAAGTATGTCGAAATCTCTATCCAAATAAATCCAATGGCTCCCTCCGTAGGGAAAAAAAACTTCCTCAGTCAAGTTCTTCAAGCACCGTGTGTGTACTATGGACAGAGAATAAAACTAATTTTACTGCAAACATTCACTAAATGTTGTTTTCTTATTGCCAGCGTGAAATGAAGATCTGTCCGATTTAGCATGAAATAACGTTGGGATTTATAATGGCACGGCATTTATAATCATTCCATTTTTTTAAGCAAAACACAACTATTTTTCTTATTATTCTCCAGGAAGCTTGGAGAATCACAATGGGCCATTATCTTTAGAAATATTTCCGTAACTGTATTGAGGGCACTAATAAATCTAATAAGAAATGATTGGTTTGGGTTTTTTGTGAAAAGCATAGAAAAAAAAATAACGTAAAAGAGATAAATCCAATATACAAATTATTTCAATTAACTTGTCTCAAGCAGATATATAAATATGATAATAAAATATCTTACTACTAAAACTGCAAATTGTTGATCATTTAAATCAACTGACCCCATTGTGTTGCGTATCAGATCATTTAATTGTGGAATACAATAGAACAGAAATTGTGTTAATTGCGAATAGAATAGAAATAAAATATTCATAGGCAAATTTGCTCCGCTTATTGAATAAGGCCCAATTTGTTTTATTAGCTATTTATGAATAAGCAAGTTCAAAATCCATTATTAAAAACTAGTGATAAATTTGGTTCAAAACAAACCTGGTCTCAATTTAAAACTGCTGGTTTTTAAAAGCCATGAAATATTAGAAAATGTAAATTCCTATAAGGAAAATTGTAAAAAAAAAACTCAATTAATTTTGGCTTGAATCGGATTTTCAGAGCTTTAATGGGTTCTGACAGAACAAAACTCATCTGATCGTTCCTAGAAACATGGGAGGTAGGGAAATAAGTGTGCAATGAAAGTGGAGACTTCTGGGTATTAAAGGAATGTGCACTGAAAAAAATTACTTTATTCAATCTATAAATGAAAAATAATAAGCGCACTTACTCTGAAGTGTTTGTGTTGCCTGATGACTTCAATCAGTACTTGATTTGCTTAACCTCAGTCCCCCAAGCCCCGCCGTCTATCTACTCTCTGTGGAGGGCAAGCATGTTCAGTATGAGGGCAACACTGGGAGAGAATTTCCACAATGCAGTTCACGTACCAACTTCACCATTCCAGCTACAGCAAAACTATACATAACAGAAAATATTGTGATAATAAGGCACTTGATTAACAGCTGAAATATAAAGCAAAGTACACATGATGCAATAATTCGGGCTAACCGACCGACATTTCAGGGTTTTTTGGTCGGTCGGGCCAAATTATTGTATGGCTTTTTTTAGGAAGCAACAGATCGCAGACCATTCGTTCATCCAAATCGGACGAACAAACGGATAGGTCGGAAAAATGACAAACGATCATGCGGTGCTCTATGGACCACACGATCGGTCGTGCTAACTGTCGGACGCAGCTGCATTTGTCGCGACCGTCAATCCTTCCTCCTGGCCGACCGCTCGAAAGCCTCGGTCGGTCAGAAGAAAGATTGTACGTGTGTACCTAGCTGGATCAGACTGGATATCTAAAGAGAGGGAGACAGATCAACAAAAAAAGGCTACAGTGATAGCTGGGAAGAATTATAGGGCAATCCAGTGTACATACCCTTTAAATTGTGTGAAATGTATTTTCGGCTAGTTATTCATAATGGTTACTATAAGCCTTTGCTAATGTAAAACATCAGTTTGTGGGTTTATCACAATTAGTAAGGTAATAACATAAGATTATGTGTATGGTACTAGGTCTGAATTACAGAGCTGCACACATCATTGGAATGGTCTAGAGATTGGGCCAAGTATACAGTATTCTATTTTGCCTAGTCTAATGCCAAAATGATTGCACTGTGTCATGTGTGAGAACATTTCCATTATATTGATGATGATGACACTGGGCTATATACAAACAGAGCATTGTCCAGAATACCAATGAAGATCCTACGATAAAAAGAACAGATTTAAGGACAGCAATGTTTTCCTTTTTTTGTTTGTTTTAACTTTATTTAACGCAAAGAAAAAAAAATTGCTCTGCCAAAAAAAAAAACGATACATGCCATTGAAATTCATTCTCTCCTTACAAATAATCTGTTAAAGGAAACATCTTGTTTTATTACCAGAATTAATTATTTGTTCACGTGAGGTTACGTGCCAGTGAGGATTGTGCATTAGTGCTAAGTCATTCACATAGCTCACTCCCTATCAACAACAATTGTCAACTACAGGAACAAAATTATTTATCACTGATTGTATGACTACCGGGCTCCAGTTACAAAAAAAATGTACAGAACAACTGGCGTTGTGTAACACTCAGGATAAATGTAGGTGTTTTAGGGCCTGATATTTCACGTAATTACAGGGTGTTTGCAGCAGAAGATGTTATGTTTTTTCTTAAAAAAAAAAAAATTATAGCACAATAGTTATTTCACACATTTTTGTTTTACCGTATATACTCGAGTATAAACCGACCCGAGTATAAACCGAGGTACCCAATATCACCTAAAAATCGAATAAAAGTTGTTGACTCGAGTATAAACCGAGGGTAGAACTTGGCATTCAAGATGTTTGGAAACTACAACTCCCAGCTAATAAAGCATGCTGGGAGTGTAGTTTCCAAACATCTTGAATGCCACCCTCACTTGGCATTCAAGATGGTTTGGAAACTACAACTCCCAGCATGCTTTATTAGCTGGGAGTGTAGTTTCCAAACATCTTGAATGCCAAGTGGGGTGGCATTCAAGATGTTTGGAAACTACAACTCCCAGCTAATAAAGCATGTGGGAGTTGTAGTTTCCAAAACATCTTGAATGCCACCCTAAACCCAGTTAAGTTTGTACCTGTGGGCTCTCTTCATCCAGGACTTGTGGACTCTCTCCATCCAAGGGCTTCCTAGGACTGTGTGCTGGTAAGTTCTCTCCAGTTCCTCTCCGGCAGCAGCGTCCTCTCCATTCCTGGAGCAGCGTCCTCTCCATTCCGGCAGCCGCACGATCAGTCCATGTACTGGCGCGCCGGTGACATCACTAATTGGCGCCAAGCCGGCGCCAATTAGTGACGTCAGCGGCGCGCCAGTATGACTGATCGCGGCTGCCGGAATGGAGAGGACGCTGCTGCGGAATGGAGAGGAACGCCGATCTTCTTCAAGGTGAGGACTCAAGTATAAACCGAGTCCGAGTTTTCAGGCTGATTTTATATACTCGAGTTTATACTCGAGTATATACGGTATGCTTATATTTGTTAATTTAGGGTACTCATTTATTTATTATATATGGTTTATTTTATTATCAATTTTTCTTTACATTTAAATCTTCTTTAAAATGCATAAAGGTCTCTCTACAACTAGATTGTAAGCTCTACGGGGCAGGGACCTCCTTCCTCTTGTGGCAAAGCTCTAGTACTTCTATTATATAATTTATATATTTATGTACTGAACTATCTATGTATTTATCCCCCTTGATGACTGTGGCGCTTTATAAATAAACTATACATACATATTACATACATACAAAGTAATATTTTATAAATGGTGCTTAGCTATGTCATCAGTTCTAATTGGTTCCTAGCTATGTCATCAGTTCTAATTGGTACCTAGCTATGTCATCAGTTCTAATTGGTTCCTAGCTATGCCATCAGTTCTAATTGGTTCCAGCTATGTCATCAGTTTCATGTAACTCACTGGAGCAGATATCTATTTATTTATTATTATGTAGTTTTCTATACTACAATAAGTTTTGTTAAAAAAGTAAAGCTGTGTACAACACCAGTAATTTTTTCCCTATAAGACAAACAACTAACTGGTCTGGTTAAAAATAAAGCAGTATTGGCAATATGTCTGTGCAACCAATCAAGCGGCCCATTTAAAGCCAAGCTACATTTTTGTCGTGTCCGATATTTTTTGTCCAAATTAGTTGCGGGGAAAATTTGTCCATATTGCAGCGTGATTGACGGACACCTAGCCGATAAAGCTAAATATCGCCTGTGTGTAAGCATTATCTGCGTTTTTTAGTTTTTGTTGTGTCATTAGCTGACAGAAAAAAAATAAACATTAAGCCACAAACTTCTTTCTGCCCAAACCCAAATGTAGAGAAAAAAACAGAGACCCTGGGATTACATTTAGCGGAGTGTGTAAACTAACAATGACTAAATGTTTTATGTAAAATGTCAATAGCCAGAGCTTAGTGTGGTTGGTATTCAATACAGTGATAAATTGGCTAGATAAAGACATATTTGTTCTGCCACCGTTAAACACAAGGAATAGGAGATTAGACTGTTCTTAATACGATGATGACATGAAATATCAATTTAACAAGCACATTGTGTGCCACATACAGTATTTATTAATGATATCCACATAATATCTACTGGTAACTTAACATCCAGCTTTCTATTTCTTCTTGATGCAGATAATGAGCATGAAGTTTGTGTTCATGCATGTGCTTAGGTACACACAATAAAGGTAACCATTTGTATACTTATTGCATCCAAGATGGGCCAGGACGTCCGGTCACCAGAACCACAACCAAAATTATTTTGGCACATGCTATACCCCAGGGTGTGCAGTCATTTCTTCAAACTTAGGTACACACAAGACTATATATATTCGAGATCAAAAAAAACGATGTTCAAAATAGAATGTTCGATATTTGACATTGAATATTCGATGTTCGATATATACATTATCCGATGTACCTTATAGAATAATCGGTGTTCCTTATAGAATAATCGATGTTCGATAACGAAGTTCCTTATAGATAATTCGATGTTCCTTGTTGAATATTCGATGTTCGATATATAGAATATTCGATGTTCTTATAGAATATTCGATGTTTGATATAAAGTATTCAATGGTCCTTATAGAATAATCGATGTTCGATATATAGAATATTCGATGTTTGATGTATACAATATTCGATGTTCCTTATAGAATATTTGATGTTCGATATATAGAATATTCGATGTTCCTTATAGAATATTTGATGTTCGATATATACAATATTCGATGTTCCTTACAGAATATTCGATATTCGATATAAAAGAATATTCGATGTTCCTTATAGAATAATCGATGTGATTATATAGAATATTCGATATATAGAATATTCGATGTTCCTTATAGAATAATCGCTGTTCGATATATAGAATATCGAGTTCCTTATAGAATATTCGAGTTCGATGTTACAATATCCGATGTTCCTATAGATAATCGATGTTCAATATATAGAATATTCGATGTTCCTTATAGAATATTCGATGTTCGATGTAACAATATTCGATGTTCCTTATAGATATTTGATGTTCGATATATACAATATTCGATGTTCATTTAGATATTCGATGTTCGATATATACAATATTCGATGTTCCATTTAGAATATCGATGTTCGATGTATACATATTCGATGTTCCTTATAGAATATTCGATGTCGATATATACAATATTCGATGATCCATATAGAATATTCGATGTTCCTTATAGAATATTCGATGTTCGATATATACAATATTTGATGATCCATATAGAATATTCGATGTTCGATATATACAATATTCGATGATCCATATAGAATATTCGATGTTCCTTATAGAATATTCGATGTTCGATATATACAATATTCGATGATCCATATAGAATATTCGATGTTCGATATATACAATATTTGATGATCCATATAGAATATTCGATGTTCGATATATACAAAATTCGATGATCCATATAGAATATTCAATGTTCCTTATAGAACATTCGATGTTCGATATATACCAATATTCGGTGATCCATATAGAATGTTCGATATAAACCAATATTCGATGTTCCATTTAGAATTTCGATGTTCATATTTTGCCAAAGTCAGAGGTGAAATAACCAACTGTTTACTGATTGTCAGTTTATCAAAATACACACATTACAGGTAAAGGGGCAATCCCTTCGATACGATGGGATTGGTCTTTTATTGGTAATGTGTGTACTGCAGTTCCAAGCATTCCGAGGCCAACAAACATTCACCATTGGAATCTTTGGAACTGCCTGAAAATGTCCAAAAAGGCTGAAGGAAATGTGCAGTCCTGAACCATTCTCCCTATACTTAAAGCTTGGGACTGTGTTTGTGGGATCTGGCAGGCAGAATTTAAAGATTCTGCCTGCCAAAGATAAAAGTCATCTTTTAAAGATCTGTGTACCCAGCTTATCAGTCAGGCCTGCATTGTAAGTTCAACTAAGCAAGGACCTTTCTTCATGTAAATGCACTCTGTTATAAGGATGCTTGTTATTGCTGCCAGGAATAGGCAAATAAATGGCCCCTAAGTATATAAAGGTATGCATATTTGTGGGTGTATATTGTGTGTGTATTTGTGTGTCTATAATAGAACACATATTTTGATATTGTTTCCCATTTGTACATTTTTTTTCTCTTGTTGCAGCCAAGTCCCTGATATCCCCAATGTCATCCTGCAGGTAATGAAAATCTTGGCTCCAGTTTATTACGTCTATGTTTTGTGTCACCTGAGATAGTTTTGTCAGCAGTGTCAAACCCTTATTCAAGGTCACAAGGAGGGAAAATAACACCTTCCAATGAAAATAGGATTATGTGCTATGAATATCGGTAGTCTGATCCGGTAGCATTTAATGTTAGACCCAAGAAATCAAATGGAATTTTTTGTGATGTGTCAGTATTTTGCCATGTTTTGCCATGTCCTCTAACAACAAATAAATACATGCAGGGAAATCCATGTGTAGCCCACCCTTGGGTGTGGCTCAAGATTATTAGTTGCAGGTATACTGTGTTGCCCCAGTGACACCCCTATGATCCCAGTTAATAGACACCAGCACAAAGATAGCAAACCAAAAGGTCCAGATTTAATTTTCTGAACCTGGCAGAAAAAATAATACAATGACAGCAACAATGAACAATATGCAAACTTTGTTACCTTAATATACATATCTTAATATTCACGTTACAGTTTGTTTGTGTACAACCTATTTTGTAAAATATATTAACTGCAAGTATTTTAACTGTTGAGGTGAGAGCACAGTTCTGATGGAATAGTAGAAGTTATCTGTCACTCTATATTCCAAATGAGCAGAGTGGGTAACTGTTGCAGATAAACTTAATATAATCCTGCAGTCTGTAATTTATCCTTAGCAGGGTTTAAACTTGCATTGTTAAGTTCCCTGTTAGTAGTGATAGAAATAGTAGTATCTCCTTTGGAGTGTCCCACTGCAAGCCAGTATAGACAGGGTACTTTAATCAGAGGAATAACTGGAAGATTACACAGGGGTTCCCTCTGGTAAGGGTGCACAGTCTGACAGTCAGATTGATCAGTGATGGGTGATCACCTTGAACTAGTGGCCGTTCCCACCACAAATCAAAGTCACCTACTGATATTCAAAGGACACCAGGCTCCGATCCACAGCATGCACTACAGGTGAAGTTCTGCAAGAACCTCGTCCAGTTCACATAGTCAAGGCCTGTACAAAAGCCTGTGCAACATGTGGCAGCTCTCCTCTGAACAGTACCAAACTGGAATGCCCTCCTTTTCCTGTCTTGCCTGAGATTACTCCCTATTGGCTTTCTTCATAGACTTCCTGTTGCAGAGCTCTTGGGACATGTGGTTCATCAGGTAAAAAATGAGTTTACCAGTTCCTTTCATACAATAAATGATGGGTAGGTGTGCACAGCTCATGTACAGTTTATGCATTTAAATATTTATGACAGAATAAACAAATTGTGTATAAAGTGCTACACATGTTTATAAACAAACTATGTTGGGCAAAATTTAACTGCAAATCCCAGACTTGGGTTAGCACTGATCCTTGCAGCGTGAGGTCCTGAGTTCGATTCCACCCTTGCCTTGCCACCCACATCTGCAAGTACAACATCTCATTCTCCATTATGGTCATGACTCATATCAAATGGTTATAGCCCTGTTACCTGTTCACCTTGGAAAAAGAAGGAAAGAACAAACAAAGACCCCGGTTGAAAGAATATAAAGGTTCAATATCAAGGTAGGGATGGAACCTGGGTCCAGTTCTGACAGGAAGCCCCAGAAACTGAAACTGAACTTTCAAATCTAGCTTTTGATAATTCTGGAAAATACGGAACTACTTTCTAAGGCTACCGAATCTTTTTTCCAAGGGTTATCTACTTTGGAGTCGTCTCGGATATATGTGGAAACTCAAAAAAAGCTCGTGTGTAAGGAAAGTTTGTTTTTATTTACTTTTGGTGATTTGTATGTGTCCCCTGTTATTTACACAAACTTACTATTGGGATCTCTACACAAAATGCGTTTAATTATTGCTTCATTGCTGGTTTTATCATAAGGGCAAGCAGGCAATTGCCCAGATCCCTAGCTCCTAGAGGGTACTATAGGCTTTGAATGGTTGAGTGTTGTGGGATTCGGTTTTGCCCGGGGGTCCTGCCCACAATTAATAAAATCCCGCAGAGTTTGGTGCTTTCCATTCTCTATTTCCATGTATATGCAGTGCATCTGTTACTGAGATATTTGCTTTATATTTATGAAAGAAAAATATGGAATAAAAATGAATTTCCACCTTAGTTCGAGCCTGTGGCAGACTTGGCAAATAACTGTCTCCATGAATCATGTTAAGTTGTCTCTTTTCAGAATTGGAATTTCTTTTTGACTCGGAGCAAAGCACGTTTTCTTAATAACACCGTTGGTTTTTGCTGACAGCGTTGACATATGTAGCTGTAATCATCTTCTCGTTTCAACTGTCCATAAAGTTAAATATGTTTAAAATAATCCATGGATTTGTGAGCAAGTGGCTGAGGATGAAATGTTATGGACAGCAAAGATGTAAGGGTTCCCCAATCAAAACAGATATAGCTTTATAGAAAATATTGTATTCAATGTAAGTTAACAAGTAAACATATAATGGAAGAGACTGCCCTACTGCAGGGCCAAATTTCTGTATCTGCAGTTAGGGCTGAAATCCCGTCTAAATACTGGCCCTGGATGCCAGACCCCATTACGCCCACTCTCCACCCAGTTACACCCCTAACTCCTCCCTGATCGATGCCCCTCCTCCGTTTCCACCTTAGCTCCGCCTTCATCCCGTCTACCGTGTCAATACGGTGACATTGTGGCCCTTCCCCTCCGAGGCGGGTTAGCGTATGGCAAATCTGATTATGATCCCCAGAGCAAGTGTAATCCCCTTTGCCCCTGGTAACATACAGTTATTTTGGGTTGAAAAAAACAAATTGCCTTCAAGTTGACTAGGTCAAGCAACACGAAGATTTTTTTTTTAAGAAACATGGTTGCTAGTAGATGGATTATGATGTTCAGCAATAGTGCCTAAGCTCCGCCCCACCTCAAGTTCTGCAAGATCCTGTCTGTCATCTTTCAAAAATCTTTTAAGTGGGTACCCAGCTAAAATGTATGGCTGATCCCTATTTGATCCAACCAGAATATCGGACCAGGTGGTCAAGGGGTTATAATGTAGGAAATTTTGTAACTCTACAGAGAGAATTTTACAGTTTAATTCCTCCTAATATTAACAACAGGTTAAAAAAAATGATTTTATTGTGGAGATTTCCCCAGAGCAGTTAGCACTCTAGGTAAGATCTAACATACGAGATTTAACAGCAGCCGCACAGCCAATGGCGAATAGCTTGTGTCTGTTGAGATTCTCAAGCTAGGGCTTCAAGTCATGCTAACCGATCGTAAATCTGTGTAAATAAAGTTATATGTGTATGTGTTTTTAAAAAAATATATAAATAGCATAGAGGGGATTCAGATGTAGCTTTCAATGATAAATAAGATCTGATTGGTTGGGGTTAAATAGCACCATTTTGCAATAAGAACTTTTATTTAATCTCCCTGATTTATTTTGTATATGTTTTAAAAAATGTCTCTTCCCACCCATTCATGTTTTCAGAAGACAATGGAAAGATTGTAAAAATGTAGAAAAAGCTTAGCTTGGGGTAGTCCTGCTTCTAGAAAATGGAACTCAGCAGGATCGAGAAGATATGCTTTCACAGCAAATTTCCATGATCTCTTTAAAACATAATAAAATAAGTGCCTTATTCAATTATGTCAGTTGGCCTGTCAAATGATATCTCCAAGGAACATTAGGGAAAGGTGTTCAATTTTTTTGGCCAAGTTCAAGTTGGAATCTTAGGTCCCCATACAGTAAAAATGAATTCATTATGTTTTACTTCCTTCTGTCTTGAAGTTTTGATGAAAAGGTGTGAGTGAGTGAAGATCAAGGTGAATATTCATTCCTATTGCATAGAATATTAAAGTCCATGCGTAGGAACTGAATGGTAACTTTTATACAATCTTTATTTCTAATATATTTATAGATATTTCACAGCGTGGAAACTCATTTTAGAGTTTTACGAGTTTTTTTTTTTAAAAGAAAAGTGAGAAAATTTTCAGTCCGTAATAATTTATGCGGAAAAAAAAAGACAAAAGTTGCTTTAAGCCGACCCTTATTATTAGGGCGTTTTTTAATATTAGAATTATCTGGGTAATGCTAATTTTTTTCCATCTACTCAGCTGAAATTTTTATTGCACTTTTTCTCCGTTTTATTTAATAGTAATAAAAAAAACATGCAGGAGTTAAAGAAGCCAAAGAATGTGTTTGCTTGACTTATTTGATTTTATTTAACCTGCAATTAAGATACAGTAAATTTAACTAGATTTTCCCTCCTCTAGAGCTGACCTGGTTTAAGGAAGTGCATAAAATGTTAAATAGTAGAAATAGTAGACTATATACTTAGAGAAGGGTCAATAACATTAAATTGTTCTGGCGGGGGGGGCTGAAAAGGCCATTAAAGTTGGCTCAATTCCCATAAAGGCATGTCCCCCTCAGAATGAAAATGTATACACTTGATAAAGCCCATCAAAACCATTTCTTCCCATACTACCTTTACAAATACTTAATAACAATCCTTGTGCCTTCTCCTCTGCAGCTTCCAAGTCTGGCTGTCAGTCGACCCAGAAACTTATGTCACAGCCATGGCTAATGGCCAGACCAAAAAGTTGCCTCCTCTGCTGCTGACAGGCCCTTGACTGGAGTTGATTTTTTAGAACTGGTCACAAAACTGAATTTTCAATTTACAAATGCTTCCTGAACTCCCGTAATGACTTCCACCTCTCTCTGCAGCCTGGGTCTTCTTAACCCTCCTCATAGTTTCTGATTGCTCTGGATGATCCGGCTGAATTACAATTGCCCTGCCTTAGACTGTGGCAGCTAATTAGCATAGTCCAGTCATGTTAAATTATTTTTCTGCCCTCATCTCTCAACTTCAGGGGAGGACTGGGCCAGTAGGTAGAGGGGAAATTTTCCCCTGGGTCATCATTTCCTACACTAATTGGGCCATACTGTCATGCCACAAAGCTGCACAGAATGACTAGCATGCCAATGGCCCTAATCCGGGCTGTCTCTAATGAGGCAAGGTGAAGCACATTACAGAGCAACACCCTGTAGGGAGGCAGAGTTTAGATAGAAGAATATGCCTGGGGTCCAGATGCCAGGGCCCCCTCAAAAAATTTAAAAACACACATTTTCGGAGGTACAGTCACTTTAAATAGCAGGGGAAGCTGAGAATTTCATTGCAAAACAGAATGCAGCTATAACTATCCCCCTCCCTTCTGCTGGCAATTAATTTGATAAAATCAATGTTTGTCAGCCCTGAGGATCAAAAATCAATGTTGGGCTATTTACTAGTCACTGTGGGCATCTAATACCAGTCATTGTGGGCATTATAAAGCCCCTCCCTCTTCCAGACAAGCCACACCCCACTTCCGGACAAAGCATAACCCACTTCCAATATAAAACCACACCCCTTCTGGCGGGTGGCGAGGGGGGGCAGCATTTGAAAAAAAATTCAGGTGCCAAAACGGCTAGAGACGGCCCTAGCCTAATAACGTCAAAGCTCTCTGGCTGCACCTTGCACCTGTGTCTCACCCCGTGTGCAATAATATTCCTATGGGCCCTATTGTAAACGCACGGTATCAAATTTAGCGATAATGTACAATGGCGGCCGTTAATTAACAAAGGTCCAGTCGTAGAATACTATGCGGTAGAAAATCCTGCAATGGTATTCTATGGGGGATCATGAATCCAGGATTGCGTTATCATAGATTTATGATCATTAGCCGTAAATTACCATTGTTGTCATTAAGTAATGATGAGGATCGTAAAAATGATGATCGCTAAACAGATCAGAAATTAACGATCAGTAAATTTGTTAAACCGATCATTAAAGCACTGAAAAGCAATACCGCTCCTTTACAAATAGGGTCTAACTGTTCACTAGATCCCCGTGTAGCAGTGGTAGCAGTGCAAGTTGTTGGGTCCTGCAATTGTATGGGTCCTGCCAACACAGGTTGACAGGCTGATACGATATTTTGCAATAAATTTATTTGCTAAATATTATGTATATTTTATGCACACTGAATAAAGCTAACAAAACATGTGAATGCTACCCAGTAACATGATGCTCGGCCTACTGTAAAAGGGCCTCTTTAATGTGTCCACAAGGTCCCAGTCCTCCATTGCTCAACTGAAACTGACTATTGGTTAATAATGGTAGCTAGAGGAACATGCAAGATGAAGATTTCTTTGACACTTTTGGTAAGATACCATTTGATGTACATAATGTGAAATGAGGCAATATATAATTGTGGTTAAGTTCTTATGTGTGTAACTGTTGTTTATTTCTTTACAATGAGATTGGTTTCTGAGGGAAGCGGTGGCTACAGGTTGAGAAGAGGAAATTAATGTGAAACTGAAATGCTCCGTGAGAACAGCACATTGGGAAGATATTCCATAAAGATGAAAATTTTACATCCGAAAGAAAAATGAACCCAAACTGCTTGCAAATCAGAAATCTGTATTGTGAATATTTTACCTTTGGCTCGACACTGGCTTCCAGCTGGGAGAAATGCAGTTTTATAGTGCATGGGTATTTTCTAAATGTCTATGGATGGATGTCTGAAAAACGATAGGTTGTCTTCTTTATCATAGGTAACAGTTTTTTGATTTTACATTAAATCAACCAATCAAAGGGCACCTAAATAGGTATGGGAAAAGTTGTTCCCAGGTGAACCAGAATGACAAAATATTCCTTTCTGACACCATTATGGCAATTAGACACACCAAGATTGTTCTGTCAGAAATTATCATCATAATTTCCACCTTGAATTTTGGCTGCAAAACTGAAATTTGTGCTGAAAATCACGGTTTCAACATCAAATTTGGAATCTTTATTGCAGAATTTGGTTCAGATAACAAAATCGTCATGTGTTTCACCCTAGGGAATGTTAAGGGTTTTATATGGAGGCTGTCAAAATCAATGCCGTGTGAATACAACCAGGTGTAATGAATGCAGCCCTGTTACTTACATTTACTATAAGCATCCCCCAATTATGAGATGATCTGATAACTAAATATATATCCACTTACAATATAAGCTTATTATAAAATAAAAACTATGCTAACAAATGTAAAATCACAGTTTATTCCTGTGTGAGCAGGGAATTTTCTCTACTGCCCCAGAGCATGCATAGCCAGGAAAAAACAACTTGAATACCTCATTATACAGAAAGTGAATGGCTGGATAATCCACTAGAAGTGGGACAACTAAAGAGTTACTATGTTATGTACGTTTATGGTATGTACCATAGTAACTCTTTAGTTGCCGCCATTCCGTGGCAGGACGCACAAAAGTAAAAAGACCTTTCAAATACTGCAACAAAAATCAAAGTTTATTGCAAGCACTTTCTGTACATTTCCTTTAAGGTAACAGGTATAAAAGGACGTCTATACTGAAACAATGTATCTTTAGATATCCAATCTGAACCATCTTCTGCTATGGTGCAGTTTTGCTATAACTGGAATGGACACAGTGTTCATGCAAATCATGTGAATTGCTGATGGGAAATTCCTTATTTCAATGCTGCCTCATAGTGATTACTGAGCATGCTTGCCTCATAGAAACCTCGACAAGGAATAGTTAGAGGCAGAAACAAATTACAACCAGAATGGCTCTACGCTTACTTTCTGGGACTTTGAACAGACATTGCAGGAGAACCATAAGGAGCTGAGGGGGAAGTAAGGATTTTTCTACACTACTGGGGCCAGTGTAGGTTAAATTTAGTTTTTGGGGTGGACCGAGTGGTACCGTGTCTCTATGCAGTATGAGTATTTTCTATACAGATTCTTTTCACACTAATATGGAAGCCCTGTTACCATGCATTTTAATTGCCAGCATTTATTACTGACAGCCTAGCAGGAATAATGCTAAATAGTCAGCTGACTAACGGCTTTTTACTTTGCTGAAATTTCATATCTGTTGTCATGCTTCCGCATGCTGCATTCGAGGGTTATGGCCAAATCGATTACATTAGAGGGTTACTGAATTCGATTGATACATTCGGGGGTTACTGAACAATACCTTCGAGGGTACCAAACCCCTTAATGAAAGTTCGATCGAACTGGTTTCGAGACCGGGTTTGGTTCTAATTCCATCTCATGTGTAACCAGCTTTATATAGGGATTTCAATGCCACCATATAGAATTTAAACATGAGATCCACGTCTGGTACAATAATAAAAATGTCTTTTCATTTCCTAAAGACAACTGATTATAATATAAATATATCAGAATGGCATTTAGATCCACTGCTAATGTCACATTATTAATATCAGAAATTTCTAGATCATGGTATTTCCGTGTGGATGGGAAAAGAATGTTTATTTTGCTTCAATGTGTAGATTTTGTGAAGTTGCTATCATGTCAGCAAGGCAGTACATTACCCAGGACAGGCCCAAGAGATAAGAGGGAGCCAATTTAATTAGCCCAGTCCTCCAAATTGTAATAATGCCCCCATCAAACAGAATCATTCTTCTCAATTACAATAATTTCCACTGCGATAATAAGCATTAAGATCCTGGAAGCCTTTTGCATTTATCTGGCTGGATGGGTAATCATAAGACTCTACTCTGGCTGGAAGGAATTGTTACATTCCCATGTTCACAGAATGAGGAATGAATCAAGCGTGGTTTGCGTATTGACCCCTGGAAGATGGGATTTTAGGCCCAGACTAATAATGTGTATTCAATTTCCTCTCTTTCTGTCAGATAAATAAAGCCGGGCTGTATCTGACCCATTGCTATAAAAACGAGGTACTAATGGGATTTTTAAAATTTTTTTTATTTACTTATTAGATTTAAAGGGACGGGCTACAGCACCTACAAAACAATTCAGTTTTAAGTTATGTTCAAAATAAACCCTTAACCACATCTCTAGGTAACATTTCGGAGGGAAGGTTTAGCAATATTTCTTACTGTTTTCAGAATGAAACTAACTTGTAGTCTTGTGACCAGCCTCTGCCTGCATTAATAGGCTCACCTTATTAACTGTAAACTGTTTTAATGTCTGTGCAGGTACTTCCTGTGTGTCCTAGTTTAAGACTTAACTGAGCATGCTTCTCCCTTCGGGTGGATGGAGGAGCAGAGGTCAGATGATGTCACTCAATCTACTGGAAGCAGGAAACTTGAACATTCTCTGCAATATATTTGTCACTGGCTACAGCCAGATATATGATCCAGGGCTCATTTTAAAGGAAAAGACTGCAGGCTTGTATTTAACCATAACTTGTTATGAGGCCACAGTTGTTCTTTAATACCAAGAAAGCATAATAACCGATGTAAGGGACTTTCATTCATTCATTCAAGGAGGTTTAGCAATCAACAAATGTCTTATGGTTTATGGCCAGCAATAGGATGTAGACCATTTAAACTTTTAATCTCATGACTAAATTTAGTTAGACATTTTATCTGAAAAATATTTGTCTAAAAACCAGAGGGTTTGGCCCCAAATAAGGTTTGGGAGAAAACTATACATTTTTCTTTAT
The DNA here is from genome assembly GCA_019447015.1 of Hymenochirus boettgeri. Taxonomy (NCBI): domain Eukaryota; kingdom Metazoa; phylum Chordata; class Amphibia; order Anura; family Pipidae; genus Hymenochirus; species Hymenochirus boettgeri. The sequence continues at coordinate 32,903,355 of CM033473.1, read as the reverse complement.
ATAGAGAAGAAATCTTGAATATTATTATTATTTTGTGGATTTATATAGCACCACATCCTTCGTAGCGCTTTACAATTACAAGTATATATTTAAAACAGGCCCTGCCCCGAAGAGCTTACAATCTAATCACTTTATGTACACATACAACCTATCAGTATGTCTTTATGATTGTGGGGGAAACCAGAGTGCCCGGAGAAACCCACGCAAGCAGGGAGAACATACAAACTCCTTGCAGATGTGTCCAAGGGTGGAATCAAACTTAGGACCTCAGCGCTGCAAGGCATAGTGCTAACCACTGAGCCACCATGCTGCACTGTGCTGCCTTTATATAAGCATGGTGGCTCAGTGTTTAGTGCTAAATGCTTGCAGTACTGAAGTCCTGAGTTCGATTCCACCCTTTGACTCATCTGCAAGGAGTTTTATGTTCTCCCCTGCTTTCTTGGGTTTCATCTGGGCATTCCGGTTTCCTATACAATCTAAAGACATATGATAGTTGTAAATGTTAAATAAATGTGCTTAGATTGTAAGCTCCCCGGGGCAGGCGGCCTGATGTGTAATTTTAAGCACTATGGAAGATGTTGGCGTGATAAATCCACAGTATTAATAATAATATAAAATAATAAATTTTATTGGCTAACTAAAATAATTGAAAAATTCAAGCTTTCGAAGCACTTAGGCTTCTTCCTCAGGCATGATACCAGGGCCGCAATAAGTGGGGGGGGGCAAAGGGGGTACTCCTGTGCAGGCCCGGATATGCCAGGAGAAGTGGGGGGGAGGGATTTTTCCCTGCAATACTGCATTGACAACACAGGAGCTCCATTTCTATGGAGAACTGGAGAATAGAGAATAGAGGCCTCTGCTTCTTGGATTTCCATTTGTCTGCTACATGGCTCCATGACTTTTATACATAAAATTGTAACTAAAATCCCCATGTTTTAACTGTTTGCACTAGCACAGATATTATGAAATTAGAGTGGCCCAGGAATGTGCATTGATCATTCTTTTCTTGTTTGTGCTAATGTTTTGGTCAGATCAGTAGCACTTCCACTATTTGTTATAATAATATTGTGATAGGTGTGCTCCCACAGCCCCCCCCCCTTTTGTGAATGGCTCCATGACTCAGTCAGTAAGTTGCTTTACTGTGTGTCTATAGGGGAAATTTATATATAACGGTCAGTGTGTGCTTTACATTAAATTTATATATACAGGTCAGGTGTGGCGAGCCCTGGACATGGCATTTTATATATACAGGTCAATGTGTGCTAGACATAGCATTTTTTATAAACGGTCGTGTGTGTTGAACATGGCATTTTATATTACAGGTCAGTGTGTGCTGTACATTGAATTTATATATACAGGTCAGGTGTGTGCGGGCCCCTGGACATGGCATTTTATTATATATATAATATACAGGTCAGTGTCTGCTGTTAGATAGACATTTTATATATACAGGTCAGTGTGTGCTGGACATGACATTTTATATGTACAGGTCAGGTGTTTGCTGGACATGGCATTTTATATTTACAGGTCAGTGTGTATTGGACATGACATTTATATATACAAGCCAGTGTTGTGCTAGACATAGCATATTATATATAAAGATCAGTGTGTGCTGGACATGACATTTTAATATATATATATATAGGTCAGTGTGTGCTGGGCATGGCATTTATATGTACGGTCAATGTGTGCTGGACATGACATTTTATATATACAGGTCCAGTGTGTGCTGTTAGACATGCATTTTATATATACAGGTCAGGTGGTGCTGGACAGGACATGTTATATATACAGGTCAGTGTTTGCTGGACATGGGGCATTTTATATATACAGGTCAGTGTGTGCTGGACATGGCACTTTTAATATACAGGTCAGTGTGTTCTGGACATGGCATTTTTATATACAGGTCAGTGTGTGCTGGACATGGCATTTTTATATACAGGTCAGTGTGTGCTGTTAGACATGATATTTTATATATACAGGTCAGTGTGTGCTGGACAGGACATTTATATATACAGGTCAGTGTTTGCTGGACATGGCATTTATATATACAGGTCAGTGTGTGCTGGATGGCATTTCTTATATAAGGTCAGTGTGTGCTGTTAGACTGATATTTTATATATACAGGTCAGTGTGTGCTGGACAGGACATTTAATATACAGGTCAGTGTTTGCTGGACATGGCATTTTATATATACAGGTCAGTGTGTGTGGACATGGCTTTTATATATACAGGTCAGTGTGTTCTGGACTGCATTTTATATACAGGTCAGTGTGTGGCTGGACATGGCATTTCTTATATACAAGGTCAGTGTGTGCTGTTAGACATGATATTTTATATATACAGGTCCGTGTGGCTGTACATTGAATTTATATATACAGGTCAGTGTGTGCGGGCCCTGGACATGGCATTTTATATAATTATATATATATACAGGTCAGTGTCTGCTGTTAGATATGACATTTTATATATACAGGTCAGTGTGTGCTGGACATGACATTTTATATGTACAGGTCAGTGTTTGCTGGACATGGCATTTTATATTACAGGTCAGTGTGTATTGGACATGACATTTTATATTACAAGCCAGTGTGTGCTAGACATAGCATATTATATATAAAGATCAGTGTGTGCGGACTGACATTTATATAATATATAATTAGGTCAGTGTGTGCTGGCATGGCATTTTATATGTACAGGTCAATGTGTGCTGGACATGACATTTTATATTAACAGGTCAGTGTGTGCTGTTAGACAGAGCATTTTATATATACAGGTCGTGTGTGCTGGACAGGACATTTATATATACAGGTCAGTGTTTGCTGGACATGGCATTTTATAATACAGGTCAGTGTGGCGGACATGGCATTTATATATACAGGTCGTGTGTTCTGGACATGGCATTTTATATATACAGGTCAGTGTGTGCTGGACATGGCATTCTTATATACAGGTCAGTGTGTGCTGTTAGACATGATATTTATATATACAGGTCAGTGTGTGCTGGACAGGACATTTTATATATAAAGGTCAGTGTTTGCTGGACATGGCATTTTATATATAAAGGTCAGTGTGTGCTGGACATGGCATTTCTTATATACAGGTCAGTGTGTTGCTGTTAGACATGATATTTTATATATAAGGTCAGTGTGTGCTGGACAGGACATTTTATATATACAGGTCAGGTTTGCTGGACATGGCATTTTATATATACAGGTCAGTGTGTGCTGGACATGGCATTTTATATATACAGGTCAGTGTGTTCTGGACATGGCATTTTATATTACAGTCAGTGTGTGCTGGACATGGCATTTCTTATATACAGGTCAGTGTGTGCTGTTAGACATGATATTTTATATATACAGGTCAGTGTGTTGTTAGACATGACATTTTATATATAGGTCAGTGTGGCTGGATCAGGCATCATTTTTATATATGTTCATGCAGGGTCGTACATGGCATTTTATATATACAGGTCAGTGTGTGCTGGACATGGCATTTCTTATATACAGGTCAGTTGGTGCTGTTAGACATGACATTTTATATTACAGGTCAGTGTGTGCTGGACAGGACATTTTATATATACAGGTCAGTGTTTGCTGGACATGGCATTTATATTTACAGGTCAGTGTGTATTGGACATGACATTTTATATTTACAAGTCAGTTGTGTGCTGGGCATGGCATTTTTATAATAGGTCAGTTGTTTTCTGGACATGGCATTTTATATTTACAGGTCAGTGTGTATTGGACATGGACATTTTATAATACAAGTCTGTGGTGCTGGGCATGGCATTTATATATACAGGTCAATGTGTGCTGGACATGACATTTTATATATACAGGTCAGTGTGTGCTGGACATGGCATTTTATTATACAGGTCAGTTGTGCGTTAGACATGACTTTTATATATAAAGGTCAGTGTGTTGCTGGACAGGACATTTATATATAATGTCAGTGTTTGCTGACATGGCATTTATATACAGTCAGTGTGCTCGACATGGCATCTTATTACAGGTCAGTGTGTACTGGAGTATATATAAAATGCCATGTCCAGCAAACACTGACCTGTATATATAAAATGTCCTGTCCAGCACACACTGACCTGTATATATAAAATTACATGTGCATTTCTTATATAAAGTCAGTGTGTGCTGTTAGACATGATATTTTTATATATACAGGTCAGTGTGTGCTGTACATTGAATTTATATATACAGGTCAGTGTGTGCGGGCCCCTGGACATGGCATTTTATATATATATATATATATATACAGTCAGTGTCTGCTGTAGATATGACATTTTTATATATACAGGTCAGTGTGTGCTGGACATGACATTTTATTGTACAGGTCAGTGTTTGCTGGACATGGCATTTTTATATTACAGGTCAGTGTGTATTGGACATGACATTTTTATTATACAACCAGTGTGTGCTAGACATAGCATATTATATATAAAGATCAGTGTGCTGGACATGACATTTATATTATATATATCATAAGGTCAGTGTGTGCTGGGCATGGCTTTTATATGTACAGGTCAATGTGTGCTGGACATGACATTTATATATACAGGTCAGTGTGTGCTGTTAGACATGACATTTTATATATACAGGTCAGTGTGTGCTGGACAGGACATTTTATATATACAGGTCAGTGTTTGCTGGACATGGCATTTTATTATACAGGTCGTGTGTGCTGGACTGGCATTTATATAACATCATTGTGTTCGGACATGGCATTTTATATATACAGGTCAGTGTGTGCTGGACAGGCATTTCTTATATACAGGTCAGTGTGGTGCTGTTAGACATGATATTTTATATATACAGTCAGTGTGTGCTGGCCAGACATTTTATATATACAGGTCAGTGTTTGCTGGACATGGCATTTTATATATACAGGTCAGTGTGTGCTGGACATGGCATTTCTTATATACAGGTCAGTGTGTGCTGTTAGACATGAATATTTTATATAACGGTCAGTGTGTGCTGGACAGGACATTTTATATATACAGGTCAGTGTTTGCTGGACATGGCATTTTATATATACAGGTCAGTGTGTGCTGGACATGGCATTTTATATATACAGGTCAGTGTGTTCTGGACATGGCATTTTATATATACAGGTCAGTGTGTGCTGGACATGGCATTTCTTATTACAGTCAGTGTGTGCTGTTAGACATGATATTTTTATATACAGGTCAGTGTGTGCTGTAGACATGACATTTTATTATACAGGTCAGTGTGTGCTGGACGGACATTTTATATATACAGGTCAGTGTGTGCTGTACATGGCATTTTATATATACAGTCAGTGTGTGCTGGACATGGCATTTTATATACAGGTCAGTGTGTGCTGTTAGACATGACATTTTATATATACAGGTCAGTGTGTGCTGGCAGGACATTTTATATATACAGGTCAGTGTTTGCTGGACAGGGCATTTATATTTACAGGTCAGTGTGTGATTGGACATGACATTTTATATTACAAGTCATTTGTGCTGGGCATGGCATTTTTATATACAGTCAGTGTTTTCTGACATTGCTTTTATATTTACAGGTCAGTGTGTATTGGACATGACATTTTATATATACAAGTCAGTGTGCTGGGCATGGCATTTTATATATACAGGTCAATGTGTGCTGGACATGACATTTTATTATATACAGGTCATGTGTGCTGGACATGGCATTTTATATATACAGGTCAGTGTGTGCTGTTAGACATGACATTTAATATATACAGGTCAGTGTGTTGCTGGACAGGACATTTTATATAACGGTCAGTGTTTGCTGGACATGGCATTTTTATATACAGTCAGTGTGTGCTCGACATGCATCTTATATTTACAGGTCAGTGTGTACTGGACATGGCATTATATATACAGGTCAGTGTGTTTGGACATGGCATTTTAGAATACAGGTCAGTGTGTGCTGGACATAACATTTTATATGTACAGGTCAGTGCGTGTTAACATGGAATTTTTATATTTACAGGTCAGTGTGTGCTGGACATGGCATTTTATATATACAGGTCAGTGTGTTAGACAAATAATTTTTATATATACAGATCAGTGTGTGCTGGACATGGCATTTTATATATACAGGTCAGTGTGTGCTGAACATGGAATTTTTATATTTACAGGTCAGTGTGTGCTGAACATGGATTTTTTATATTTACAGGTCAGTGTGTGCTGGACATGGCAGTTTATATATACAGGTCAGTGTGTGCTGGACATGGCATTTTATATATACAGGCCAGTATGTGCTGGACATGGCATTTTATATATACAGGTCAGTGTGTGCTGGACATGGCATTTTATATTACAGGTCGTGTGTGCTGGACATGGAATTTTTATATTTACAGGTCAGTGTGGTGCTGCTGACATGGGGCATTTTAATAATGTGCCATGATTTATCAGTGTGTGGGTGCCAACCCTTTATCAGACTCTGTGCCAATTATTTGTGTGTCTGTATAAAATGTGTTCTAGTCTGTTTGTAGCATGTCTGAGTTGGTGTTATGGGGGGGCCCAGAAATTTAACTAGTATGTGGCCCAGAAAAGTCTGATGGCAGCCCTGCATGATACAATACTGAATGTTGTAAAGTACACCTGTTTTTATACTACTAAAATAAAGACTTTCTGACAATACACAGATGTTATCTTTTGCCCCCATACATGGCAAGGGCTGTCGTTACTAAAACAGTAAAAATACATTGAAAGATCACAGTAGGTAATAAAAGATTACCAAGGTTAATAAAACGGTCAGACACACTTCACCTTAAGTGTCAATGGAGGTCTGGGTATAAATGAGATATTTATGGATTTGGGTGTTTTTGAGGAACTTGGTCTGATAATTCTAATTAATTCTACATGACACTTAGAAACATAGTGACACATAAAATTTAAAACTTTATGCAGTCCAGAGTTCCTAAAATTTTTATATAAGATAATTTTTGCTATCCCTGCTACCCTAGCTAGGGGCAGGTGTTCTCTTAGGCTGTGTACATATGCACATGCACACAACCAATGGGGCGTTATTTTAACGTCATGTCCTTAGTAATGCTGTATTTTTTTGTGGTAATAAAACAATCTTTAATGCGCTGAAAGCAGTTTAGGTATTTTTTTCTGCACATTAATGTAAGTTTATTTGGATACTTTACCTCCATAATATCCATAAAGTTCCCCTTTTATCCATTGCATGAGGTTCAATTGGAGACATTAATGACATACCATGCGCTGTACATTGGCTTTAGGTACCGTATTAACTCCCTGGGGATCATTAGCCAAATCCTCCTGGGGTTAAGGTCGCTCACTGTGATGCTGGGATTTTCCTTTTAATCTACCAGAAACCAGAATAGTATCAGCCCTTAAACTCCATATGAAGCAATAATACCAGAAGCACAATAATCTTCCTTGTAATAAATATTGGTACAAACGTGTTATAAATAATTATACAGGAACTCTGTCAATATATCCACACAGAAACAAGGTTTTAATGAATTAAGGGTCTATTTTATTTGCAGCAGGTCTGTAATTTGAAGGGGTGCCGGGTCTTGGGGTAGGGAACTTGGTTAGTCCATTGAGACTCAGCCAATCGCTAATGTGGCTCCTGTCAGCAACCGGGGGGATGAGGTCAGGTAGGGGCTGATTTAGAAGATTTAAACCTAGCATTTAGGGTTGGGTTGGTTGGCCTACATTGTATGAAGGTTTTTTTTCTTCTAAAGATGGATGCAGCCGCCGAGGGATCAAGACGAGTGGGGAGAGCTCCACTGCACATGCCAGAGTTCTCTCAGAGGAGCAGTAGAGGCATATTGCTTATCTCTGCTCAATAAAGCATTCCATATCCTTTCATGCTTATACTAATATATTTTTATTTGTATACACATAATATATTTTTATGTATACACACATATATATTTTTATTGTATACCCATAATATTTTTTATGTATATACCCATATATTTCTATTTATAAAAAATATTTTTATTGTATACCCATAATATTTTTATTGTATACCCTATATATTTTTTATATTTTATGTATATACCCATAATATATTTTATTGTATACCCATAATATATTTTTATTGTATCCCTAATATATTTTTTGTTACCCTAATATATTTTTTGTATTACCCATAATATATTTTTATTGTATACCCATAATTATTTTTAATTGTATATACCCATAAAATATTTTTATTGTATACCCATAATATATTTTATTGTAATACCCATAAATATTTTATTGTTCCCCATAATATATTTTTTATTGTTATACCCAAATATATTTTTTATTGTATACCCATAATATATTTTTATTGTATATACCCTAAAATATTTTTATTGTATACCCATAATATATTTTTATCGTATATACCCAAATATATTTTATTGTATACCCATAATATATTTTTATTGTATACCCTAAAATATTTTTGCATATACCCACATATATTTTTTTATCGTATATACCCATAATATATTTTATTGTATACCCAAAATATTTTTTTATCATATACCCACAATATAATTTATTGTATACCTATAATGTATTTTTATTGTTACCCATAAAATATTTTTATCGTAACCCACAATATATTTTTATTGTATACCCAAAAAATATTTTTATTGTATACCCAAATATATTTTATCATATACCCACAATAATTTTTATCGTATACCTATATGTATTTTTATCGTATACCCACATATATTTTTAATCGCATACCCATAATATATTTTATTGTTTACCCATAAAAATTTTTATCCATACCCACAATATATTATGTATACCCATAATATATTTTTATTGTATATATTAATATATTTTTATAGTATATACCCAAAATATTTTTTATTGTATACCCATATATTTTTTATTGTATCCCCTAAAATATTTTTATCGTATACCCACAATATATTTTTATCGTATACCCACAATATATTTTTATCGTATACCCATAATATATTTTTAGCGTATACCCAAATTATATTATTATCGTATACCCTAATATATTTTTATTGTATACCCATAATATATTTTATTGTATATACCCAAATATATTTTTTATTGTATACCCATAATTTATTTTTATTGTATACCCATAATAATATTTTTATTGTTATACCCAATATATTTTTATTGTATACCCATGATATATTTTATTGTATATCCATAATGTATTTTTTTGTATCCCCCTAATGTATTTTTATTGTATACCCATAATGTATTTTTATTGTATACCCATATATATTTTATTGTATATACCCATAATATATTTTTATTGTATACCATAATATTTTTTATGTATACCCATAATGTATTTTTTATGTATATCCATATATATTTTTATTGTATATACCCATAATAGATTTTTATTGTATAATCCCATAATATATTTTTATCTATACCTATGATATTTTTATTGTTACCCATAAAACATTTGTTATTGTATACCCACAATATACATTATCATATACTCATTATATATTTTTATTGTAACCCACAATATATTTGATTTGCTTCCCACTGTCCTTTGTTTTACTAGGTTTTAAGAGTGGTAATACAATTCCAAATAGCCCTGTAACCCAAGTATTACCAGCCTCTTGTCAGAGATAAGATAACTTTACTGATCTGAATACCTTTTTTTTGGAAAGCACAAGCTATTGACATGTCTCTGCCCTTACACAGAGCAACAAGATTAACAAGCCAGTACACAGGGCTGTCAGACAGTTACTTTGTAAATTAAGATCAATAAATGTTGTTCGTTTTTATTGGCTTATTCTTGCAAGCTTTGATTAAAGCTGTTTGATTAGCTCAGGGAAAATTGTATGTTCAGGGCCCTCTGGTAATTGGTGGAGTTAGTGAAGCTACAAGACCACAGAGGTTGATATAAATAAACCTTGTTCCCATTCACACTAATATGGAGCAAAGAGCGAACTCTGCGTGACATTGCCAATCTGTATTAGAAAGACATAACTCGTGAATTGTCTTCAAATAAAATAGGGGAGATGGATCAGATTTCACATATATCCAAGTTTATCGATCAAAATGTTCTGGTCGTTTTCATCTTCAATTAATTCCATATATTGTGTAAGCTCTCCTACCCTTCTATTTCCCATTGTATGGAGCTGCGGAACTATAACAGCCCACATGATGGGTTAGGGAGCACATGGACTAAAGGTTGTACACACGCTCAATATGCACAACGACCCGCAACGGCTAAACATGGCGAATGGCCATTTCATCACCGAATAGTCCGTATGTATGCATTCGGTCGGGGTCATTCGTCAATCTGCCGGGGCGATATAATAACGACCCCCGACCAACCGCACACCACGGACGATTCTCAGATGCCCTGTTTGTCGCATGTACCGCCGGAGGTCGCGGGTCATCATGTGTACGAGCCCTTAGAGGACCCCGCCAATCAGCAGGCCCCCCAGTACCTCGGTAACTACATCAGCTGTGGTCCAGTTATTGGTGTTAGGGAGGGGGACGGCATTTTTCTTCTGAATACTCGCTAGTAATTAGTGCTCAGTCAGACAAAAATTCATCAGGTGTGTACCCCATCCTAAGGACGATCGGACGGGTGGAAAACCCTCGTCCGATCGTGCGTTCCTCTATGGACCGCACGATCGTCGCGGTAACTATGACGGGGCTGGCTTCCTTCCTCCTGGCCGACCAGTCGAAAGTATCGAACGGTCGGTCAGGAGGAAAATCGTTAGGTGTGTACCTAGCTTTACAACCATAGTACATTGTAGAGCTTACATACTGCCATATGTTACATTAGTTCACAGGCCTTAACCAAACTCCATAAAGGCCACCGAGATTATACTGACAGGGGTGGGGAAAACATGTATTATTATACTTTATTTAACCATAGTACATTGTAGAGCTTACAATACTGCCATATGTACATTAGTTCACAGGCTCTGAAACCAAACTCCAGAAGGCCACAGAGATTATACTGAGCAGGGGGGGAAACCTGTATTATAATAACTTTATTTAAACCATAGTACATTGTAGAGCTTACAATACTGCCATATGTAACATTAGTTTCACAGGCTCTGAAACACAACTCCGAAAGGCACACAGAGATTATACTGAACAGGGGGTGGGGAACACATGTATTATTTAACTTTATTTAAACCATAGTACATTGTAAGGTTACAATACTGCCATATGTACATTAGTTCACAGGCGCTCTGAAACCAAACTCCAGAAAGGCCACAGAGTTATACTGAGCAGGGGGTGGGGAAAAACATGTATTATAATACCTTTATTTAAACCATAGTACATTGTAGAGCTTACAATACTGGCCATATGTACATTGTTCACAGGCTCTGAACCAAACTCCAGAAAGGCACACAGAGATTATACTGAACAGGGGTGGGAAAACATGTATTATTATAAAACTTTATTTAAACCTAAGTACATTGTAGAGCTTACAATACTGCCATATGTAATTGTATATTAGTTCACAGGCTCTGAAACCAAACTCCAGAAAGGCCACGAGAATATACTGAGCAGGGGGTGGGGAAAACATGTATTATTATAACTTTATTTAACCATAGTACATTGTAGAGCTTACAATACTGCCATATGTACATTATTTCACAGGCTCTGAAACCAAACTCCAGAAGGCCACAGAGATTATACTGAAACGGGGTGGGGAAAACATGTATTATTATAACTTTATTTATTTAAACCATAGTACATTGTCGACTTGTAGGCTTACTACTCTACTGCCATAATGTACATTAGTTCACAGGCTCTGAACCCAAACCCAGAAAGGCCAAGCAGCGAGATATATATACTGAGCGGGGGGAGGCGGGGTGGGGATGATGTATATGTATAAACTTTATTTAAACCAGGATAGACTTTTTGTCTACCATTTAGCCATAGTACTGGAGCACCAAACTCAAAAAAAGAACCAATGGGCCACAAAATATAAGATTATCTCAAGGTCAAACTATACAAACCAACTCCAAAGAATAGAAAAGGCCAAAACAAGCGAGCCAATCCTGACCAAAGGGGGGTGGGGAAAACATGATATAATTATAACTTTATTTAAACCATAGTACATTGTAGAGCTTACAATACTGCCATATATGACATTAGTTCACAGGTCTAAACACGGCCTGAAACACCAAATCCAAGAAATCAGGCCACCATATATACTGAACAGGGGGTGGGGAAAACTGTATTATTATAACTTATTTAAACCATAGTACATTGTAGAGCTTACAATACTGCCATATGTACATTAGTTCACAGGCTCTGAACCAAACTCCAGAAAGGCCACAGAATACGAATTAACTGACAGGGGGTGGGGACAAAACATGTATCATTATACTTTATTTAAACCATAGTACATGTAAGCTTACATACTTGCCATATGTACATTAGTTCACAGGCTCTGAAACCAAACTCCAGAAAGGCCACAGAGATTATACTTGAGCGAGGGGTGGGGAAAACATGTATTATAAACTTTTTATTTAAACCATAGTACATTGTAGAGCTTACATATAACTGCCATAGTACTTGTTCACAGGCTCTGAAACCAACTCCAGAAAGGCCCACAGAGATTATACTGAGCAGGGGGTGGGAAAAAGTTTTAATAATCCCATCATATACCTTAAAAAAAATTACGCCAACACATTTTAGAAAGTTTAGTTTCTGCTCAGAACATAATAATTAATTATCAAATAAGATTTTAGTATAAATAATGTTAAGGGCATGTCCACCCTATAACCAAAAAAATGGTCACTCTGATACCTGCCCCTCAATTGTTTACTGACTATATATTCAGCACATGATTAATGTATTACTAACCAGTATTTAGGATGATATTGTCCCATTCTGTCCGAGTAGGCTGACTCCTCCCTAGTAGTCATTTAAGGCCTGTGACAGCTGACATCACAACCAATGGTTTGATTGCTGTTTCACCTACTCCTCCTCTGCACAGTGCTCACATTCACAATAGCTCATTGAGCAGGGGAAGGAGGCAGAACCTCTGTAAGAAAAGGAGAGAATGGGGCAATACTTATATTAAATATCTGGATAGAAATGCAATAAAAATAGCAGTTGTAGTTGCAAAAAACGACCAGGCGCCCTACCTTAGGCACATGTGCGCCAATTCAAAAGATAGGGTCGATAGGGACAAAACAGCTGTTATTGCAGGAATGGCTTCGAGTGGAGCGGAAGTAAGGTAAGTTCAAGTGCCCCCTAAGTGTACTATTATTCACAGGGAGGTGGGAATAAGCGTTTCTATTAACAGATGGTATGTGCCATCCGTAATAGAAACGGATGCCACATACTTAAAAAACAGTATTTAGTGTTCCTTAAATGGGCATAATTGAAAAAAATTACTTGAAAGAGCATGTCCAGCTTTTAAATGTAATGTATCTATGGGTAAAGCAGTTTGACTTACCTTTACCAAAGACATTGCTAATACTACCTACACATCACAATCCTCCTTCCTGTAAGTCGCAAAGGTGGCATTATGGGAAATCATTAGCGGCTTTTCCAGAGCTGCCCTACTCTGCTGCGGGGCATGCTCGAAACCAGCTACCAAAGCAGCAGGCGTGTGTGGCTATGTCAGTGAGCCAGCAGATTTGTAATAGTGTAATCAATATCTCTGATAAAGGTAAGTATAAAAGGTACGTATATGTTAAGGTAATTATGTGGGGGTCGTTTAACTATTGACAGTAATTATTTATAGTTGGGCATGCATGTTAAACATGAACAGGAAGATTTATACAGAAGGAAATCCTCATTCCTACCTCCTTGGGTGGCCCATGCACTAGCAGTGAGCTATCATAGTTCTGCTTATGCAGCAGCTGACTGCTCACTCACTGAAATAGAGTGTTACTATCTCCCCTATCTCTCTCATCAGGAGACGTGTCGTTCGGGCACACTGAAGCGTAGAGTGTGAGCTAACAGCAACTACACGGGTGAAACTCACTGCTCGGGCAAATTTAAAACATGATTAGGACCACGTAAATCCCTTTTCATTATTCTTACCCTTCACTAGTGGGTCAGTGACTATTGCAACAAATTTGTAACCATGTAGTTGCTCAGGACTATATGTCCAAGTTTTATGGTCCCCACTGCTATATAAAATATTGGTGTGTGCCAACAGGCTGGAATGCTGGGAAATAAAGTGCGCATTCCCTGTTAATAGGGTAACCAGTTTCTCAGTAGCTACTATAAATGAGGATAACACGATCACTTAAAAGAAAACTAAAAGCAAGCATAGTGTGGGTCCAACTTAAAAATCCTCCTAAAAAATAACACGTGTGTAAAGTCATCCAAGCACCCTGACACTTCTCAGTCTATTCCTAGGAAATATGTGAAGGACACTGAGCATGTTTAAGATTTAACTTATTTTCATCCTGTATCGCACTGTAGCTTGTTGTATCCTGTTGGATAAATAAATATTTCTATTGGTAGACCATTCTTGGCAAAAAAAGTTCTGCGTTTTAGTTACGGTGTCTTCTATAAAGAAAAACTAAGTAGACAGGTGAAATTATAAACTGCACAGAAATCAGCTTTTCTAGATACGGGGGGTCCTATATATCAACACAGCTGACTGGCAGTGCAGTATTCCAACAGATCTAGAGTAATTGGCTTAGACATAGACTAATGCTGGCCATACACTAGGTCAGTTCGCAAATAAGATCGTACCAACGTTCTTTCTACGCTGTGGACATCGTGTTGGAAGAACACAAGTACATAGTGTATGCCCATATTAGACTTTTGAATAAAAAAAAAAATCCAGAAATAGCAGATACTTGTTTTAATAAATGGAATGTCTGTTTGAATGCTTTATTTTCTTTTTTTGTTTTTGTTTATTTTTTTGTTTATTTTTTTATTTTACCAGAATGTATTAAACTGAAATATTCTCCCTGTCCTGCATGATCTCCCAGTTTCCATTTATCATTGAAAGCTCAGAGAGCTTTGGTGCATGCTTCTTGAGCTTCCACTGAGCTAAAAGTAAAATACAACCCCAGGTACACGCGCTAATCATTGTAATGTCAAACATCACTGCTGTCACTTCAAGAGTTGGCACTTTGCAGGCAAATCTTACAAAGGGTGTTGATGAATCTCAGGTTAGGTGCTTGCTCTGGGGTTGTACAGTGCATGGTGTATGGTTGGGGGGGGTTAAGATAGTTTTGAGGGTTAACATCCCTTTACAAATTCATCCTATGTTGTGAACATATTGTTCGATTTGCCATAACTAAATAAAATCTAAGGTTTTAATAAGACATATGTAAAAACAGTTTTTTTCCTTAAACCAGGAAATAAACTGACTACCCTTGCTATTTAACGTGTTATATATTATCTTATAGCACTGACTGATATTCTCTTGGCTTTGAAAACTGCTTCGAAGAACCTACAAAACTTGCTTTTTTCCAGTCAACGTTTACCAAGATCGCTCTTCATCTGTTGACAATTTAATTTTCCACAGATGCGGGCTTGATAGATATTACAAGGTTTTGATTTCAGATATTTGGTATTAATGTTGTTATTGGTCCCGTATATTATACACAGATCTGTAACAGATCTTGTTGCTGGGCTGGATGTTGACAAAAAGGGTTAAGGATATATTTTGTTTAAGAGATTCAAGCCAAGCCCACCTCCTGTTTTTTTGGAATCATAAATTCCAGATGGTGATCCTTAATGCCCTTATATATCCAAGAGAAACAAACAAGGATAAAGATTAGGTGGAACACAACCCCGAACATGTACAGTGGAGGAGCTCAAATGAAACACTGGTAGTGCGTCTGGCAAGAGATAAGTCTCTCTAACAGGATTTTTCCAGGTCTCTTCTCTTTCTACTACCAGCGCTGCACATCTCTCCACCATGGAACCTTGGGCCCTGGTGTTTTTACGGTGTCGACATCTGTGTTGACATCTTGAACCCACCGAGTTTAGAATTTTCTGTAATTGCTCATCCCTTGGTTTAAACTATTAGTTTTATTTTATTTATTGCAAAGCCAACTGTGTATCGTGGCCATATGGTCACTGTGCGTGTTTGCAGACGGCATGAGATTGTGGAAATATTATTAAAGTCAATGTTCTCATCTCCCCCTCACTCACTTATTTCAACCATTAGTAGTACCCAGTGGTAAGGACATAAACTGCTAAGTCCTCACCCCTGGTACTTGAAGGGTATGTCCACCCCTAACCACAACTTTTTAGTATGTTACTCAGTGACCCCCCCAAAACCTAGGTTACGTTTTACTTAAAATGTTTAATAAGTTCCCAAAGCGAGTAATTATACTTACAACCTCAATTATCCACCGTCTCAGGTCTCTGCTACTTCCTGGTAAGGCGTCAGTCACGGCTGTGACAGTGTCATCAGACCAATGGCTGACTGTCATTACCAGACAGCCTCCACTGCCAATGCTAGTGACTGGAAAAGGCAGTGAGAGGGAGCCGTGACGGGGGGATCATGGAGGTTTGTAAGTTCGATTTTCGCTCTGGGAACTTTATTAAACATTTTAAGTAAAACAAAACCTAGGTTTTAGGGGCCCTGAGTACTAAAAGTTTTTATTAGGTGTGGACATACCCTTTTACCAACCCGATCAGCAGGAATACTTACATGAAGTTTCCCTACTGTAGCTGCTCCAGTCCTCCTTTGGCTTGTCTTTATAGTCTGGAATGGTAGCCATATAGGAAGACACGCTCTGCAAGAAGTGTGTCTCCCCTTGGCTACATCGTGGACTGTCATGTAAGTATTCCAGCTGATTGTTTAAGTATCCAGGGGTGAGGACGGTTTAGTGGACCTCACCCTGGAAACTATTCAGTATGGGTGTAGTGAGTATAATTGTCCTTTAAGTCCAATGGACTATTTTAGGAAAGGGAATATATGAATTGTATTTCGTCATATAGTGTTAAACATGCTACACATACACAGCACTTTACACCTCGTTAACAGGCATTTCTTAATGCCCACATTGTACATAATCCCCACACATTATATGATTGAGTATATGCACATGTAGCTGAGGGGTTACCCTCTGCTTACTACACATGAAAGTTGTTATTCTTATTGTTATGGGATTGTACGATTATTTCCTTTTAATGCTTGGTCAACTTTAAAAAGATTCGAACATTCCAACAGTTAATAGTGGGCCACCATCACAGCTATCTCACACACAAGACATATTAAAGGCTCGAACACACATCCGATGTGTGCACGACCCCCAATGCTGATACATTCGCAGTTCGTCGCGTGAATGTATCACCCGCCAGCGATCGTCGCTCTGTGCCAAATTGCCCTGTGTACGAACCTTTACATTCCACTTAATGATTATCTGATTTTTATTGTATTTTAATATTATTTTATATTTATTGATTTAAATGACTTTTATTATCACTTTAAATATACAAAAAGTGTGGTAAGATTTGTGCTATCACAGCATTTATCATAGGGCGCAAGAAATCAATATAATTTCTACATATTGCTCATGTGCAATGTCAGAAGCGATTATCACTAATTTTACTTTGGGCAGGACAAAGTAGGATATACCTTCTGACTGGTGAAACCCTAATCCAATCACATCCAGACCCTAATCCAATCACAATCCAGAACCCTAATCCAATCACAATCCAGAACCCTAGTCCAATCTGCAAAAACAAACGTAAATTGATTGAAAATTAAAGTCTGGCATTGCGATATAGTCAGTATCCTTAAATATCAACACTGCCACTAAAATATTATCATTACATTAAATAACAATGCAGTTGTTAACTAACTTTGATCGTTAAGTTTCATCTTCAGGTTAGGAAAGGTTTCTTTACCGTGAGAACAGTGAACCTGTGGAACTGTCTCCCAGCAGATGTGGTAAGGGCAAGTTCATTGAATACTTTAAGATACGTGTTTCTAAAATTCCAAGATTTAAAAATTACTGGTATTATTTATATAGTTCTGGTTGATCCAGGATACTTTCACGATTCCCTTTTAGAGTCAGTAACCTGGGGTTTTTTTTTTTTGCCTTCCTCTGCATCATCCACCCAGGTTGGACTGGGTGGATTATGTCTTTATATTCAACCTCCAATAGTATGTACTAACCAGTTTATCCCATATGCTGTTTAACACGAAAATACATATGCAGAGTGCCAAGACTATTGTGCAAAGCCTTCTCCACATTGTCTTAACCTAGAATGTACAGTACTGTATGTTTGTCTCCCTGTCTTATAAATAGTGTTTTTATTTTAAGTCTGCAGATTATCAGACTTCACTGGTGACTTTGTGTATGAAGACTCAAGAAATACAAATTGAATGAAACATTTGGTAGACATTTTGGTAGTAATCATGGGTCGCTCTATCAAAATAACTGCTTTAGTCCACAATCTTGTCGCGGTTGCATACATCATTATGAATTAATGTTATATGGCTTCATATCATTTTGCTGCTCTAGACACGAGAATGTCCTCGCCAAACTATGGGATGCTAAAAACCTAATTTTTTATTGACTCATAACGTTGTCAAAAATAAAGAAGCTTGCGTCTATATGAAAGTTGGATGGTTTTGTATTCGGTCCAAACCGTGTTTTTCCATAGTTTGAAAACTTCCAGAAAGTCTTACTCCTCCATTTTGTCATCCTTTATTTGTTTTTGCCACATGCATGGAAAAGGGAAAAAATGGCCGACTTGGCTGGAACACACAGGAGATGATCTCAGGAAAATAATTTTCCAACTTCAATCTCTTTTCAAATGATATAATGTTAAATCATTTTTAACGGTTGCGGTGACATAATAAAGCCCATCCAAGATGATCTATATCATCAAATGCAGTATTCACTCTCTAAATAAAACATCCAAGGAGAATATATTACCCAGTCAAAAAACCTTGAGTTAGAAATCGTTTAAATCTTATGTCTCTGGTTATCCAAGATATATGTTTAATATTAAGCAAGAAGAGGCTGTGGACAGTAAAGTTCTCGGATTTCGCTTTCTGTGTGCCTTCCAGCCAAAGGAATTTAATTTCTTTTTTCTCTCTGCCAATCCGCAGGCATTAAAGAATTCATATCCCAGTAGTGGGGATGGGGTTACTCTTAAAGGGTTTAGTGTACTAAGCAATTGAGCAGTGCATTCGTACCCTCTGCAGTAACCATTAGAACTGCACCATTGAACTTCATTCCGTTTCTGGTAAGAGGAATGTGTAGGTTTATATGAGAGACCGGTGAATTGGTCCTATGTATCTTGAACTCAACAATAAAAAATGTGCAAGCATATTGGTACAGTGTGTACCTAACCTTACAGATTGGTACAGTGTGTACCCAACCTTACATACTGGTACAGTGTGTACCTAACCTTACAGATTGGTACAGTGTGTACCCGGAGTTACGTGGGTATAGTGTCCTATTTCAAGGACGAGTGCTATCATACAGTGTACTTCTCAGCACGAACAAAAAAACATTTACCTTGAATGTACTCCAAAGCACTGAGCATTCTCAGCAGATTACTCAGTACAGTCATCCAGTAAAGCTGGAAAGCCCCACAAGAAACATTTGGGGCATATTTATAAAGGAACGATGTTAGCGCAAAAAAATTACCGCCGCACATCGCGGGGCGAAAATAGCGTATCGCCGTATTATAACAGGGAGCGCTATTCCCGCGATACCTATCGCGGCCGCGATGTGCTGCGGTAATTTTAAGCCCCTTCGCGGCGATACTATATGTATCCCGCGAAGGGAATAAAATCCCTTCCGACGCGTCCTAAGGGGGCGGGGCATACGCCCACCACCCGCTCACACCCCCCGCGGCGGCAGCGGCGACCACCCGCCGCCGCCGCCACTTCCCAGCAGCCCCTCAACCCGTTCCCCGTTCGCGGCAATCTCGGAACGGGAGGCTAGTAGGGGCTGCCGGGAAGGGGCCGCAGCAGGTGGTCGCGACCACCGCCGCGCACCCCCTCCCCGGCAACCCCTCCAAGCCCTGGAACTTTCCAGAAATCTGATTGGTTAAGTAAAGCAAGTATTAAAAATTGACCAATCAGAAACGGATTAAGGATTTCGCAAACATATTAAAGAGGAGCTTTCCGCCGCGGAACTCAGATGCCATCGCAGTAGATGGCTGAAGAAAGAAGAAAAGAAGCGGCTGGCAACATCGGCTCCGCTGAGGCCGGCGGTGCCAGCGGGCTCACTGGCGGCGCAGTGAGTCTGCCTGGCATCGGCGACCTGAGTGGGGTTGGTGTCGCCAGCCGAAGACGTCGCGTCGGATCAAGACGCCGGCAACATCGGCCTCGTTGAGGTCGCGGCGGCCGCAGGGGTACCTCTCGGGGGTCGCGGCCTCGCGGGAGCTGGGTTCGCGGGACTGGAAGAAAGAAGACGTCGCCCAAGGGCTCTTTTAAGAGCCGCACTGGGGGGTCCCGGTTTCAGCTGCGGGACCCCCCGCAAAGGCCATTGTCAGTGCCGCAAGGGCCCTTATAAGGGCCGGGGAGGGGGGTCCCGGTTCGGGCTGCGGGACCCCTTAAGCCCCAAAAGGCCCTTCTCAGGGCCCCGCTGGAGGGAGCCTCCACCCCCAGCGGCTCCCTCCCGTCCCCTCCCCGGGAGGGGCCGGGGCGGGGGCTTGGAGGGGTTGCCGGGGGGGGTGCGCGGCGGGGTGTCGCGACCACCTGCTGCGGCCCCTTCCCGGCAGCCCCTTCTAGCCCCCGTTCCGAGATTGCCGCGAACGGGGAACGGGTTGGGAGGGGCTGCTGGGAGTGGCGGCGGCGGCGGTGTGGTCGCCGCTCCGCCGGGGGGGTGTGGGCGGGGTGGGCGTGTCTCCCGGGGCAGGTGCGACCACCGCCGCGGGTTGCCTGCCCATCCCCGCCGCGGGAGGTAGTATCGGCTGACTTCGCCTCCTTCAAGGTGGCGAAGTAAAACAGCCGATACTAGCCGAGCGAAACCAGTAACGGGTAAGTATCGGCGCAAAAGGTTAACGCTTCGCTAACTTTTCGCGGCCGTTTTCGGGCCTTATAAATCGCGGTAAACGCGATTATGCGTTAATGGCCGCGAAAGCGGCCGCGAAAAGTTAACGAACCTTATAAATATGCCCTTTGTATATAGAATCTAGTGAATAAGCTTCAGCATTAAGCTGTGTACACATGGGAAGATGTTTGGGGCTGGCTGACCGTTCAATGCATCCAACCAGTTGGTCCTGGATGTAGCCAGTCCGATCATTCGGACCGAACAAATTGGGCAGTCCATATAAATCCGCACGATTGGTCGTAATTTTCCATTATGTTCGATTGGTCTTTCGCAGGCCCTGATAGGGAGATAATAACCTGTCCTAAGGGAAAAGTGCAAAATCCATTAATATCAGGTTAGTGCGAGTTTTGTATTGCCTGCTTCATTTGGCAGACTTCGGGAATAGCACAGTGCAAGCGATGCGATAAATTTAGTGATGATTATTACGCTTGTATTTTTGCACCAAAATAAAACCTTTCAATTGTGATATAAAGCCGAGCAAGGTAGCAGCTTTCCGCTCGCATTCACACAATGTAACAACAGTCGCAAAGTGGTTACGTATTGCGGGAACGAGTACAGGTCAGTTTGCAATAGTGAAGTTATTAAATAGTGTGAATGCGAGTTAAAATCTTTTGCACGGCTTTAATCCCACATTGAAAATGTATTCATTTTGGTGCAGAAAGAGTGCAATAATCATGCTCAATTTATTGCATTTGTTTGCACTATGCTTTTTCTGAAAGTCTTTGGAAATGGCGCAGGTATTCATTGGTTAGCATGGGTTTTGCCACTTATTTTTCTCCTTAGCAGGATATTGCATCTCCCTGATATTTCTGGCAAATTGAAATTCCTGAAATATCTGCTCGTGTGTAGACCGTTTGTGTAAACAAAGCAGCCATGCAGGGAGCAGGAACATCAAGCATCCTTTGGTACAGGCGGTTTTAATGCAAAATTCCATGCTAAAAACCAACCACTATTGTTTATTACTGGTATAACACAGACTGCAGCATTATTTTACAACCTGCGCATAAATTGCAGCCGTGACAGACTATTTATAGCAATATAATCTATTGTGGCTGTGATCGTGTAAATGAAGACAATGCATTTGGTATCAAACTTTGCACCCATTTTGACAGAGAGCACGGCTCAGATCTATTAAAGCAGTTGTGTTATTTACAGTTCATGGATATTAACCCTGTTAACTTACAACAGAGCACAGGCTTGTTCAGATAATTGAGGCAATAAATCACCTTAATTAGAGGTTTACCAACAATACTACTTGGGGGTCTATCTATGGAGTTATTGACAAACACCAGGCTGCAAAATCATTAAAAAGAGAACAGTTGATGGTCTTGTAATCTAAAGATCCTATCTAATTACTTAGCCAACCAAGAAAAGTTTTAGCTGTATATATAGGAATAGGATAGTATATACATCCACAGAGTGCAAATAGTGGCCAAATGTATTCAAACATACCAAAAATAGAAGCCTAGGGCCATCCAATTAATTTGCTTACATTACTTTAATTGTATTGCGACTTAAAAAGCCTGCCATTCTCTCTGGAAATTAAAGCAATTAGTTCAATAACTTGGCAAAATTATTTTAAGCCCAGTAACCACTTCATGGTTTGCTTATTTCTGGGTCCTAACTTTTTACCTCTTTAGGAGGCGTAAGGTGAAAAAGGTTAAAAGTTAGGACCCAGCAGAATAAAGCAAATCTGTAAGTGGTTGCTTGGTAGAGATGTTCGAATTTGTTTCGTTCTGATTCGAATTTTCGAATTTTTCAGAAAATTCGAAGATTCGAAAACAGACCCATAGAAGTCTATGGGAGGGAAAAAAGTTTCTTCGATTTTAAGGATGAAATAGTAATAGTAGGTTATGTAAATGACACAAGACTGGGGAAGGTCTGGGGAACCCAGAAATAGAACCAAAACTTATTTAAAACTATCTCTCCACTCGATCGGGCTGTTTTCGAGGGTCACCGAAATCGAACATACTTTTGAGGGTTACCGATATTACAAATTCAAGGGTTACCGAAATCGTTTCTTGCTTTCGAGGGTTACCGAAATCGATTTATTTGCGAGGGTTACCGAATCGATCTTTATTTGCGAGGGTTACCGAAATCGATCTTTATTTGCAAGGGTTACCGAAATCGATCTTTATTTGCGAGGGTTACCGAAATCGATCTTTATTTGCAAGGGTTACCGAAAAACGATCTTATTTGCAAGGGTACCGAAATCGATCTTATTTGCGAGGGTTACCGAAATCGATCTTTATTTGCGAGGGTTACCGAAATCGATCTTTATTTGCAAGGGTTACCGAAATCGATCGCTACTTTCGAGGGTTAGCGATATTACAAATTCGAGAGCTGTTAGAATCGACCTATACTTTCGAGGGTTAGCGAAATCGATCGCTATTTTAATGGGTTAGCGATACTACACATTCGAAGGGTACCGAAATCGGTTCCTTCTTTTCCTAGGGTTACCGAAATCGCTTGTGTTTTCAAGGGTTACCGAAATCGGTTCCTTCTTTTCCTAGGGTTACCGAAATGGCTTGTGTTTTCAAGGGTTACCGAAATCGGTTCCTTCTTTCCTAGGGTTACCGAAATCGGCTTTTGTTCAAGGGTTACCGAAATCGGTTCCTTCTTTTCCTAGGGTTACCGAAATCAGCTTATATTTACGAGGGTTACCGAAATCAGCAATTCTGCTTCTGGAAACTACTTCCAGCTTTCGGCAGCTTGTTCCTGTTCTGTCCCACATCTGGTTACAGCTCAGGATGCCAAGCATGGAATGGCAGCGCTTCATGGTGGCCTACCTGGCCAGAAGTAATTATGATGGGATTCCAGCTGGCACCCCACATATAAAGCGGCCACAGTTGGGCTTTATGCACCGTTTGCAAACAAAGTACAATGTGAGTCAGACCACCTTCAGCTGCAGCGCAGGTGGTCTGACCTGAAGAGGCAGAAGCTCAGTTATGTTGCAGACATTGCAAACAGAGCACAAGGCAAGTATCACTGTTTAGCCATTTACGGTATTTCTGCTTTGATTGTTGATATAAAATGTTCATATAAATATTATCTCATTTATTTGTACTTTTTTGGAAACACATAAATAATGTCAGAGAAGCTTTTGTTTTCTATTAGTTTCTATAATTAAAGCGATTACCGATAACCGCATTGCAAACCACCGCTAACACTTGCAGGACCTTATTAATGTTAGTTAGTGTTAGTGAATAAACTGGTGGTGCATTAAAAGCCCAACAAAGCTACCATCATATTACTTTATTTTATTATATAGAATAGGAAGATACAGGGACAGAGGACTCTGCCCCATCTCTCTGCTTCTCCGCCTCAGCCTCTGGCACCACCACCAGTTGTGTACCATTTACCCGGCAGGGCACTGGTGAATGACCCCACTCCTTAGTAGCAACTCCCCTCAGGGTATTCATAGTGCAAGGGAAAGTGGGTAATTGGGTAGCATTCCTTTGCAGCATCACAGGCCCACAGTGTCTTAACATTGTGGATGAGCCAGGAAGGCAGCCAGACAAGCAAATGTAGACTGTTGGTTTGGGCCAGGCAGGTAGAAACATTAGCCACAGAGCAGCTGGTGCGGCAATACAAAATGGTCAGAACAGGTGACACCACAAGGGTGTAAACATTTGGCATGGGCCAGGCAGGATTGACCCACAGGTAAGAAACATTAGCCACAGAGCAGCTGTTCTTTAACTAGTTACCATGAAAGATTAGCCTTAGTATAGCTTAGTCAGCCATGATTATAGGGCCATACACAGCTGACCTACTCGGGAATATAAGCTGTTACACAGCTTAAATGAGGTAGAGCGAGGTAGGACCATACATGACCCTACCAAATAGAAAAAATAGCCACTTTCCAGCTGAGCTGGCATTAGCTAGGCCTCAAGGTGAACACTGAGCAGTGGGAAGGAGCAGTATGGGTGGCAAAGGGCAACAGGCCTTCAGTCACAGACATCAGCAACAGGGATGCTCTACTGAGATGTAAACGCCTCATTCATCTTAATGAATGTCAGACGGTCCACATTCTCAGTAGAGAGACGAGTCTCCTCTCCATAACAACACCCCCTGCTGCTCTGAAGGTCCTCTCCGAAAGGACACTGGATGCCAGACAGGACAGGACCTCAATGGCATGCTGTGCCAACTCATAATGCTGGACCACAAGTTCATAGTAAGGAAGACATGCTTGCCCACACTGTGGTCCAACGATATTGCCCTGCAGATGGTCGTGCAGGGCTGGTACTGCCTCTTGGCAAAGTAATTACGGCCAGAGACTTGCCACTGTGGTGTGCCAATAGCCACAAACTCTCTGAATGCTGCACTGTCTACCAGGCTGAATGATAGCAGCTGCACCACCAGAAGTTTTGCTACGCCGGCAGTGAGACCCTGTGCTTGGGGGTGACTGGGGGACAGCTTCTGTCTCCACTCTACACTCGTAACTGTGTAGAAACATCTTTCAAAGATCACAGACAGATTGTACAGTGTGTATCCAACCTTACAGATTGGTTCTGTGTGTACCCAACCTTACAGATTGGTTCTTCTGCGTGTACCCAACCTTATAGATCGGTTCTGCGTGTACCCAACTTACAGATTGGTACCGTGTGTACCCAACCTTATAGATTGGTTCTGTGTGTACCAACCTTGCTGATTGGTACTGTGTGTACCCAACCTTACAGATTGGTTACTGTGTGTACCCAACCTTACAGATTGGTACAGTGTGGTACCCAACCATACAGTTGGTACTGTGTGTACCCAACCTTGCTAATTGGTACTGTGTGTACCAACCTTACAGATCGGTACTGTGTGTACCCAATCTAACAGATTGGTACAGTGTGTACCCAACCATACAGATTGGTACTGTGTGTACCCAACCTGCAGATGTTACTGTGTGTACCCAACCTTACAGATTGGTACTGTGTGTACCCAACCTTACAGACTGGTACAGTGGGTACCAACCAAAAGATTGGTACTGTGGTGTACCCAACCTTGCAGATTGGTACTGTGTGTACCCAACCTTACAGATTGGTACTGTGTGTCCCAACCTTAAAGATTGGTACAGTGTGTACCCAACCATAGAGATTGTACAGTGTGTACCCAACCTTGACATATGGTACTGTGTGTACCCAACCTTACAGATTGATACAGTGGTACCCAACCTACAGATTGGTACAGTGTGTACCCAACCATACAGATTGGTACAGTGTGTACCCAACCTAACAGATTGGTACAGTGTGTACCCAACCATACAGATTGGTACAGTGTGTACCCAACCTTGCAGACTGGTACAGTGTGTACCCAATCTTACAGATCGGTACAGTGTGTACCCAACCTTACAGATTGGTACGTGTGTACCCAACCATACAGATTGGTACAGTGTGTACAATCTTACAGACGGTACTGTGTGTACCCAACCTTACAGATTGGTACAGTGTGTAACAACCATACAGATTGGTACAGTGTGTACCCAACCTTGCCGATTGGTTCTGTGTGTACCCAACCTTACAGACTGGTACTCTGTGTAGCCAGCCTTAAAGATTGGAACAGTGTGTACCCAACCTTACAGATCGGTACAGTGTGTACCCAATCTTACAGATCGGTACAGTGTGTACCCAACCTTACAGATTGGTACAGTGTGTACCTAACCTTGCAGATCGGTACAGTGTGTACCAACCTTACAGATTGGTATAGTGTGTACCTAACCTACAGATTGGTACAGTGTGTACCAACCTTACAGATTGGTACAGGGTGTCATCCTAACCTTACGATCGGTACAGTTGGTACCTAACCTTACAGATCGGTACAGTGTGTAACTAAACTTACAGATCGGTACAGTGTGTACCCAACCTTACAGATTGGTACAGTGTGGACCTAACCTTACCGATCGGTACAGTGTGTACCTAACCTTACAGATCGGTACAGTGTGTAACCAACCTTACAGATGGTACAGTGTGTACCCAACCATACAAATTGGTACAGGGTTACCAACCTTGCAGATTGGTACTGTGGTACCCAACCTTACAGACTGTACTCTGTGTAGCCAGCCTTACAGATTGGAACAGTGTGTACCAACCTTACAGATTGGTACAGTGTGTACCCAACCTTACAGATTGGTACGTGTGTACCAACCTTACAGATTGGTACAGTGTGACCCAACCATACAGATTGGTACAGTGTGTACCCACCTTGCAGATTGGTACAGTGTGTACCCAACCTTACAGATTGGTACTTGGTACCAACCTTACAGATTGTACAGTGTGTACCCAACCATACAGATTGGTACAGTGTGTAGCCAATCTTGCAGATGGTACTGTGTGTACCCAACCTACAGACTGGTACAGTGTTACCCAACCTTACAGATTGGTACAGTGTGTACCAACCTACAGATTGGTAGAGTGTGTACCCAGCTCCAGATTGGTACAGTGGGACTAACCTTGCAGATCGGTACAGTGTGTACCTAACCTTACAGATTGGTACAGTGTGTACCTAACCTTACAGATTGGTACAGTGTGTACCCACCTTAAGATTGGTACAGTGGTACCTAACCTTACAGATTGGTAGAGTGTGGACAACCTTACAGTCGGTACAGTGTGTACCTAACCTTACAGATCGGTACAGTGTGGTACCTAACCTACAGATCGGTACAGTGTGTACCAACCTTACAGACGGTACAGTGTACCAACCTTACAGAATGTACAGTGTGTACCCGCCTTACAGATCGGTACAGTGTGTACCTAGCCTTACAGATGGTACAGGGTGTACCTAGCTTACAGATTGGTACAGTGTTGTACCCAACCTTACAGATCGATACAGTGTGTACCCAGCCTTACAGATTGGTACAGGTGTTACCAGCCTACAGACTGGGACGTGTGTACCAACCTTACAGATTGGTACAGTGTGTACCCAACCTTACATACTGGTAAGTGTGTACCTAACCTTACAGATTGGTACAGTGTGTACCTAACCTTACAGATTGGTACAGTGTGTACCTAACCTTACAGATTGGTACTGTGTGTACCCAACCTTACAGACTGGTACTCTGTGTAGCCAGCCTTACAGATTGGAACAGTGTGTACCCAACCTTACAGATTGGTCACAGTGTGACACCAACCTTACAGATTGGTAGTGTGTACAACCTTACGATTGGTACAGTGTGTACCCAACCATACAGATTGGTACAGTGTGTACCAATCTTGCAGATTGGTACTGTGTGTACCCAACCTTACAGACTGGTACAGTGTGTACCAACCTTACAGATTGGTACAGTGTGTACCTAACCTTACAGATTGTAGAGTGTGTACCCAGCCTTACAGATTGGTACAGTGTGTACCTAACCTTGCAGATCGTACAGTGTGTACCTAACCTTACAGATTGGTACAGTGTGTACCTAACCTTACAAGATTGGTACAGTGTGTACCCAACCTTACAGATTGGTACAGTGTGTACCTAACCTTACAGATTGGTAGAGTGTGTACCTAACCTTACAGATTGGTAGAGTGTTTACCCAGCCTTACAGATTGGTACAGTGTGTACCTAAACTTGCAGATCGGTACAGTGTGTACCTAACCTTACAGATTGGTACAGTGTGTACCTAACTTACAGATGGTACAGTGGTACAACCTTACAGATTGGTACAGTGTGTACCTAACCTACAATGGTAGAGTGTGTACCTAACCTTACAGATCGGTACAGGTGGGTACCCAGCCTTACAGATGGTACAGTGTGTACCTAGCCTTACAGATTGGTACAGTGTGTACCACCTTACAGATTGGTACAGTGTGTACCCAACTTACAGATCGATACAGTGTGTACCCAGCCTTACAGATTGTACAGTGTGTACCTAACCTTACAGATTGGTACAGTGTGTACCCAAACTTACATACTGGTACAGTGTGTACCTAACTTACAGATTGGTACAGTGTGTACCTAACCTTACAGATTGGTACATGTGTGTACCTAACCACAGATTGGTACAGTGTGTACAACCTTACAGATTGGTACAGTGGTACTACAACTTACAGATTGAGAGTGTGTATCCAACCTTACAGATTGGTACAAGTGTGTACCCAACCTTACAGATTGGTACAGTGTGTACCTAACCTTACAGATTGGTAGAGTGTGTACCCAACCTTACAGATTGGAGAGTGTGTACCCAGCCTTACAGATGGTACAGTGTGTACCTAAACCTTGCAGATCGGTACAGTGGGTACCTAACCTACAGATTG